>QEPC01006909.1:486014-523454 GCA_003113815.1 Sphenodon punctatus | reverse complement strand
GGGGGGGGGATTCTAATGGGCGGCTTCCTGGGGGGGTACGGCGGCAGCCCCCAGGCGCTCCCTCTGCCATGGACCATGGGGGAGGGGGAAGTGGGCGAGGCTGACCTTTGACATTGACATGTCCCTGCGGGACTGCAGGGGATCCCCAAAGGCTGTGTCCCCTACCCACAGTGCCCCAGAGCAGAGGACTCCCCCCCCCCCAGTTCATATGGGCAGAGGATGCTTGGACGCCCATTGCCATGCACCTCTTGGGCTTCCCCTGCGTGGAGCACTCCAGATTTCTCTGCAGCGTGCCGTGAGTGGCCGTGAGTGCACATCTCCCCGCTCCACCTTCAGATGAGAGAGTCTCCTGAGTGGCCATGCAGGGTACCATCTCGTTTCAAAACACCCCTAGCAGCCATTTCCCCCAAAGAAGCCTCCCTGCCTGGCCTTGGCCATGGACATCCCTGCTCCGTCTGTCCGTCTCCAGCACTTGCCCCGCCCCCCAGCTTCCTGATTGGCTGGGATGCCAGTCAAGCTGTCGGGCTTGTTCTTCTCTCCTGATTCCAGTCCTGCTCCAATCATGAGCCTGCACCCCAAGCCCCTATGTCTTGGATGCCCCTCACTCTGTGACCCTAACAATAGCGTTTCATTCTTTTTGAACTTTTGATCTGGCAGCAAAAGGTTGAAAGCAGACAGCTAAATCCCTTTGCCTTGAGGTTTCACCATTAGACTCCAATAGGCCAAAATACTCTCTTAGGCAATGCGGTGAACTGGGAACAAAGTGTTTAGAAAATGAGTTTTGTTCCAGCAATCTGGGGAGTACATAATCTCTACAGATTTGTGTAGGCAATAACCTCCCCCAGCTCCTTACCTTGGGCTAAAAGTTCTCCACAAGATTTCCTCCAGTTTTTTTTTGGGTAAAACACATTTAAAGGTACAAGCCTCAACCAATTTTCACACCTGGACAGTTGAAGAATTTGGGGCTGTAACTTGCACAGTGTTCACCTGATCTGGGGCCAAGAGGGCTCAAAATGTTTGGAAACAGATCCAAAATGTATTAAACAGAATATTGAAAACATCTTGCAGATTATGCAGGATACACAGCACAAAATGTGTGCAACATGCACAAAAAAAATCCCTGTTTTTAATTTTGCACTTATGGATGAAATTGTTTATAGAGCCCAGAGGGTTGATCCACCCGGTGCATATTATACACCCAATTTTTCCCCATTTATCCTGCTATCAGAAACTATGCAACATTCAGACATAGCACTATTGGGGTAAGATTGTTAGGGCAAAACATTGCCTCCCCCTTTTTCTATCTACAGTAATACTTCCATTTCCTTACTGCTATATGTGTACTCTATTTTCACTTCATGTAAAGTAGTTTAAGAGTCAATGCTTGTACATTTCAGAATAATTTCTTAACTGCATGTTCTTTCATGGGAAAATCAGCATATTTTCTTAATTGACAGCATTACAGAAAATCAGCATATGCAAGCTAATACACACAAAATTAGCATGCCCAACTATCTTACAGGGTAGGATTCAACACCTACTGTGAAGGCAAATTTAATTTCAAATACAGCAAGTTCAGATAGAAACATGGAAAGAAAGGTGATTGTCCATATACTATGTGGCCACTCAATCCTTCATAATTATACCTGGACATTGATGTCATTGTTATTCTCAAGGATATAAAATTACAAATACATTTTTTTCTTGTCTGTGGCAAGTAATATTTTGGTGTTTGATGAAACATTATCAACGAGTATCCTTCTTAACAAGCTTCCTTACAAGTCAGAGGCAGGAACAGAAACAGGAACTACAGATGTAACTCGTGAGGAAGAGTCAGTTCATTCTCAACTTCAAGGTGATCTGGCCTCCCGCAGGTCATCAGCAGCAAATATGCCGTTATCTGATGAACTGTCAGCTAGAAGTCTATACAATGCTGCACTGGTTATCAAAAGTGCACACTTTATAACAATTCTGGAATGAGGTGTCCATGGCCACCAACATCAAATGATTTGACCGTTAGCACTGCAAAGACAGTTATGCCAGTTGAACTTTATAGTTTTATAGCTTGGGTTACTGGAGCATCAGTGGAACCTACATTGGCTGGCCATGTTGATCTTCCAAAAGATGTAGATCTTAAAGTACTGTCACTTGGTCAAAACATTGTTTACCTTGCGTCAGAAGGTTGAAAACAGACATCTAAATCCCTTTGTCTTGGATTGACAGTTCGACACTTGACAGGATCATCTCAAATCATTTCCTTATTACACCAGCATGGTCACTGTGTATCTAGGGATACAGTGTTTTCCTGTGACACAAGTCTTGCTCAGTTGCAGCTTTTTGCAGGTTCTGATAAGATTCTTCCAGTCTGCAAAGATTTCTCCAGGCTGCAAAGATGTCTCCAATGGCTCTAGTCTGGGACAATACTGATTCTGGAGAAAAGACCCTCTCTGGAAAGGGCACCACCTTTCATACAAATGGAATCATGCTGCAAAATTGTCTCACCGAATCGGCTCCAATAAAAAGTCAAGCACTATGGCTTAAAGGAGTTTGTTTTTTGGAATTACCTCCTTTTTTTGGTTTCGAGCAGTACTACCAGCCGGTTTCGAGCAGTACTACCAGCCCAAGAAGCAAGGTCCAAAAAACCTTAGTCATGATGCTCTGCTAGAGATAGAGGAGCATAAAACCCACCTGGCCCCAGCACTGAGAACTGAAAGGGCAAACAATTTTGTGAAAGCGATCAGTGAGGAATCATCTCCACTTCCTGTGATCAAGTGAAAACAAAAAAAGAGAGTAAAAGTTACTGATAAATCCTAGAATCTTAAAGTTGCAAGGTACCTCAGACGTCATTGAGTCCAACCGGTTCAGTGCAGGAAATCTGCAGCTACAGCACCCCTGACACATCTGCTTGCCTGTACATCCCTGACAGAAGTACAAAGATGTACTTCTTCACAGTGACAAGAAACTTTTTGCAAGACTTCTTAGACCAAAGTAGGAAAATTGATTTGAGGGAAATCTTGTCATACTCTTTGGGAACAGTTTCATATGCTCTTGCTAGCACTAATTGGACCTTCTTAATCTGTCCAAAAGTAAAGACTGCCTTATTGTCCAAGTTCCAGGAAATGGTGCAATAATCTTTGAAAGAAGGGTTGTCATCCAAGCACTGCATGGTGTTCCTTCAACGTTTGGTGAGCTTGCAAATACTCTTTTACTGCACATGGTTAAGCTTGCAGCAAAGTACAAGTGCAGCTGTTTGGATTTTGTCACAGATCAGTATCAAGATGTGAGCATAAAGAAGCTATACAGTAAATTCCTGCCAGGGCCCTAGAGAGCAGGATTTATTACAACGATTGTGGTTTATATTCTCTATGGAGAAAATTTTGGCTGATACTAATGGGTAGGGGTGTGTATGTCGTTTTCATTATTACAGTAACGCTAATGAAAATGGCCTTTATCATTATTGTTCTTGCAATAACGAAAATGACAAATAATAATAATGAAAATGGAAAAGAAAATTGTTTTTGAAATAAAGGGAAAAAATTGAACAATGTATTTCCGACTATAGCTTTTTTGTTTCATGTTCAATTCTTTTGGAGCTTTGGAAGATTGTACCCCCAGTGGAGGGCGCTATGTGTACCAATTGTAGTAATGATTACATAAAGGGAGCCAATTTTAGGAGCAATTGAATGTTATGATTTTAAGAAAAGCTCCATACACATTCATGGCTACAACGNTCCCTGCTACATTTGGCCTTCCAGTGACCTGACAGAAGACCATGTTTTAGCCACCCGAACACAACCGAACGCGATTCGAATTGAACGAACTGTTCGGCCATTTCGTCGTTCGGTGTTCGGTTCCGTTCGGTGTGTTCGCCATTTTCGTCGTTCTGTGTTCGGTTCCGTTCGGTGTGTTCGCCATTTTGGTGTTCGGTCCGTTCGGTGTGTTCGTGTTCATGTTCGGTTGTCTGAACAGGCCGAGTTCGGGCCGAACACCGAACTACCGAACCGCGTTCGCCCATCCCTAATGCAAGCTAATACACACAAAATTAGCATGCCCAACTATCTTACAGGGTAGGATTCAACACCTACTGTGAAGGCAAATTTAATTTCAAATACAGCAAGGTCAGATAGAAACATGGAAAGAAAGGTGATTGTCCATATACTATGTGGCCACGCAATCCTTCATAATTATACCTGGACATTGATGTCATTGTTATTCTCAAGGATATAAAATTACAAATACATTTTTTTCTTGTCTGTGGCAAGTAATATTTTGGTGTTTGATGAAACATTATCAACGAGTATCCTTCTTAACAAGCTTCCTTACAAGTCAGAGGCAGGAACAGAAACAGGAACTACAGATGTAACTCGTGAGGAAGAGTCAGTTCATTCTCAACTTCAAGGTGATCTGGCCTCCCGCAGGTCATCAGCAGCAAATATGCCGTTATCTGATGAACTGTCAGCTAGAAGTCTATACAATGCTGCACTGGTTATCAAAAGTGCACACTCTATAACAATTCTGGAATGAGGTGTCCATGGCCACCAACATCAAATGATTTGACCGTTAGCACTGCAAAGACAGTTATGCCAGTTGAACTTTAGAGTTTTATAGCTTGGGTTACTGGAGCATCAGTGGAACCTACATTGGCTGGCCATGTTGATCTTCCAAAAGATGTAGATCTTAAAGTACTGTCACTTGGTCAAAACATTGTTTACCTTGCGTCAGAAGGTTGAAAACAGACATCTAAATCCCTTTGTCTTGGATTGACAGTTCGACACTTGACAGGATCATCTCAAATCATTTCCTTATTACACCAGCATGGTCACTGTGTATCTAGGGATACAGTGTTTTCCTGTGACACAAGTCTTGCTCAGTTGCAGCTTCTTGCAGGTTCTGATAAGATTCTTCCAGTCTGCAAAGATTTCTCCAGGCTGCAAAGATGTCTCCAAAGGCTCTAGTCTGGGACAATACTGATTCTGGAGAAAAGACCCTCTCTGGAAAGGGCACCACCTTTCATACAAATGGAATCATGCTGCAAAATTGTCTAACCGAATCGGCTCCAATAAAAAGTCAAGCACTATGGCTTAAAGGAGTTTGTTTTTTGGAATTACCTCCTTTTTTTGGTTTCGAGCAGTACTACCAGCCGGTTTCGAGCTGTACTACCAGCCCAAGAAGCAAGGTCCAAAAAACCTTAGTCATGATGCTCTGCTAGAGATAGAGGAGCATAAAACCCACCTGGCCACAGCACTGAGAACTGAAAGGGCAAACAATTTTGTGAAAGCGATCAGTGAGGAATCATCTCCACTTCCTGTGATCAAGTGAAAACAAAAAAAGAGAGTAAAAGTTACTGATAAATCCTAGAATCTTAAAGTTGCAAGGTACCTCAGACGTCATTGAGTCCAACCGGTTCAGTGCAGGAAATCTGCAGCTACAGCACCCCTGACACATCTGCTTGCCTGTACATCCCTGACAGAAGTACAAAGCTGTACTTCTTCACAGTGACAAGAAACTTTTTGCAAGACTTCTTAGACCAAAGTAGGAAAATTGATTTGAGGGAAATCTTGTCATACTCTTTGGGAACAGTTTCATATGCTCTTGCTAGCACTAATTGGACCTTCTTAATCTGTCCAAAAGTAAAGACTGCCTTATTGTCCAAGTTCCAGGAAATGGTGCAATAATCTTTGAAAGAAGGGTTGTCATCCAAGCACTACATGGTGTTCCTTCAACGTTTGGTGAGCTTGCAAATACTCTTTTACTGCACATGGTTAAGCTTGCAGCAAAGTACAAGTGCAGCTGTTTGGATTTTGTCACAGATCAGTATCAAGATGTGAGCATAAAGAAGTTATACAGTAAATTCCTGCCAGGGCCCTAGAGAGCAGGATTTATTACAATGATTGTGGTTTATATTCTCTATGGAGAAAATTTTGGCTGATACTAATGGGTAGGGGTGTGTATGTCGTTTTCATTATTACAGTAACGCTAATGAAAATGGCCTTTATCATTATTGTTCTTGCAATAACGAAAATGACAAATAATAATAATGAAAATGGAAAAGAAAATTGTTTTTGAAATAAAGGGAAAAAATTGAACAATGTATTTCCGACTATAGCTTTTTTGTTTCATGTTCAATTCTTTTGGAGCTTTGGAAGATTGTACCCCCAGTGGAGGGCGCTATGTGTACCAATTGTAGTAATGATTACATAAAGGGAGCCAATTTTAGGAGCAATTGAATGTTATGATTTTAAGAAAAGCTCCATACACATTCATGGCTACAACGTCTTTATCTTCCATCCAATATGCATGAAACCTTTAAATATTATGTCCCTCCACAAGTTTAACACTCTTGCCACTTTTCTGAAAGATTGGATAAAGGATCCTGATGGTATAAGACATTAACTTGAAAATACATTTCCAGCTGTAACATTTCTATATTCTATCCTGTTTATAGGACATTTGGCAGAAATGTGTCACATACTTTCCCTATCATCTCTGCCAAACCACAGGACAATTTGATAAAGGGACCCAATTTTATAAGCAATTGAGGTTGTCCCCTTGTAGACCATTATTCAGATAAATAGCAGCACATGCAGTGCCAGTCAACTGGGACTTTGGGGATAGCATCCCAGCAATCAGGAGACATAGTTTACACATCCAGGCTGGCCAATTATCATCACAATCACATCCTGCAGCACTGTGACAGAGGACATAAGAGAATCTCTATTGGCTCTTTCCTAAACAGATGCTTCTGACTTCCCAGTAACAAGTGGGGGACAGACGTTGGGGTGGTCAGAGCATAGAATTAGGATAGTTGGTTGACATTTCTGGTGGCCAATTGGGATCACAAACTGATCTTATACCACAGTGACACATAAGAGAATCCCTGGCATAGGCTTCTTCTCTGCGTATGCTGTGCAGGTGTATAAAATTGGGACCCTCTATCACATCTTTCTGATATTTGGCAGAGATGATCGTGAAAATGTAATATACAGCCCTGCCAAATTTCATGTACTCTGGTTGGACTACAAAGACGTTACAGTCAGACATACATTTATAAGTTAATTGCTTATACCACCAGAACTCTTTATTAAATCCTTCTGAAAGTTAGCAGAGATAGTAAATATGGGAAAGGGTGTACACTTGTCAAGTTCCATCTACATTAAATATGAGGCAAAGAAGTTACAGCTAAGAATGTATATGAAGGTTTTTGCAAAATAATATAATTCAACTGCTTATAAAATTGGATTCCTATATCCAATTGTTTTGGAATTTGGTACACTTAATAACTTCCATTGGCGGTACAATCCCTCCAGGTTTTAGCCAAATATAATGAAAACTAAAAGTTGTACAGCTGAAAATGTGTTTTCCATTGAAATCAATGGAAAACGAAAATAAAAGTAAATTTTTAAAAAAAATATTTATGAAAACGAAAATGACAGATTTAAATAACAAAAATGAAAACAACATGGTCCCCTGGTGCACACCTCTACTAATGGGAATCTTCCATCTTTTGTGTCCGCTTGGGACCCCTGTATTAAAGCTATTAAGGGGATGATGTAGATTTGAGTCTGGATTAGTTTGGGGTGGTGTGTGCCATCCTTCTATTTTATTAGCCTGCTGTTTTTCTATGTACTAAACTATCACAATGAAGTTTTTAAATTTTAATATAATAAATAAAAAAAGAGAAACCCCTCATCATACCTATCCCTGACACATACAGGCCCCCGGCTTAGAAAACACATCAGGAGTGGAATGAAAGGGTGTATTAACAGGGGGGAAGGGAAGGATGGGAATATTAGCACAGGAGGAGAGTTGAATTAATAGCAGTAGTACAAATTTATTATTATTATTATTTATTATTTTTATTTATATTAAAAAAAAAGCTGTGACCATAAAGAATGTGGCACAGGTGTCCTGTCAAGCTGCATGTGGTTCATAAGCTATACAAATCTTTGCTCAATGGGGATGTCTATTTGCAAGCCATTGGCGAGAATCTCCCTCTTTCTGGAGCGTCACTGCCTGAGAATGCAGGCGGGCGCAGTGACAGTCAGAACGTTTCATCCGACCCAGGCCCTGCTGTCTGGCTGCTGTCTCAGTGTTTGGCGGCTGTGCGGGATTGGATAAGGTCGAGCCGAATGAAGCCCAATCCCGATAAGACGGAGGTGATGTTAGCTGGCGGGATCTAGGTGAGGAGGTCTCCCCCATTATTGGGGGTGCTTGTCCTCCTTTGGCTCCATCTGTGCGGAGTCTGGGGGTGCTCCTGGATTCACAGCTACGCCTGGACTCCCAGGTGCTGCCGTGGCCGGGACGCCTTTCGCCAATTACATCTGGTGAAACGGCTCCGCCCATATGTCTCGGACTCCAATCTCGCCACTGTCATCCATGCGTTTGTCACCTTGAGGCAAGACTATTGCAATGCGCTCTACGTGGGGCTGCCCTTAGTGATGGTTCGGAAGCTGCAGCTAGTGCAGAATGTGGCGGCCCACCTTCTCACCGGGCCGGGCCGCAGGGAGCACATAACACCTGTGCTCCGAGTGCTGGACTGGCTTCCTATTGTCTTCTGGGCCCAATTCACGGTGCTGGTGTCAACCTTTAAAGCCCTTCGCAGCCTAGGCCCTACTTATCTGAGTGATCGCCTCACTCCATGGCCCCTGGTCGGCCCCTGCGGTCATCCGGGGGCGCCCTCCTGGAAGTCCCGTGTTACCGGCGAGTTTGGATGGACAGGAGGGCGTTCTCGGCGGCCGCGCCGTTGCTCTGGAATTCCCTCCTGGTGGAGGGAATTCAGCCCGGATCTTCTTGCCTTCTGATGAAACTAAGACCTGGCTCTTCCGCCAGGCGTTTGGCGGGGGAAGAGAGGGGTGGGATGGGCGCCGGGTTAGGTCAGGTTATATTTATACTCCTGAGGGTACTTTTATGTTTTCTATGCACACGATTAGAGTTTTAATGTGGTTTTATAGTGTTCTTTATTTTTGAGGTTGTATTTATATTTTATACTGTGAGTATTGTTTTATTTGTGACTTTGTAAGGTGCCCTGAGTCGCTTTTTGCGAGAGGGGTAGGGTCAAAATTGAAATATAAATAAATAATAAACTATTGATGAATTAAGTTGTGATGCCCATGAAGAATGTGACTCAAGGCTATAAGTGCTATGTCTGACTGTTGCCTAGTTTGTGATAGCAGGATAAATGGGGAAACGTTTGGTGTATAATCTGTAACAGGTGGACCAACCCTCTGGGCTCTATAAACACTTTCATCCATAAGCGCAAAATGAAAAGCAGGGATTTTTGTGTGTGCATGCTGCACGCATTTTGTGCTGTGTCTACTGCAGAGTCTGCATGAGGTTTTCAATATTTGGCTTAGCACGTTTCGGATACGTTTCAAGCATTCTGAGCCCTCTTGGTCCCAGCTCCGATGAACACCGTGGAAGTTACAGCCTCAAATTCTTCAACGGTCAGGGTGCGAAAATTGGTTGGGTGCCTGTACCTTGAAATGTGTCTTACCCAAAAAAACCCAGAGAAGTTTGCAGAGAACTTCTAGCCCAAGGTCAGGGGGGTTATTGCCTACAAAAATCGGCAGAGATTATGTAGTCCGCAAATTGCTGGAACACAATAACACAATAATGGCCCTCACCATACGGCCTGTCTGGGTCAAACCGTGAGGAGTGGTATCCCTGACCAGCCCCCCCCAGCAGAAAATGGCCAGAGATGCAAATTTTTGAAGACACTTATGAGAAATACAGGTTGCAGGGCTGCATTGACTTCCAGTGCAACCCTGCAACCTGTATTTCTCATAGGTGACCTCTAAAATGTGCATCTCTGGCCACCCTAGTGTCAAACACGATAGCACTGATGCACCACACGCTAGCATCTCTGTTTCTTTAACTCCTGAGCAATGCTCCAGACTCAGCCTGCCGAGCTTGCACTGGTTCCTACTTGGCATCACACATCATTAAAGATAATTTATTGCACAGAGCATCGGAAAGGCATTCATTTGCTAATGTTCTTGGTGTGTGCAATGGATTGGCTAGTGACCACTGCCCCCTAGAGGCTGGAGTGCAGAAGACAGGACTCAGAGTCCCTACCCTCTCAAACTATATTTCACACAGAATTAGTCCGCAAGGATTTCCCATTTCACTTGGCATTTTTGGAGCCAAGTAAAGTGCTGCTTTAGCTTCTTTCAGAAGCCCTCCGATCAAACAGCTGAGTTTTAGGCCTGGTTTCCCATCACAGTCACCAAGTGTGTGGTGGTGGTATTCATCATTTCATGATTCAAAGTGCTTCACAGTCTTTGCCTAGTGCACCCTCACAACCACCCTGTGAGGTATGTCATCATCATTCCAATTTTACAGATGGGGGATTGAGGCTGTTATAGTTACTTGCCCAAGTTGCAGGTGTACTTGCTTAACTTAGGCCATTTTTAGATGTGCCACAATCTATCGGAGGGGTTGGGAACCTCAGGCCCAGGGGCCAAATGTGGCCAATGGCAAGTTTTTATGTGGCCCCTTTCTACTTCCTGGATCTGGCCCTTGAATTCCGTTCTTACCGCCAATCACTGAAAAACTGAGCTCAAGGGCAGGGAGCCAAGAAGAAGCATGCACACAAGGCTAGGGGACAGTTCCATGGCACAGATCCATGATTTGGGCCCTCCTTTCCTTGAGTGCATCCCTTAAACCCCTGCGGCCCGCGGAGCTTGTATAAGCCTTCAAGGTGGCCCCCTGGGAGGAAAAAGCTTCCCCATCCCTGATCTAGTGGATTTTTAAAATCTGCTTTTAGAAACCTCACGCGGGTGGCGATAACACACGCCTCCCCGTGCTGGGAGCCGCCATTGGAAACTGACACTGGGCGGTTCGTGCATTTGTTAGGAAACCAGATTTGTAAAAGCTTGATATCGCAGTTTTACAAATCTGATTTTCTAAAGAACGTGCGAGTTGCCCTGCGGCGCTGTTTTCAACGGTGGCCGGGTGACTTCCAGTGCGAGGAGGCACACGTAGATGCCACCCATGCGAGGTTTCTAAAAGCGGATTTTTAAAATCCGCTAGATTGTGGCACGTGTAAAAGCAGCCTCAAGGGGAAGGAGGGGGATCCTGGGGGATAAGATGGTACCAGGAAAAGCAGAAAGGAGCAACCATGGGGGTGAGGAGCTAGGGGAAAGCCTGATGGACAAAGTTTAACAAATATTACTATATTATCATTATCATCCTCATTTGGAAAGTGGTGGCCCCTAGACACTGACAAGCTTGGGGCGCCATTGAGGTGCTTGTTGAAGTTCCTGTCAAAGTCTATAGGGAAATACTCACTAGCCCGAGTATTGATCCTGACTAAGATGGCTTTACATTGGTTTCCAGGAGATACGCAAAGGCCAACATCACCACCAACTACTATGTGATCAGCGAACCGTGGCTCTTCTCTCTGGCCTGGTGCGCCGGAGCTCATTCTGTGACCACCAATGCCGTGCACAGACTGAAGGAGCTCAACCTTCCTGTCTTCCTCATGGTATGGAGACAAATCTACCCTTGCAAAAGCAAGGGAGCATCTGGGAACCAATCATGTCTATGGCATTTTCAGTGTTCAAAGAGCTTTACAATCCTTACCTAGTTCACCTTAATGACACCCTTGTGAGGCAGGTCCTTAATAGCTCCATTTTACAGATGGGGAACTGAGGATGAGAGAGAGTTATTCATCTGTTGCCACCTAGCGACTTCATAGCTAAAGTTGGATTTGGACCTTAATCTGCCAGGCCTAAAACCAATACGTTAACCATCAGACTGTACTGGCTACCTTTAGCTATTGGAGGGAGAATGTTTGTGTGGTTAAGATAGGAAGCAAACGGGACCTCTAAGAGCTGGAAATGTCAACAGGTGGGGTGTTCAGGGGTCTGATTGATGTAGGGTCCATACCAGTATGGCCACAGCTGCTGCTCCAGTACAGGATGCTGCCCCTACTCCCCTGCACTCCCAATACTTCCCCTGATTGGTAGGCAGCTACTAAGGGGTCTGGCTCCTTGAGTCGGAGAGGAGGGAACCAGCTGCAAAGTCTTCTCGAGAACAGGAACTTCCCCTGCATCTCAGGTCTGTAGTGCTCAGTCGGTGGGTTCTCCTGGCAGAGACGTAACAAGGCTGTGTGCGTAGGGTTGCCAGATCTGCACATTTCTCCAGGACGCTCATGAGAAATGCATGTTGCAGGCCCCGCATTGACCCCTAAGGGGGCTGCAATATGTCATTTTCATGAGTGGCCTGGAAAAATGTGCTTATCTGGCAACCCTGTGTGTGTGGCCTGGGCTCAGGTGCTAAGGATGGGCTCCCTAGGAGCCAAGGGTTCCGTCTGGGGTCTTCAGAGCAGAGGTGGGGGAGTGGGGCCTCCAGCATGGAGGGGGAGACTTACTGTAGGAGCAAGGACTCGGTTATTGCTGCTGCAGAGGGGCCGAGGCAGCTGAGAGCCCTGCAGGAGAGGCCAGGAATCCCCCGGGCGGGAGCTAGGCCTTCACTCCTGGGAGTCCAGTGGGAGCTGCTACTGCTGAAACCGTGGGGGTGGGGGGGTCAGGGTTTGGTTGGTCCTTTGCAAAGGTGGGGCTTGATTGCTGCTAGGACATTTTCAGAGTGGGGGGAGGGCAGAGTGCTGAGCCCGCTTCTGCTCCCACCCCCACTGAACATTTCCCACCCTGAGTGCAAGGCCTGAGCTTGCTCCTTAGGAGCTATGTTGGCCCTGGGAGGGTCTGAGGTGGGCAAAAAACTTACAAGGGGGGGCAGTGCCCCCCCTTAGCTACGGGCCTGACGTCCACCCAATAGGTCTTGCCCAAATTCATAGGCATCCGTCTTGTGGGATTGAGCCTCCCCTCTGCTCTCTCTTGCAGACTCCAAAGGACTACAGGATCATGTGGATTCTGACAGACGCCATCTCAGTCCTGCTCATCTCCTGTATATTTACTTTCCACTGGTAAAAACTGCTGCGCTCACGTTCTTCAAACCTGCGGGAGAGGATAGAGTTGCCAGCCACCTTCGGTCGTTTTTTTTTTACCTGACACTTCCATTTTGGTCTATGGGAGCGTCAGGTAAAAAACCACTCCAGGCGGCAGCCCTAGCTGGAGAGGATGAGCTCACCCCTAGCTACGATGGTCTGTGCGTGTCTCAATCTCCTGGGCCTCTCGTCATCCTAGCTGTAAACGCTGGCAGAGGCCTCCCCAACGGAGCACGTTGGCTCCTCCTGACCCACAGTCAGGGGGCGGGGCTGGGGGTGGGAAGGCCCTGAGAGGGGGGCAGTGTCATCCTGGGTGCCTCTTAGAGCACTGCCGTCGCTGCTCTCCAAACAGCCCGAGCTGCTTGGTCCTCTGGCCCTGGGCCCCCTGGGCTCACAGAACTGCTTCCGGGGTCACCAGGCTCTCGGGCATCCACCTGAAAGGGCCTGGTTCTGCAGCCATTGCCCACCAGGGAGGCAGCGTGGAGAAGCCTTAATGGAGTCGTACGTCCATGGGCTTGGCAAGTGGGCAGGGGCTCGGGATGCCCTTTGGGCTTCTGGGCGGAGGCATGTTGGAGGGGGCAGGGCGAAGGGCCTGTCATGTCACTTTCTGAGGTAACTGTGCCCCTACTGAGCATGGCACTGCAGAGGGTGGAGCCATGCCAGAAAGGAGGTGGGGCAAAGACTGATGTAGCCACACCCCTTCCAGCGCATTGTGATGCGCTGTTGGGGCAGAGCCATGTCAGATTCAGTTGTAGCCACCCCCTACAACCCTTGTAAACCCCAACTTCTCTAGGTTGCGGAGACTCTCGATCAAATCCCAGAATCTCCAGGTGAAGCCTGGGGAGGTGCCTGGCAACCTTAGCTAGGGCTGGAACATCAGGAGCTCTCTATTTGGCCGGAGCTCTCTGGGCCCAGTGCCCACAGACCTTTGACTCAATTCACCACTGGTTGGAAGCTCTTTGGGGCTTTCCCATATCTGATGAGGCACTCGTCAGGCTTCTAGGTGCTCGTCTGCACGAGGCCCTCATTGTGGCTGGTAGCTTTATCATTTAATCAGGTAAATCCTTAACCCTGCTCGGATTTAGGCGACATTAAGCGTGAAGTACAGTCCTCCGTGCCATTGTCTCATCCCTAGCTGATTCCTTTCTAGGTGGAGAGAGAGAAACTTCTGCTGCCCTGTTGACACGTGCAACAAGGTGCTTGAGAATGGCAACTACTATAAATTCCCAACTGGTGAGTCCAGCGCTCTCTGGGGTGTATGGAGAGCATCTACTGTTGTTCCTTGGCCATTTTGTATTAGAATAGCACCCAGGAGCTCCAGGCATAGATCTGTTGCACTAATTCAGGGGTGGAGAACCTGGGGCCTCTGGGCCAAATCTGGCCCAAGTCTGTTTTTAAAACATTTTCGACCCCTTTCCAACATAGGGAATGAAATTCTAGCTCGGATTCCATTTGTGACACGTCCAGCTGTTGCAATCGATTTGGTGAATCGCGGATTGAATACGGTCTGATCCAGTTTGCTGGAACGATCAGATGGATTCCGCCTCCTACTGAGCTGGCGCAAAATGGCGGCGACCATAATGAACCGATGCAAAATAACGACACCGTGAACCATGTTGCTGCTTTGTGAATGCAGAGGATGGCTTCTGCCATTTTGCCTATGCACCACAAAGGGTGCAAAATGGTGGCAGCCTGCAGTCGGTCGGAACTTTCATCTGAGTCAGCTGTAGCATAAACCCAGGGTGGAATTCCCATCGATGTTTTGAAAATGTAGAAAAATTCCTTGACGTCAGAAGGGTTGTTTTGATTTAGCCCTATCCCAATTCCTCGATCTGGCTCATGGATCCAATCCTTTCTTACTCAAGTACTGACAGAGTGAGCACTGGGGAAGGAAGCGGAGGGGATGGGTCCATGGTATACATCCATGAACTGGACTCTCCCCTTCCTAAGCACCCCTCTTAAGCACCCTCACCTCCACCTCCCAGCTGGTCTGTGGAGCTTGGACTAATTTTCAAAGTGGCTCACAGGAGGGGAAAGGTACCCCACCCCTGGTATATACAGTGTAAGGTGGGGGTGTGTGTGTTTCTGCTGATACACTATTGAAGGCTACAGAAGGCCGTCACCTTAAGCCAATGTAAGTGCATTGCTTTTGAAGGCATTACTTCTGATTTATACAGATAAACTGACAACAGGATCAGGTCCAATATATGTAAAGGGTGGGGGGAGGGGGAGCTAGAATTCCAAAGGGAGTGTTAGCTTTCTCACTTCCTGCTCTTTAATTGAGAACGACCAAGGAAGGGTTCACCCCTTAGCTTGGCACTTTTCCATATGCAGCATGGGATGAACCAAGCCTATGGGAAATCCACAGACACTGAACATTTCCAAGTGGGAAGAGGATTGTGATGACCAATCAGTGTAGAAACTTTGGGATCTCAAAGAGAGAGGGAAGATCAAAGCCTCAGAACCCAAAATGAGCTGAGTCCAAACCCCGAGAGCTATGGCTCCAAGGTGTCCTCTGTTTGAGTCCCCTCGAACGAGTCCCTCTGGGTTATGGAATAAGCAGGGATTGGCCCAACACTAGCCTGTACACTGGATAGTTCAATGGATGTTGTCTTTTCAGAGCTCAAGCATATGCCGACTGTGTCCTAAGAAAGATGGCAGCAGCCCAATGCCAAGAGCCAGCTTGCCACCAAGAGAAGAGACTCTTCCTTGAAGGAGAAACTAGACCTCCAGAAAGACATCATGCTGGGACATACACAGTCTGATTACCGAAACCTTCTGCAGAAATCAGACGCCACAGGGACATTTCCAGTGCCTTTCAATCCAAATCTATGAGTCTCTATTGTCCTTCCTTCCACAGGGCCTCGCATCTCTGCTCTTAGTGTCTTCAGTTGCCATGGAGAAGCCCCACCACAGAGGCCTTATGTCCAAATAGGTTTTGCATGCGAGGAGGGCAGCGGAGCTTTGATGACCCTCCACTTTTTAACGACTGTGATGTCACTGCTTCTTGGATTAACCTTTGCGATCCAATTTAAAAAGCCACCCGGCACCCTCTCCCTTCAAGAGGAGACTTCTTTACTCTGCCTCTGACCAGTGAGAATTTCTGTAGGACGCTTGAGTCTTCAGATATGTCCAAGCAAACCCAACATTGCCCTCTCCTTGGAGGTAGCTGCTGAAGGACACTGTGGGTGAACATGCACGTGTGCTTGCTAGATGGGAAGAGGCTTATGGAAAGAGACTTGTGGCATTGGCAAGCCCCAAATTTTCCATCCTATCATCAGCCCTCTCTTCCCTGATGGAAGCTTCTCCAGTTGTTATTCCCAAAACTATAGAGATGTCCTTTCTTTTAACTAACAGGTTCGGATGTACACGGATTCCACCATCTTGAAGGTGCTGCCTTGTGTTGCCTGGCTAGAAAGCTCTAGCTCGTTCTAGCTTGACTCCTTTTTCAATCTGAATTGTTGACAGTTAACAGCAGAGCGGTGTTGTTCTGTGAACAAAAATGTGACTCTTTCATAGGTTGAAACCATAAATTATACTTAAAAGACATGCATGTTTGAAAAATTGTACTTCCTAATTTAAATAAATTTTACAGCACACCACCTGGTGTCCTCATGCTCTAATCAGGGGTGGCCAGGAACTAGATTGTGAGTCACTGGTAGATCACAAGCTAATCTCCAGTACATCTTAGTGTGGGGAGAAGGGTCAGCCCCTCGGAAATCACCTCTGGGAAGCTAAAAGGGACTGGTGCTCCAGTGTGTATCTCTGAAGAGGAGATGGGCTGGGAGAGCTTCTCTGGGGCGTCAGGGAATGTTCTCTCTAACATGGAGTTCTGTTTCTCAGACCAGCTGCTGAGGTGATCTAGGAGCTAGTGAGGCGTGGCCTGGCTTGGAGCTGGGGCCCAGGGGAATGGGTCCTGTTAGCTTGCCTGAGATTGATGCCTAGATCGAATGGATCATGTCCATCCTAAGTCTGGCTACCTCATTCATCATGTGCCTAGGACCAAGCTAGGGGGAAAATCATGGCCCCATTTGTTCTCAAGATTAATCCACAATTTTATGCTCCATTCCCCATCCCAGGACGGGTGGGTGTTTCTGCTAAACGCAACTGTTTGTTCCAAGGCAGATACTGACTTTGATAGTTGAAATGACAGAATCATCTGACTGGAAAAGATCTCCAGGGTCACCAAGTCCAACTCCCTCCACTGAGACAGGATTATCATCTCTGAAATGAGCCTCAGTCATGGGGTGGGCTGTGGCTCAGGTGGTAGAGTGCATGTTTACGGTCCCAAGTTCAATTCCTGATATCTCTGATTCAGCACGCCTGGGTGAGGCCTCTGCTGGGGATCCTGGAGGGTGTCTAGGGGAGGCCTTGACTGGGGATCCTGGAGGGTCTCAGGTAGCATGTCTGGGCAAGGCCTCAGCTGGGGATGCTGGAGGGTCTCAGGTAGTGTGTCTGGGCGAGGCCTCTGCTGGATTTGAAACCCTGCTGCTGGGTCAGGTTGTAACAATACTGGGCTAAGATGGACCATTTGGGCTAAGATGGACCATTGGTCTGACTCAGAAAGCTCATTATAAATATTTATCCAGCTTCCTTTTAAAACACTCCCCAGTGAAAGGGATTCCATAACTTGTTCCATTGCCCGATCTGGCTTACCATTAAACGTTTCCTACTCATATTGAGCCCGAATCCACTTCTCTGTAAATGGTCCTCCCCTCCATGACAGCTGAAGAGCAACTGAGTTCTGTTTCTTTGTGGTCACCTTTTATAATTTCTGTGGCACTTTTAGTGTTCAGAGTACTTTCCCATCCTTATCTAGTTCACCCGCACAACAATCCTGGGAGGCAGGTCATTATTATTTCCATTTTACAGATGGGGAATTGAGGCTGAGAAACAGTGGGTGAAAACAGACATTGATGTAACTCCGTTTTAACATTTCTTATGCATGTTGAGGACTGTATTGGCAGCCTATGCAGCCTCGCAACATGCATAAGAAATATTAAACTGGAGTTAAGGTGCATGTTTGTTTTCACCCAGTGACTTACCCAAGGCTACCCTGTGAGGGCATGGATAGTCTGGGATTTAAACCCTAGACTTCTAGGGTCCAAGTCTAACTCCTTAGCCTCTTAATTATTTGAATGGTGTATCCTCTAGTATTTTTTTCTCTAGGCTAAACATATCCAGCTCCTTTGCCCACTTCTCTCCTGACCTGTATTCCAAATACTTTATCATCATTATTACTCCTTTCTGGATCTTCTCTCCAATTTGTCCATATCCTAAATGGTACCCAAAACAGGGCACAACCCCCCAGCTGAGGCCTCACCAGGGATGAAGCTGTCAGAGGCAGTACACCACTGAGATGGAGAGAAGGACAGCTCAATTCCCATGGAGCTATGGTGTCAGACTTGGGACAGCAGAGCTGTCTGTGGCCAAAGATTTCTCAAAGCACTAGAAACAGAATTCCCAAATCTGCCAAAATGATGGGAGTGTCTTTCTTTCTCAATAAAGAGCTTCTCTAAGACACATCTTTTAATTCGTCAAAATTTGAGTGTTTTGCTTGGACAAACTTTTCATATGTTACATCTCTGGCTTGAATACAGACAGATGCTAAAGACATGCAAAATATGACACATGCACACACAGATTTCTGAAATGGGAAATGCACTCTCTGGCTCATTCCTTGTCACAAGAGTGAGGGCCCGGGGTCTGGAAACCAAGTCCTATGAGGAAAGATTGAAGGAGTCGGGTATGCTTAGCCTGGACAAGAGAAGACTAAGGGGAGACATGAGAGCCGTCTTCAAATATCTGAAGGGCCGTCGCAGAGAAGATGGTGCAGACTTGTTCTCTGTTGCTCTTGAGGGCAAGACGTGAACCAATGGGCTCAAATTACAAGAAAGCCGATTTCGGCTAAACGTTAGGAAGAACTTCCTAACGGTAAGAGCTGTTCGACAGTGGAACACACTGTCGAGTGAGGAGGCGGGCTCTCCTTCGCTGGTGGTTTTCAAACAGAGGCTGGACGGCCGTCTGTCAGGGATGCTGTAGCTGTGGATTCACTGCATTGAGCAGGGGGTTGGACTACATGACCTCTGATATCCCTTCCAACTCTAAGATTCGATGACGTTTCTACCAGGCCACTGGATTCATGACCTGCAGAGGGCAGAATAGGCGCACAGGTGTCACAACCACAGCTACAATGAAAATAGTAGGTTGAATACAAAGCTTCTGTGGCTTTTGGAGATAAACCCCTGGGAGGGAATGCAGGGGGTGCAGCAGATACGAGGCTACTGGTGAAACGCAAAACACAGCAGCTGGCACTGCACTGGAAACATGCCTCGTGACACCGATGTCACAAGGATCCCTCACTTTCTCAGCCGAGCCCCCCTTGCTTACCCCAGTGGGCCCCAATCTCAGTTACATCCTGCTATCCCTGTCCTGCTGCCTTCAGATGTGGATGTGCAACCTCTGTCCCCTTTGGAGCGAGCTTTGAGTGTGGAATGATGGGAGGACATGGACTCCCAAGCTGTGCTCCATTGATAATTGGGGACCATTGGCAGGATACAGAGCTATGGGAAGGGGTTTGCAGATGTTCCACAGAACCAGCCAGAGCTACCTCAAAGCGAGCTACGATCCCCATAGATGCCAGCTCCACAGCTATAACTCGGGAAACGGGGAGTTGATAATGGGCATAGACTGGCCACAGCTTCCTCACAGCCAGAATGATGGGCACTAGGTTCATCAACGGAACCCCCCCACCCCCCACATAGTTCCTTCCCAGAGGCAGCCACAACATCAATTCAAAGTCCATCACAAGCTACTTAGCTGGCCAATACAGGCTGGTGTGGCTAAGGCAGCCTACCTATGTGGCCTACAATGCACAAAGGAGTGATGGGGCCAGTGCCACATTCAACCACATCACTCCTTCGTGCACCATAGGCCACATAGGTAGGGTGCCTTAGTAGCTCTTGTGATGGACTTTCACTTGATATTGTGGCCAGAAGAGAATCCAAGGAATAGTGCTAGATGATAGAAAAGACCACGGTTGAATGTGTATGTAGAGAAGGCAAAACATGTGAAAATAAGTTCCCTTAAGATACTCTATGGTTAACACCTTCAAGCGCAAACCAACAATCATCACAGGGATAGTGTTCTATCTGTCGATGGCTCTGAAGAACAGGCCAAGGAGGATAGGCAGACCAACAAGGAACACTGAACACAAAGGGGAATCGGGAGGATAATGGCGTGAAGGCAGGAATGAGTGCCCCTTAAAGGGGCTTCACCTATATCTAGCAAGCACCCTTCTCCTCCTCATAGCGGCTGGGTACCTAAGTGAGCCACCTTGAGCCTCTCAGGGTATAGGGCAGGGTAGAAATTGAAATAAAATAAATAATAAACTGACCTCATACACACAACATCCCCCCCACGCAAACTCACCATGTGTTCCTTAATCTGCATTTCTCTTGTCCTGTAGTGATGCATTCACACAGCTGCAGATTTGTCTGCATTTCAGTGGCCCCCTCCCACTCCCTAATTCCCTGAGGACCCCACGATACAAGGGGGTACGGAAGAATGCCCTTGAGATACATCTGTATGCAAGATTTCTGGATGCGTTATGAAGTGGAGGAGGGAGTCCTTGCTTCAGGATACTCTGGCCACACCTCTATGGTCACTTGGGAGACAGGAAGTGACAAACAGGAAATGAGGTATTGTGGATCAATGCTTGCTCCAGGTTAATCAAGTCACACAAGACCATTGCTACTTGATACATCAAGGAGGCTGAGAACAGGGGGAAAAGAACCCTTCATTTAATTACCGTAGAAACATGGCAAGCAGAAGTTAGAAGAGATCACTCGCTGGTGGTTTGTACAGATATGTACAATTCCCTTTTACCAACAGATTTTAGGGCAGTTTTGCTCCTTATTCAGAGGGGAACGATGCTGGAAGATTTTTGGCCTGAAATACTTTCTCAGACTTTTCCTGTTCATTTTCTAATGGTCTGCCCCACCTAATCTTCAGCAAACAGAATGAGCCCACGTAGCTTAGTTCTGTGTGTTCATGCCCACAGTAGGCGTAATTCAAATCAGCTGTTCTGGTTCCATGGACATTTTCTGTCAGATCGGAACGGTGATCAAAATTTGTCTGAATTCCAGTCAAAAGAAACCTTTAATTGGAATTCCGATCAATTTTCACATGTGCAAAATGGCTATATTAGCCATACTGTGCAGGTGTAAAATGGCTGCTGGCATACAACAAAATGGCAGTAGCTCCACTGCAGTACGGCCACCGCCATTTTGCCCATGTACAAATTGGACAACATTTTTGGATCGATTCCAGCAAAACGCAACGGGAACGTTTGTTTGTTCCATGTTTCGTCGGAATGGATCAAACCGCCAGGATTCCATTAGAAATGGAATTCAGTAGAAAACTAAATTTCCCCCCTAGCACAGAGTCATGTTAAACCCCCACAAAAGCCAAACAGATTCACACATCCCAGCTGCCACAAACTCAGTTATTCTGGAATAAGGCCAATGGGACTCCTCTGGAAAAAGGAGTTTCAGGAAAGTGACCTGTATCCGAAATGGTATCTTTCTCCAAAATAAGTTCTCAGTATGACCTGGGCAGAACCCCACCCCTGCCACCACCTATGGTGGATTTCCTGTGATCACGGGAGGATTTTCTTCCTTCTCCCCTTGCAATAAATTAAGCACCCACAGACCTTGGCTATTTTCTTTGCACCTGAAAACAATAACTGATTTATAACCAGCCCCAGTTCTTCAGTCTACTTTTGCAGTGACTCGGAATCACCCTCCCTCCAAATTAAATCCAATAAAAGCTTTGAGCCATCCAGCTTGAAGCTGGAGCCAAATCTTTCTCAAACTCTCTGGGACAGTTAGAATTTAGTCCTTCACAGTGATAATTTTGGGATTCTGAAGCTCTCCTCCTGTTCCCAATCCAGGGTTGTCTGACTGAAGCAACTTGGCAAGACACAAGGAGGTGTGGCAAGGTAGGTGATGGCCCTTTAAGAGGGTCTGCTCATAACCCTGACCTCGCCCCCTTCTGGGGCTATAAGAGCAGCAGGGACTGGGATTCAGTCAGTCTATGGCTGGTGACCAAGCCAGAAAGATCTGATGCTGGGCTCTGCTGGCAGCTGGCCAGGATCCTGATCTCAAGGGAGACAGCAAGACATGGTTGGCCAGGGAGGATCGGACACAGCTGGGAATCTAGTGAGAGGCTCTTCTTCCCAGTAAGACTGTAAATAGGTTTGAACTGATGGGTCTCAAACACTGGGGTGTGTGGATTGTTTGAGACGATCTGAAAGTCAGCCATTTGTTATAGGAGGATAATTCAAACCCATCAGGATGCCAATAGCAGATGTGTTCCAGTCTGTGGTACCCGCATGACTCGCTGGCCCATGCTCCTTAGCTTTCCTACCCTGGATGCCTGCTCTTCCGGTCAATGGAAGCTACCACTAAAAAGGAACTGGGAGAAGAACTTGACTTCCATGTGTTTTAATATCGTGAAAACATAACACTGCACAAAGGATACGGCCTGATGTGCAAGGACCCTGCATTTAAAACAGGACTCCTCACATGTGCGAAATGCAGATTATTCACACACAACAGCTGTGATCGGCTAAGATTTCTCACAGGGGGTGGGGCTAACGTTCGATACCTATGTCCACATTTAGTCAGCTAGAAGAGACCTCGATCTGGCAAGGTGCGCTATGCTGGCGTCCTTGTCCTTAGAGGCGAGGTTGTCAGGCTGCTGAATATGGAATAGGTGCTGAACTGAGGGTACCGTCACTCTCACTTAAGAGGGAAACTTTTGACCTTTGAACTCCTCTAACCTCAGCTCTGTTTTAAAAAGTGTGTCCCTCCCTGTGTGGTTTTATTAGACTGCCCGCCCCCATGTTAGAAACCTTCCCCAACCCAGTCTCAGAGTCAGCATTCCAGAACAATTACAGTTTTCTTTACATTAAATAAATAAAAAGAATAAGAAATATCGACAGCTCGCTCTTTAAATCTCTCCAGCAGCACAATCCCACTCTTTGTTGCCTCAGTACGTTACAGCCTCCTCGGTTAGTGGTTTGCTTGTTTTAAATGCACTTTTTCCCCTCAGCGTTCTTTTGGAACGACATGTTTCTTTTTGTTCTGTCAAAAATTCCCACGAGCCCTGGTGAAGCGTATGGAATCTCTTTGTTTACGAGGCAGGGCTGGAGTGTCGAGGCATATAACTGAGGCCTGCAGTCACTCAAAAGCCCTTATCATGAGCGCCCTGTCACACACAGCCTCTTCCCATCATCCTTTGCAATGTCAGCCATTTTGGAGTTCCGTTGTTGCTCAGTCACTGAGGGAAGGAAAGGTTTGAGGTTGAAAACCAGAACAAGGGAGGGGGAGGGGGTGGTCAAAAGTTCAGTGTCACAGGTAGTCATCCTCACTGGATGGGGAAGTGGGACCTGAGCCCTCAATGTCAGAGTCAGATGAGGTGCCTGATGGAGTCCGGTTCATCTTCCACACCTGGGTGGAGAAGGTCTTCCCCCAGCTGCATGGGTAGCCCACACACCCCAGCTGGCGAATCAGTTCTACGGCCACCTGCCAGTGTCTTCTTTCAGTTCACTTGCTGACCTTGGCGCTCCTCTGTTTACTCATCGCCGTTAACATCTGGCTGATGTAGGAAGTCAAGAGGTCATCCATCTTGTAGCCCTGGCAGAGGGTGGAGAGAAAGAGAGGACCCATCATCCATCTTTATAGCACAACCCCAACATTTGAGATTGAAATCCAGTTCTGAGATCCCAGACGAAAGCTGAAGTGGGCACCTTACCCGCAGGTAATCCTGCAATTTTGGGTACCATGTCGGGTATCTGACAGGAGACACCTGAGTGGCGTGCTGGTCAGGTACCCGATTACCCGAAAAAATCAGGAATTGTCAATAATAATAATAATAATAATTTTATTTTTATAGCACTTTCCTATCTTTAAATGGCACGCAGAGCGTTTTACAATCATAAAAATATAAAAAACAACAACGATATAACATAAATTTAAAACAATTTAGAAGAGGAAGGTAAAGAGGGAAGACAGACTACATTAAGGGGAAGCAGCAGTGGATCCCCAAAGCACCTGGAGATTAAATGAGTTTTCAGGTGCTTTTTAAAGGCGAGGAGGGAGGAACTAAGATGGACATCAGGAGGGAGTGAGTTTCACACTGAGTGGCTGGCCACAGCAAAGACTCAATTGCCTGCTGATTTAAGGTACGACGGCAGGATCCCCAAACAGCAAGTGGTTTCTGCGTGCAGATACCGATCAGGGGGAAGCTTCAGGAGCAGGTCTGGAATATAGCCAGGGCCTCTACTGTTCAGGGGCCCAAAAAACCAGCAGTGCAATCTTAAACTCAATTAACACATTGCCGATTTACTGATTTACCAAGTACCAGCTGGTAAATCCGTACAGGAAAACAGTGAAATCCGACACGGTAACTCAAATATTGATATGCGAGGTTGGTTTTCCCAGACCAGACGTTGCTGAATCAGGACGACCCGCCAGGCACTAATTGAGCACCGATTTGTACCTGAAGATGGTGAATTGAACTGAGTACTGAAAATTCAATGCATTTACCCGTTTTTGCGGGTACTGATTTCAGCTCTGTCCCAGACAGCAACAAGGTAAATGCGGTGTTTTAAAAATCTGTCAGAAGAGTGCCTTAGGGGCAGCGACGCACAGCTGCTTCTATGCCCCCTGGCGCTAGGCACAATGAGACTCCCAGGCAGAGTGTCAGGAGGGGGCTGCTCAGCCGACGCCCAACGTGCTGCTCTGAAGGTTCTGCTTCATGCTCTGCCCCTTGTGAGGGCAAGGTCAGGGTGTAAGAGGTCAACCCCCACTCTGACCTATCATTTCTATAGGGCTACTAGGCGGGTCACCTGCATGCGAGAGGGGTGGGGTATAAATGTAAGAAAATAAACAAATCAGCGTGTTACAGCCACAGATTATCAGAGACAGGTCCCTGCCCCTGTGGGCTTACAAGCTAAGGCCGCTTGCCCGCCTTACCGCGGCGCCAAATCTCCTGGCAGGGAAATCTCCCGGCGGGGAATCTTGCGGCGTGCTGTGCCCGTGGGCACTTGCTTGAAAGCTGAATCAGTCACGTCATGCTGCTTTTTTTCTTCTGATTATCAGGGCTGGATTTCGAGCCCTGGCAATCGGAAGGAAAAAGCTGCTGGACGCGGCTGATTCCGCTTTCAAGCAGGCGCCCGCGTGCACAACACGCCGCAAGATTCCCTGCCACGGTAACGTGGGCAAGTGGCCGAAGACAGAGGGGAACACAGCAGATGGCGAATTGAGGCATTGTGCCTTGCCCAAGGCCACCCAGGGCCTTCATGGCAAAGCGAGAATTCAAACCCTGGCTTCCCGAGTCTAATTCCAGCCCCTTCTCCACTACACCGCACTGGTTCTCTAGGCTGAGAGACTGTACTTGCCCAACACCACCCAGGGAGTTCATGGCTAAAGCAGGATTTGAACTCAGGCTTCCTACATCCAAGCCCAGCACCTTATCCACTCCCTTACCAGCGATGTCTCACACAACAGCTTGCTCCCCCGCACCAGGTTTCCGATGGTTATGTGGAAGTAGGTGTTGCCGCTGCTCCAGTTGGAAATCTTGGTGAAGGGGTGGGTGGTGAGGATGTCCTAGAGAGAGAGCAGGGGAGCAGTTAGAGGGGCTGACGACTCACTCTCAGCAGGGAAAAGAACAAGGAGCACATGCTCCTAAATCTCCCCACCCCAACCCAGGGCAATGGGTGAAAGGCAATGGCCCCACGTACCCCAGAAATGGCAATGACTTTATGCATTTGCCTTGGGCAGGAGAAGGAGAACGTTCCTCTTCCCTTAGCCCATTTTGAAAATTGCTAGATGCTCCACATGGCACACAGGAGCTGGGAGTAGGGATACTTTAGGGGTGCATTCAGGATGGGGGAGGACCCAGATCATGCATCCGTGCCGTGGATCCACCCCCTGTCCTTGAGTGCATGCTCTTTCTGCTTGTGTCCCCCGAGTTCACTATTTCAGGGCTTGAGAAGGAGGACTAGATTCCCAGGCCAGATCTGGGAACTGGGAAGAGGCCCAAACTCTATGATCATCTGAAGACAGGAAGTGACAAACAGGAAATGAGGTACAAAAAAAAAATCACAGCAACGGGCCAGATTTGGTCCATGGGATGCAGGTTCCCCACCCCGCTCAAGGGCATCTTCTCTTTGGGCTTCATGCCAAGCTCTCTGATGCTGGTGGAGGAGCTCGCAAAGGGATTAGGCCTCTATCTAGTCTAGGCTTCAATATGCAATCTCTGACTGCTGGGACCTGGGAGCCATAAAACCATGGCATTGGGAGGGACATCTTGTCCAACCCCTGCTTGGATCCAAGATGATTTGGTTGAATTATTACTACTCGGTTCCATGCTGATTTCAGTATTCAAAGTGCTTGACAATCCTTACTAGTTCACCCTCCTAACAACCCTGTGAGGCAGGTTATTATTAATCACATTTTACAGATGGGGAACTGATGCTGAGAGTGACTTGCCCAAGGCCACCCAGTAAGTTCATGGCTAAGATGGGAGCTGAACCTTAGTCTCCCAGCTCCAAGACATTTTCCCGCTACACTGGCTCTCTAATGTATGCCCTATTTTTGTATATTTCCTCTTCCCTTCCTGTCAGAGACAGGATACTGGGATCACTAGTATGACCCCAAACAGCAGCTCTTATGATTTGCAACCTGTGTTCACTCCATTTCCCCCACTGCTGCCAATGGGGAAAACACAAAATAACATGGGTTCCCTTTCTAATTGGGATCCTGTTCTGCCACCTCCTGCATGGCAGGATGGGGCGGTATAGAAATCTAGAAAATAAAAATAAATATAAATATAGGCATGGGGAACCTCAGGCCCGGGGGCCAAATGCAGGCCCAGCAAGTTTTTATGTGGCCCCTGGATCCAGTTCCTACACTATCGAACTGAAGTGAGCAGAGAGGAGGGCATGCACAGAAGGATAAGAGACAGATCCATAGCCCAGATCCACGATCCGGACTCTCCTTTTCTTGAGCACACCCTTTAGGCACCCCTGTCCCCAACTTCTATGTGGCCCTCCAGCTTTTACTAATTTTCAGAGTGGCCCCTGGGAGGGAAACGGTTCCCCACCGCTCACCTAATGCATTCCCTGCCCCTGATACTCAGCCTAAATGTCCCATGTCTTTATTTCATCCTACTGAGCCCCCTTCTGCCCCTCCAGACAGCTCCTCTCCTTAAGCTAATCCAAAGTCTCCAGACTAAAGTTGAAACGAGTATCCACAAAACTGGGTTTACTCGTTGACTATCCGGTACCTGAGTTGAACTGGATTTTTCGGTATTTTTTCGTATCCAAATCGGTTTTCAATTGGGTACCTGAAATACTGATAACCGGTAAACCGCAATACCAGTTTCCATCTTGATTTCGTCCTGGATTCAGGTACCAATTCAGATATTATTGATTTGGCTATTACTGCAGGTATTGTTATAATAATTATATTATTATGATATACCAAATCAGGCATCCATTCAACTTTACTCCAGACAGCTGTGTCTCTGCCAAGTTGTCATTTAGCCAAATATTCTCATAAGCACAATAACTTGGGGGCTAGAGTGTTCAAACTTCAGGCTTTAAGCCAGGCCACTGGTGATTTAGAGGTACTGACTAGGGCTGTAGCGGAAAGTCGCAGCGGTAGCTATTTCTGCCAGAAACAGCATTTCTGCAATTAGTGGTACGGCGTGGCAGAGGCTTTCATTCCGCTAGTTTCATTCCGCTACTTCCGCAGTTCCGTTAATTTCATTCCGTTACTTCCACAGGCTTCACAAATAGTGGAAACATGCCATTTTCGCTACTTCTGCTATTCCGCCAGCGCCACAATATAGCGGAACAGCGGTTTTCTGACAGTTTACGACAATTCCGCAATTTTTCCGATAGTTTCTGAATTTGCAGAATGCTAGCGGAATTAGTGGAATGTCGGCAGAAAAGCCACGCGGTGTGGCATGGGCAATTCCGAAATGGCGTAATGGAATCGCGGTGTGGTAAAAGCTGCTGCCGCTTCAGCCCTAGTACTGACCCTCTTCTGGTTCCCCCGTGACCTCAGAAGAGACAGAGGATTGAGTTTCAGGCCATTTAATTAGGAATGTCTTGCCCCGATGTGCCTGAACTGGTCAGGTGATTGGACCTCACGCAGCTCCTCACTGGCCTCCAGGCCCTCACGTACCTTGGTTTTAGGGTCTATGAGGCTGACTCCGTGCTTGTTGATGGCAATTAGAAGGATCTCTGGGTAATTTGGCTCCGTAGTTTGCTGTTGCGAGAGAGATGAAGCTAGCATGTTATGAAGCACAGAAGACGGGCAGCACTGGGAAAAACTACCTTTTAATTCATTTAGCAGGGGGTGGGGCACCTTCTCTCTTCACTGGGACATTTTGAAGACGAGCAGATGCTCCATGGGATGGATAGGAGAGGAGGGCGGGGTTAGCAGTTAGCGTGGGGTGAGACCCATGGAAATGAGTGGGGCTCGTGCAGAGGCGAATTGCTAGCATGTGTGTTATTCTGACAGAGGCTCACGCTGTCCAGGTGCACGTGCCTGTGTACGTGTGGAGATAACTTGTCTACTTGTCCTTAGATTGTAAGCTCTCGGCCAGGGACTGTGTCTATCTTATTTTTTGTAAAGCACCAGGTACATTGCTGGTGCTATATAAATGCTTATAATAATAAATAATAATAAAACAGGCAGACACTCGAGCTTCAGTAGCACAAAGGCCTTTAAAGAACCACTGGGTTTCACCATCGCTCCTCCCTGCTTTGCCAGTGTTAAATCCTGGCTCACAACACTCACCTGGACAAGTCGTGTATCTAGCTTGGAATGGGCCCAGGTCCAGAAAATGGACAGTGGCAAGGGATACTGCTGCCCCAGAGAGCGTGAGCTCCCGGTGCAAGGGCTTAGCTATCGGAAAGGTAGGACGCCTATCCCTAGGATAGCTACACCCTTGCACCTGGAGCCACCTTTGTGCTGCTGCATGGGTGTTACCAGGCATAACGCTAGCTACTGGATTCGGCTTTAAACATACATTTGGTTACTGTGCCTGTGAACACACACATGCTAAACACCCTTGGGAATCTGAAAAACCATGGTGTGGGGGGAGGGACACGCCGCTAGTGTAGAGCTGCTGTTATATCTAGAGACGCGCACTGCCCTGCTACCTGTTCTTGGTTATCAGGTATCATGGAGATATGAATTGGTGTGAAGGGTCGATCTAGTTCACTGCACTCCTCCATGGGGTTTCTGGTGAGCAGGGGTGCGGGGCGGGCAGGGTGAAAGGAAGGAAGAACAAACAGGCAGGGGGTGGGACTGAATGGGTAAGAGGAGTGGGGGGAAGGGTCTGGAAGGGAAAAGGGAACGGGAGGCAAAAGTGCCGTGCAACCTCTGGGTAAAATTTCATAGAATCCTAGAGTTGGAAGATACTTCGAGGGTCATCTAGTCCACCCCACTACTTGAATGCAGGAGGATTACAGCTACAACATCCCCGACGGGTGTCAACCTACGACCTCCCTAGGAAGCTTGTTCCCTTGTCTCGCAGCTCTTACTGCTGAGATGTTCTTGATATCTAACCAAATTTTCTTATGAAGGGGATGTTAGATACCCTTGACCCAAATAAGCCCCATCCCCATGACCCTGGAACTACAGTGTGTGTGTGTGAGGGGGATTCGTGGGGGATGCCTTCTCCACATCCCCACTATAATTACAACCAGCCTGGGAAAAGTGGGGTGGTGAGGTGCTCTCACACTTGGATGCTCTTTGCCTACACAGCCCCGGAAGTTCCTTTGCTGAGGCTACCAGCCCTTTGCCAGCTTAGAGGTGGCTTCCCTCTTCTGCAACAGGGTGCGTCATGCCAAGGGATCTCATCCAGGAAACAGCTAGTGGGACAAGAGCATCGGGAAGCCACCAACATGTAGTGGCACAGACGTCTGTTCAATTGGTTGTGATGCGCCTGGGCTGACGTCATTGGTTTCAAGATTGGACGCATGGATTTGCATGTATCTATTGCTACGTCTGATAATGCCCAATGAATTCTTTCTTCCCACCATCAAGGAGCTTTCAGAGCCCAGCATTTAACCAGGAAGGTCCCTTTATCCCTGACCCTCTGAAGCCACAGATGGATAAAACGTGCAAAGCAAACCCCGTACCTTCACTTCAAAGAAAGCTGATCCGAAGGTAGGCCACTTGAAGATAATCTTGAGGAAGGCAAGCTTGGCTTCTTCTCGTGTTTTGCCTGCATGCTTATTGAAGTATGCCACGATGGACTGCAAGGGAAACCAGAACATGAGAGAAGGCCTCTCTCCAGACCCTGGGGTTTGGATAGGAAGACCATATAGGACCCAACAGAGATGGTCAATTTAATTTGCAAAGATTATCTGGGGTTTCAGAACTAAACATGGAGAGCCACAGCAGATTTGTCACCATGGCAGATGTCTGTGCACCGTTCCCAAACGTTGTTGTGGCTCCCGTGCATCAGGATAATTCCAATTTGCACATGCGTGCAAACCGGATCTCTACAAATGCTCTCCATTTCATCGGGCCTGGATTGAACCGGGTGGATCTGTCAGAGATGGGATCTCCTGAAAGAATCCATTTCAGTTCTTTCCCGATGTCAGAATGGAAGGGGCTGATGAGCTAGCCTGGCTTAACAAAAAGGCCCCGCTATGCAGTCTTTTGGACACGAGTGGTTGTGTAATTATAGACACTGGCAAGGTTGCCAGGAGGTTTCCTGGGAAGGAAGGCTAAGAAGCATCTGGGCTCCGGCCTCTACCACTTTTCCAGGCACCGCATGACACCACCGTCATGACACTTGCCACTGTCATCAGCTGAACCAATCACCTTCCTTCCTCTCCCAACGGATTTGCATCGTTGGAGTCTACTGGAGCTGGAAGGTTTCTAGAGCTGGAAAAAATAATAATAATGGGGAAACCCATCAAATCTGCACTGCCCTGAACAGAAACCAGTGGTTTGGAGAATAACCAACATCTGTTTGCACTCCATCGGGTATCCATTTTGGTTATTCCAATGTTGGCTTTTTAGATGGGGGAGGGGTTGGTTTTGTTATTTTAGTACTTTAATTGCACCATTTCAGACATATTTGCATTATCGGTTTCTGACTCTGCAAAGACTTAGCCCAACCACCAACATCCTGGTTGCCCAACAGTAACCGCAACTGTAAAATCCAATGGGTTACACTTCCTTTCTCATGCTCTTTGCCTCTTCTCTATTTAGAGGGTTAGCTCTTTGGGGCAAGGGTTGTGAGGCTACAATGGGTTGGCTCTAGGGGACAAGTGGTAGCTGCATCCTGGTGCAAGTTTAATCAGGGTGTTGGGTCGCTGGAACTGGTCCCGCAGCCTGGCTCACTTTGACGACGGACACTGCTTACCCTTTTCCAGTCATCTGGGGAGAGCTGCCGGATAAGATCCTGAGGCACCAGCTCCTTCAAGAGCTTGGGAATGCTGGGGAAATAGGACTTGTCATCTTCAAACTTCACCCTGTAGATGAGAGCCCCCAGCTGCAGGACTTCCTCCCGGGTGCATTTGTGGTAGCCACGCAGATACTTTGGTAATTCCTGTGCGTGAGACAATGGCACAATGGGATGGAGGCAAAGACAGTCAGGGGAGCTTAACAGCCTGCCTGGTCAGTGACCCACGGCAGTTCCAGGTTCCAACCAGCCCCCGCCAGGGCCAGCCCCCTCTCCCGTAGCCGGTGCACGGCTAAATGCTTATTTTCACCCAAAGTTGTTGCAAAGATAAGAATTATAAAGCACTTTATATTCAATATTGAACAGGCTATATTCATGATTAATAAGTAGCGGTCACCACGAATAGTGGTTTTGTAGCATGGACACCTGCCTAACAGGACCTGGACTAAGGTCTCTTTAAACTCATTTCCTGGAGGCCACCAAAAGCCAGCACATGGACACCACATTATGGATCCCAGTGAGGATTGGAATAAGTGACCAAGAGAGGAAAAGCCCTTTTGTCTCCCATTCAAGTTCCCTGAGCCATCAACCCTGCACGCTTATGGAGTACCTGATAATAGTGGAAGATGGAATCTGCCATTGAATCCTTCCCAGGCATGGTGTTTGTCCAGAGTTTCTTCATAAAGAACACTTGATAGGTGAGAGAAGGCACTATTCCTGCATAGAGGAACCAATGCAATGTTGCATAAGAACACGGTTAGTGGCACACTGGGTCAGACCAATGGTTCATCTGGCCCAGCATCCTGTCGACAGTGGTCACCTTCAGTTGCTTCAGAGAAGTACCCAACAGGTCTTCATGGAGTGCTACATCCACTGCCATTCACTCCTGACAAAGGCTTCTCACCTAACTTAACTAAAAGCAATTATGGGCATGTTCTTCAAGAGCTTATCCAGTCCTTGCTTAACCCAAGTTATACTATTGGTCTTCACAGCATCCACTGGCAACAAGTGCCACAAGTTAATTGTACGCTGAGAGTGAAAAAGCACTTCCTTTTGTTTGTTTTTAACCTTCTGTCAGTGAGTTTCATGGCATGTCCCCTAGTTCTAGTACTATTTGAATAAACAACAGCTCCCTTTATACTTGTTCCACACCGCTCCTGATTTTATAAACTTCCCTCTCAGTCGTCTCTTCTCCAAGCTGAAGAGCCCCAACCTATCAAACCTCTCCCTGTACGGGAGCCGTTTCATGCCCTTGATTATTTGCTCTTCTCTGCCGAACCTGTTGTAACAGGGTAGGGTACCTGTTGTAACAGGGCAGGGTACCTGTTGTAAGTACCTGTAGGGCACTGGCACTTTAAGGAGGTGCAGCGGAAGGCTGTGAAGACGATGCACTTCCAGGGTAATGGAAGGAAAGCCGAGACTGGATGTGGCAGAGTCAGTCCAGGAATAAGAGCCAGGGAAAGGCTCAGTGTGAGAAGGCCTGTGAGGAGACAGGGGGTGTCTGCCCCTCCCCCCCATTAGCCTCCCATTGACTCCTCATTGGTTGCACTGGGGATGTCTCGGGGGGGGGGGGCGGCGGTTGAGCGTTTCCCCTCTCCACGGGGCTAACGTTGTGTCTAAAGACATCGGGTGGTGCGTTAGACATGTCTGGTCTGTATGCCCCGATTCCTCCCCGTCTGCCCTGAATCCTCCACTCGGCGCCGCTGCCAAACAGCCCCGTTCCTTGCTGTCCACTGTCTTTGTGCTCCCCCAAAAGCCCCCGGGGGGGGGGGGCGGCGGTTGAGCGTTTCCCCTCTCCACGGGGCTAACGTTGTGTCTAAAGACATCGGGTGGTGTGTTAGACATGTCTGGTCTGTATGCCCCAATTCCTCCCCGTCTGCCCTGAATCCTCCACTCGGCGCCGCTGCCAAACAGCCCCGTTCCTTGCTGTCCACTGTCTTTGTGCTCCCCCAAAAGCCCCCGGAGGGGGTGGGGTGAGCAGTGAAAAACGAGCTGTTTAGCTGCAGAGCAGAAGGCTTAGGGCAGATCCGACGGCTCTCCTGCATGAACTACAACTCCCATAATTCCATGGGAGAGCTTGTACAAGGAGAGTTTCCGGTGTGAGGAGCGGGCAGGATTCTGATTAGCCCCCGGACATGGAAAGACAGCTGTTGCGTCTAAGAACTGCAACATATCAAACACGGAGAAACACATGTGGCTATATAATGGTGTCAACACACCTTCGGCCACCCTTTCTGTTGTGCTAAAGGTGCCCAGGAGCTAGTTGAGAGCTCTGCCTCAGCCAGGAACCAACAGAAGGACAAACCCTGCCCACAGGAGGCTGCCTAGGTTGGAGAGTTTGTGTTGCCTGGGAGAAAGGCACGGCGAGCTAAAAGAGAGACTGTGCTCGGCCCACAGGAATTGTGAGTAACCTAGAGCTTGAGGAGAGACTGTAGACCTGTATTAATGGCTGACTAGAGGGCCTATGTGAATAGAGAGAGATTGGTGGAGCCAAGTCCCTGTAGAGACTGCCTGGATTGGGGCTAATCCTGCAAAGACTTACTTGGGGTAACCCTGTCCCTGCCACACGTGCCTTTTCTATTTCTACTACATCTTTTTGGAGACAGGGTAAACGGAACTGCACACAATATTCAAAGTGGGGTCACACCACAGATTTAGACACTTGATGAGGGCTAGGGCAAACTCTTGAAGCGCTACGGTAGCAGAGTAAACTGCGCGGAAAACCGGCTTACAATCCCGGCTGCAGCAAGTTGCAGGAATGGAACGTCAGGCACGCTCACTGGGGTGGGCAGAGATGCATATTTCAGAGGGCACGTAGGAGACATACCGGTTGAGCCAATGCAGCCCTACAGCCTCTATGTCCCATAGGCGCCCTCTAAAATTTGCATATCTGCCCACCCTAACGCCGGTTCTCGCGCGCGTGATCCCATTGGCCCGGCTCCCTGGATTGCCCGGAGCAGCAGTAGATTTGCTTGCAAATCTTTAGTTAAAGAACGGTTTGTCTCTTTCAGGAAACTCATTGCAGTGAATGGTGGGAACACACTGGCAAATTGCTGAGGGCATTGCCTGCGTGGCAGAGTCACTGTAACCTACTAGAGATGATGGTTATATCGGGGATGCTCAGCTGCTGGGTCCTGGTAGGTCTTGGGAGGGGCCTGAACTGGAACAACCTGCGGATCAAACTGGGGGAACTGATGAACCCTGGTACATCTGCATTACATCCCCTGCTGTGTCCCCTCCTGATGCTTGTTCAGGCTCCCTGCGTGCCTGACGTCTGGACGCAGGACAGGGAGAGGAGGGACATGGCCTCCTGCAGTTTCTCTGTCGCTCTGCTTCCTGCTGCCTAATGCTGGCTCTCCATTGCTACTGTTGCTGGAATTGCCCCCTCTCTCCCTTCTCCCCGGCTGCCGCCACTGTGCATTTCCTTGGGCTTCCCTGGTGTCTTGGGGAAAACCTCAGCCTCCAGGGGAAGTCATTTATTCAGAGACACAAATACTGTCCTGACTGCGAACATCTCTGAAAGGTCTCAAGCTGGCCCTCCCTGTCTCTCAGAGAGGAAACAGAAGAGGCATGGAAGGGCTATTACCGTCTTTAGCTGGCCTGGCTTTCTTTATCCAGTCTGTGAGGTGGCGGACGAAGTCAAAGAAGAAATCTCCTTCGGGGACACTGATGACCTGGGGGGGAATGCACAACAGGGTTAACAATACAACAGCCGCCTGCCCTGGAAGAGGAGAGTTCATCGCATCCCCCCTGATGCTCCTTGTTGAGAGAAGGAGTATGGGCAAAGGGGCGTGCATGGTTTTCATGGCCCCTTGGGAGAGGAGGGGTATGGGTAAGAGGGGGTTACCATGGCCCCTTGTGAGGGGGGTATGGGCAAGAGGGCAGTTGCCAGGGCCCCTTGTGAGGGTGAGGGGGGCACAGGCAAGGGGAGTGCTGCCATGGCCCCTTCTGAGGGGGAACGGGCAAGTGGGGGTTTGCTACAGCCCCTTGTGTGGGGGGGCCACAAGCAAAGGAGGGTATTTATGGGGAATATGGGGAAAGGAGAACGTGACGCCTGCCAATGCGGCCGATGTGCTGGGGTCTGTTCGGGAGATCCTTGCCCGTTCTCGTTGGTGAAAGCCACCAGGGAGACATTGGGGCCGATTTTGGTGGGGGTGATCAGTGCCGGGAGGGGAGGGTGCCGGACTGCCTCAAGGAGGTTGTGGTCCAGCCTCTCTTCAATAAACCATCACTTGATATTGACACTGTCTCTAACAGGGAAGGTTATTGAACGGGTAGTGGCTCGTCAGCTGCAGTTACACCTGGATGGCATTGGTTTTCTTGATCCCACGCAGTCCGACTTTCATCTGGGTTATGGCACGGAGACGGCGCTTGTGGCCTTGGTCGACGACCTCCTGGTAGAACTGGACACAGGTCTTCTGACCCTGTTGGTTCTACTAGATCTATCAGTGGCCTTTGATACTGTGAACCATGAGATACTGGTGACCCGCCTGCGGGACCTGGCTGCGGTGGACGGGATCATTTTGCAGCGGTTGCGTTTCTACCTTGCCGGTAGATCTTAGCAGGTGGTACTAGGGGGACCGTACATCGTCCCCTTGGTCTTTCCTGTGTGGGGTCCCGCAGAGTTCTATTCTGTCCCCTCTCTTGTTCAACGAGTATATGAAGCCGCTAGGGGAGGTTGTACGCAGCTGGCGGGTGCCTTGCCACCAATACGCTGACGATACCCAGCTGTATCTTTCATTTTCATCTGGCCCAGGCCCTGCTATCTCATGCTGTCTCGGTGTTTGGCGGCTGTGGGGGATTGGATGAGGCCGAGCCGATTGAAACTCAGTCCCAATAAGACAAAGGTGATGTTGGTGAGGGTGTGTGTGTGTCGGTGGAGGAGGATGCCCCCATTATTGGGGGTATTTGTCCTCCATTGCTTCCATCTCTGCAGAGCCTAGGGGTGCTCCTGGAGCCACAGCTATGCCTGGAATCCCAGGTGCTGGCTGTGGCGCCTTTTGCCAATTACAGCTGGTGAAAAAACACGTCTCAGGCTCCGACCTTGCCACAGTTATCCATGCATTCGTCACCTCGAAGCTAGACTATTGCAACGCGCTCTACGTGGGGCTGCCCATGGTGACGGTTTGGAAGCTGCAAATAGTGCAGAATGCGGTGGCCCGCCTGCTCACTGGGACGGGCCGCAGGGAGCACGTTCAACCGGTGCTCCGAGCGCTGCGCTGGCGGCCTATTGTCTTCCAGGCCTGATCCAAGGTGCTAGTTTTAACCTTTAAAGACCCTCACAGTCTGGGCCCTGCTTACCTAAGGGACCACCTCATCCCTGGACCGCAGGGCGGCCCCTGCGGTCGCCTAGGAGTGCCCTCCTGGAGGTCCCGCATTATCGGCGGGTCCGGACAGAACGGAGGGCATTCTCAGCAGCTGCACTGTCGCTTTGGAATTCCCTCCCAGTCGAGGGTCACCTCAGCCCGGAGCTCCTTGCCTTCCGGCGAAACTGGAAGACCTGGCTCTTCTGGCAGGCATTTGGGAGGGGAGGGTGGGTTGGGAGGAGGGGGATTGCGTTTTATGCACAGACCTATTTTATGTATGTTTTTATGTATATTTTTTAATTTTGATATTGTGTTTTATTATAATTTATATTATGGAAGTCGCCCTGAGTTGCCATTGGCGAGAGGGGCGGGGTAGAAATATAATAAATAAATAAATAAAATTGGAAAGGTTAGAATGATTGTGGAGTCAAGGTTATTTAAATAGTTTATATTTTTTATTAAGGTTATTATTATTATTATTATTATAAGCTTTTGTATAGCGCCAGCAATGTACCTGGCGCTTTACAGAGAATAGGATAGACACGGTCCCTGCCCAAGAGTTTACAATCTAAAGACAGGGGGAGGGGAGACAGGGAAGGGGGAACAGAGGGAGAGACAAGGGATGCAACAATCATGAGGATGCGAGAGCTCAGGGAGTTGCAGATAACGGGGGGGGGGGGGGGG
>QEPC01006909.1:406193-455982 GCA_003113815.1 Sphenodon punctatus | reverse complement strand
GTCTCTCCCCCAGCTCCTGTCTCTCAGATTGTAAGCCCTAGGGGCAGGGACCGTGTCTATTTTATTACTTTGTAAAGTGCCAGATACACTGCTGGCGCTATATAAATATTTGTTAATAATAATAATAATGTCTCCATGGTAGCCTGGCTGACCAATGTCAGTGGTGGCACTCAACAGATGTTGATTGTGCTCTGTGGTTTTGATCTCCTGAGGAATTCCCCAGACATGTTCTGGGTGACAAACCTCCACCAACCTTTGCTCACTCTGTGGCTTACTTCCAGTTTTGAGTGAACAAACATAATGCTTGCCCCTGTGGTAGGTGGCTGGTAGGGTGGCAAGCATGGCGTGTAGTGGTACCCGCTGTCACAAACTATAGTCTTTGCTTTCATGGCATGCAAATTGCTGTCTGCATTGCTCAGTCTATAGTTTTGACTTTTTACATGCCTGAGGAAGGGCTCTATGTGGCCCGAAAGCTTGCATGCTCTCACCCATACGTGTTGATGGGGGGAAAAAAACCCAGATCATCTGAACTACTTTGTCTCCATTTATTGCTTTTTGGTCCAACTTGACAACCACCATCCGTTTCTCTCACTTGGAAAGTCAAGCAATTAAAGCCAATCAGCCTTTTCCACAATCCCTACATGGTGATGAATTGTTTTGTACCGCTTACCTACTGCTAGAGACAGCTGTGATCTCTGGGAAGGAGAGTTCTAGGAGGACTTGCTCTTGTTCATCTACAAAGTACACTCCAGTCCAGTTAACCGCTACAATCACATCATTCTTCGGAAGGCTGGGTCCTAGGTCGAAGAGAGGAGATGTGGTCAGAAAACTGCCTGTCATGCCTACATGAAGTCTTGCACTGTTTCCAGTATTACGTGTGTGTTTGTTAAATACCTGGAAACCACCCATTGGATCTTTAAACCATTTTTAAACAAGCACTTTGGCAGCAGCTTCTGGACAAGCATTTGTCTGTGAGGCAGTAGATGGAGACAAAATCATTCCGATGATCGCTTTTATTGGACCAACTTTGGTTGGTAAGGGTATTCTATGTAAGCTTTTGAACCACACAAGATTCTTCAACAGGCAATAGGCAAGTCAGATTCTTTGACGTTCTGACTTGCCTATTGGCTGATGAACAGTTAGAGACTGGGAGCTAAAGATTAGCCACTGGCCACCTACACCTTGCTTGCAAAATTGGCATCTGCGCCTGTTGTGTGGATGGTTACGTGTTCGGTGTGCAGAGATCTGACTTGCCTATTTCCTGATGAAGAGTTGCTTGTGGCCCGAAAGCCGGCATACCCTCACCAACAGAAGCTGGTCCATTAAGAGATTATCCAAACTACTTTATCTCTCCATCTATTACTTTTGAGACCAACATGGCAACCACATCTTCTCTCAAGACTGTGATGCTGTAGGGAGAGGACACCCTGCCTCGAAGTGGGGGATTGGACTAGATCACCCCATAGACCCCCTTTCTAACCCTACTGTTCTGTGATACTGCAGAAGTACAGAAATCCCACATCAGGAGGGTGCTGCAGGCCAGAGGCCTTTTGAGGCGGCTGGCCCTTTAAGAGCGTTAGCGCCAGCGCTGAGGTGGCTGGAGCAGAGCAAGGCTGCAGGTGCTACATTAGAAAGAGGATTGCACCTAATTGCAAGGCAGTCGAATGAGGGCGTGGCAGCAGAACTCAAGCCTGCGAGTAGCTCAGTGCTAGGGAGGAGACCAAAGAAGCAGGAGCTCTGAGAGGGCTCTCTTGCTTAGAGGAATGACAAATGGCCGCCTGAGCTATGTGAGGGGCAGAGGTGGGGAACGGCTGACCCCGAGACCTAAGAAGCTGCTGAGAGTGGCTGAGTAAATGGGTGAGACTAAAGGGCTGGGGAGTAAAGCCCTATCTAGGGAGAAGCCGAGCGCTCTAGCAGGGCTGAGTATCAAGCCGAAAGGGGTGGCTTGGGTTAAGGGACACTGGTCGATGTTTCTAGAAACAAATGGTGGAGACTATGTCAATTTATTTATTTATTTCCCGCCCCCAACCCCCTCTTGCTAAAGCAGCTCAGAGCATCTAACAAACCACACATTATAAAATAAAATTATAAAAAACATAAGATACAATAATAAGAGGCTAGACTACGGCAACGCGCTCTACGTGGGGCTTCCCCTTGTTTCTGGTCCGGAGGCTGCAGCTGGTGCAGAATGCGGCGGCCCGTCTCCTTACGGGGACTGGGCGACGGGAGCACATAACACCTGTGCTCTGCACTGGCTGCCTATAGCGCACCGAGCCAGATTCAAGGTGTTAGTGTTGATCTATAAAGCCCTGCATGGTCTGGGCCCCTCGTACCTCGGGGACCGCCTCACCCTCCGCGCCTCAGAGCGATCCCTGCGGTCCGCCGGGGGTGCCTTCTTGGAGGTCCCCTGTGTTAAGCGGGGGGCCACAATGGAGAGGGCGTTCTCGGTGGCCAAGCTGCGACTCTGGAATTCCCTCCTGGAGGAAGCTCGCCTGGCCCCGGGTCTGTTGGCGTTCCACCGAGCCTGCAAGACCTGGCTGTTCGCCCAGGCCTTTGGAGGGGAGGGTGGGGTAGGTAGGGGGGGTGGCGGTTGGATTTTAAGATGTCAAAGTAATGGGTGGGGTTGTTTTAAAATATTTTTAAAATGATCATTTTTATGACTGCTGCCTGTTTTTATTTGTTGTAAGCCGCCCCGAGATGCTGTAGGCATGAGGGGGGCGGCTAATAAATATGACTAAATAAATAAATAATATAACAATAATAAATATAAAAATAAAACCACAGCCTACAAAAACAACAAAACCACCAAAAAAACCCTCCCCAACCCACAACCCCCCACCCATACCCACCTCCCTCACCAAACTCCAGGTGGAACAGCCAAGTTTTACACTGGTGTTGAAAAGAGGAGAGGTCGGAGGTGGGGGGAAGAGTCCTATAGCCTTGGTGCGGCCACCGAGAATACCCTCTACATTGTCGCCCCACGGAAAACCCGGGGGTTTATTTATTTATTTAGTCCATTTGTATCTTGCCCCTCCTGAGAACAGCTCGGGGCGGCTGACAATTTCAAAAACATAAAATACAATTATAAAAATATATTAAAACACTCATAAAAATCACTCTGCTGACTGCTGCAACCAACCTGATTGTAACCAAGCCAAGCACACGCACCTGAGACTTCGCATCCGCCCGAATGTTTGTCTGTCTTCTCCCCTGTCTCTCCCACTGTCCCCTCTCCCTGTCACCCCCTCCTTGTCTTTTAGATTGTAAGCCACAGGCAGGGACCGCGTCTATTTCTATGTTCTGTACAGCACCAGGCCACACGACTGGCGCTATATAAATGTTTATAATAATAATAATAATAGCCTGCATTTGCCTGTATCCATTGCTGGGTAGTGGGGCAATGATCAAGGTAAATCAGTGGGATCCAGGGGAACAAGAAAAGGACATGTGTCTTCCCGTCTGGTGCAACTGTTATTATAACATTTACGGGCCCTATGTATCTATTGGCTTTATGTCTCTCTGTCAAATGTGGCATAACAAAAGCTATTGAAGGGGGATGGAAATCGCGCACACGCATGCACACACGTGAACAAGGTAACAGCATACACCTAGAGCTGAAGTGGATATCGAATTTAGTGCCTACGAATAACACATAGCTTCCCCGTTGGAGAGTTTGTCACAGGGTACTACTGCACCATGGTAGGAGAAGGATCAGCAGTGTAGTGTATCTGATCCTCAGTTTATCTGGCCTATCACGGTAACACAGCACGTCGAAATGGATCAGTAAAACGGAAAGCTGGTAATGGTAGTTTCACGGCTCCACAGTCTCTGAACATGCATTTTCGGGTACTGTGTTGTCCCCAATGAGCTACCCAAGCACTGATCGGGGACCGGAATACCTGAACAATCAGCAATTTACCTATTCACTGGTTACCAATTGGTGAATTGGAATGGAAACTTGAAAAAACAGGATGGAAACTTGAAGAAATGGGACTGAAAGTCAATATTCTGAAACTGGAAGTCGATATTCCTAGACATTGGGTATACAAATCGGCCACTAATCGGATCCCAGTTAGTACCCAAAATTTGGGGGTCGATTTAGGCGCTGGAAATTCGATGAGTTTACCTGTTTTTGTGGGTATATTCATTTCAGCTCTACATAAGCTGTCTCCCTATAGGAAACAAGATTAAAATAATCCTTCCTAAGTTCCTTTCCCACTAAGGGCTGTGGTGGAAACTTCCTCGTTGGAGACTTTGCTGCAAGGTACCATTGCACCATGGTAGGAGAAGGATCAGCAATGTAGTGTATCTGATACTCAGTTTATCTGGCCTATCAGCCTGTGGCTCCACGGTCTCTGTTTCTTACCTGAGAATTTGAAGGCTTCGTAGAATCTAGAGAACAACAAAGGCCACTTGAAACGTGCAAAATCCACCACCTCTTCCTTGACTTTTTTGGGATCTGCTCTCTTCTGGGTATAAATTCCCTACAGGCAACAGAAAACCCAAATGATGAGGCTCAGTTTCAGCCAGGGCAAGATATGGCCATTTCAGAGTTCAGACAAAGGAGCCAAGAAGGCAGCGCCTGGTGGCATTAGACCCTGGGAGGTCGGAGGCAGGTGCCTAGTGCTATCACAATACTGGTAATCTTCCCCCCCGCAGCAGTGCCCCCAACACGTGTCTCCCTGCTTGGACCACCCCCACACCTGACTTAACTTAGAAACCGATGCCTAATCAACCAGCATGCAAACAGCCTTGCGGCTGGCTGTGGGGCTGCTCACGTACCGTGAATTAGCCAGTGCTGTTTCAAAATCAGCTATAAATTTCAGATTTATTTATTTATATTTTTATCCTGCCCATTCCTTTGGTGATCAGAGCTGGTTACAATACAAAAATAAATATGAAAACAAAACACAAAATAAACTCAAATATTAAAATACTCCAATAAAAACATATAAAATCCTCTAACTGACAACATCCCAACCCTATCCCTGCCTGCCAAATGCCTGGCCAGACAAAAAGGTCTTGCATCACTCCTGGAAGATGAACGGGCTTGGACTTAGATGAACCTCCAGGGGAAGGGAGTTCCTTAATTGTTCTATAATAAAAAATCTCTTTTTTGCTCCTCACTATCAGTTGGTACTCAGGGGAGAACAAAATTATTAACTTCCTATTTTAGCCCAAGACTGGCCCTTACCTTTTTATGGGCAGCTATGATGAGCTGAGCCCATTTCTCCACGGTTTTTGAAGCAGTGATCTCTCTGTCAGGAATGTAGGAAGGGATCAAATTCAGGAGTCTCTCCAGGACCATCTCAGACCCATAGTCCACATAGTATTGCTGGGAAGACAGCTCAGCCAAGTCTTCTTCCTACAAAAACAACAAGATTGATAAAATCGGCCTTGCTATTGCTTCCCAACCCTTTCCCTCCCCCATTTCCTTCCCTGCTCTCCCTTCTTAGCCAGTAAATTAGCATTGTAAAGCCTCAAGATCCAGGACGATCAGTCTGCATAGGTAACAGAGGCCATCTGGGTAAACCTAGTGAAGTCTTTACAATAGCTGAATGACCAACAATGGAAGTTAATCAAAAACTCAAAGTAAGGCGTCTTAAAGAATTAAAAGGCCTGAGGAAGGATCTTGTGAGGTCTGAAATCTTACACATTTCCACCAACAATAGTTGGTCCAATAAATGATATTATTTGAACTACTTTGTCTCCACCTCTAAGACGTGAGGAGGGTGACACTTGACACTATCAGTATGTGAAGATCACAGTTCATTGCTAAGACACAGTGTGCCTGTCTTCGAACATCAGAGACAAGACTTTGGCCCTCTGGAACAGGGGAGAGGTAATTAGTAGAGAGGGAACCTGATCAGTTAAGCTAGCACTGCATATTGTTTTGTTTTCATTTTCTTACGCACCTTCTGTATTTACTCTGAATCTGTATTATCTGTTTTAGTTTTTACATAAAACTTCCTTATTATAAAGCAGGGGTGGGGAAGGTTTTCTGTCCCGGGGGCCACACTGAAAATTAGTACGAGCTCCAAGGGCCCGACAGAGGTTGGGGTGAGGGTGCTTAATGGGTGTATTCAGGAAAAGGAGGCCTCAGCTCATGGATCTGTGCCGTGGATCTGTCCCCTACCCTTGTGTGCCTGCCCTCCTCTCTGCTCCATTATCCTGAGCTCAGGTTTTCAGTGCTTGGGGGTAGAGACTGGATTCAGGGGCCACATAAAAACTTTCTGAGGGCTGCATTTGGCCCCTGGGCCTGAGGTTTCCCCACCCCTGTTATAAAGCTTGTGTCTGTGTGGTGACTGGGGGATCCTTGGTTTAACTCTAAGATGAGCTTAATTCATCTATTTTTCTGATGACTGTGAAGCCCTGAGACACAGGTGACAAAGGATCAACCCCTTACGAGCTGGGCACCACTCTTGGGAGAGTGGGGCCCAGTGGTTATGATAAGTAGGGTGATTGAGTCGTGGCTGGTCCAGTTGTCCTTTGGGGGACAGTCAGAGGGAGGGGAGCCCTAAAATCCCAGTCATACCCAGGCAGTGGGATGATTTGCCAAGAGAGGTTGGGGATGCCCCATGATTAGAGGCTTTTAAAAAGGTTTGACAGGCATCCCTCAGGGATGGGGTAGGTGCTGTGGATCCTTCTTAATGGCAGGGGCTGGACTAGAACCTTTGGGATTCCTTCCAGCCTCATGCCCATGAAGTACGTTGGCGGAGACCCACTGGGCGCGCACAGTGAAGGGGGGGAGGGGCGGAAGGTGTAACTATTTGGGGAGTTAAAGGAAAAGCTCACTTTGTCACACCGGTACTCCCCGAACTTCACCCCCCGCACAATCTGCTGGTAAATGAGGTTGGTCGCCACGTTGTCTTCGCTGGGATTGTGCCAGGGGGTGAAGATCTCCTTCCTGAAGAAGAGCCTCCAGGGGGCGTTGCGCTCTTGCGCGCCCTGCTCTTTGGCGTACTGCTCGCACTGAGACACGGCGTCCATCACATGGTCATTGCCACTCCCCAGCGAAGAGACCTGGCAATGGTAGACAGGAGAGAAAAAACAAAATCCTGAGCACAGATTATTATTCGATTGCTGCATTCGGTCTTAAAAATAGTGTGTTAAGAATGGCCACATCAGGTCAGGCTGATGGTCCAGCTAGCCCAGCATGCTGTTTCCGCTAGTGGCCAACTTTGGTTGCTCGAGAAGAGATCATAACGGAGCAATCCATTTCCTCTTGTTAACTCCCAGCCCCTGACAATCAGAGAGCTCATCCCCTTGACTAACTTGGCCAACATCCATTTATGGACCTAGTCTCAAAAAAAACTTATTTCAGTTCTTTTGTTGATCCCAGTCATGCTATTGGCCCTCACAACATCCTGTGGCAATGAGTTCCACAAGTTAATTGTATGTTGAGTGAAAAAATATATACATACCTTAGGTGCACAAAATTAATATTAACTACCTTATTAACAGGGACCTGCATTCACTGCAAATGCAGTGAACAAGGGTCCCTGCTTATTAATCACAACAGAGATTGAGTTTGTGGCTTTGAAAGTCTCAACCTTATTAATTAACTCTATGAACCCAGAGGTTAAGTGATATTCTGGGATCACACAGCCAACGGTGGCTAGAACCCTAGAGTCCTACTGAATCTTCAGCTCTAATCACAGGATGGCCCTCTCCTCCTTATAGAGCAGGTGAGAAATTTAAATTGTCTCTGAACAAGGGCTGCAGATCAAAGGGCAACTTGGGAAATTATTAATTATTATTATTATAAGTATTTGTATAGCGCTTTACAGAACAGTAAGATAGACGCGGTCCCTGCCTATGGCTTACAATCTAATAGACACGGAGGGGGGAGACAAGGAGAGGGGACATAGGGAGAGACAAGGGATAAATAACATTCAAGCGGATGCGAGGTCTCAGGTGCACGTGCTTGGCTTGGTTATATATGCAGGATTATATATACACAGGATTCAGAGGTTTGTGACTGTGGTGTAACAGCCTATGGAACATCTGTTGGTCTGTTGGCTGGGGGGATCCTTGTATCGCAGAGGATCTTGCCAAGGCCACACACCGAGCCAGATCATGTGTCCAGTAATGGAAAAATATGTGGCAGGAATGAGGAAGGAGAGACTGTGCGAGAGAGGACATTTTTAAATGAGCACGGCTGGGGAGAACGTGTCCGTGTCTGCGGAGTGCCCACGCACATGGAACGAGTGGGGAGGGGTTCAAATGGGCGGCTTCCTGGGCGGGTACCCTGGCAGCCTCCATACGCTCCCCCTGTCCCGGACCATGGGGGAGGGGGAAGCGTGCCGTGCTGGCCTCCGATATCAACCTGTCCCGGCTGAACGCTGGGGAACCCAGTCTCTCCAGCATGCCGGGCCATTTCCTGTGCCTTGCAAAGGCTGTTTCCTCACCCACACAGTGCCTCTGAATGGTGGGTCACTCAGCTGACATGGCTGGCTGCTGCCGTTCATACGGGCTGGGGATGCACAAGCGCCGGTCTCCACGCACTGTTCTGCCTTCCCCCGCACGGAGCACTCCGGCTTTTTCGCCCGTGCGCCATGTGTGGTCATGGATGGGTGCTGTGTGGGTCATGAGAGCACCCACCCCTACCGCCTTCAGACGGGCACTTGGGCAGGGGGATGGGTAGACCTGCGTGGTAGCGTCTCATCTAAAAACAGTCAGAGAGTGCGAGTGGGGGAGGAGCCTGTGGTGCTGGAATATGTGAACGTCGACACCTACCTTGTCAAACAGTGCGATGTAAAGCGAAAAGCCAAACCGGTCTTTCAGGCTTATCTTGTCGGCCAAGGAATTACAGAGCTCTTTGGCTGTTGTTGCAGAGTCAGTCAACAGGGTCTTCGTTGTCCCATCCATAAACGTAACCGGCAGCATGATGGGCTTCTTGGACTTGGTGGCCTGGCAGATTCAAAGAAGGGTATAAAACTGAGCTCTGTCCAAACAGCTAGTCAGTTTGTGTTCTGATGATTGCAGCTCCTTTGTGCTGGTGCCTCTAACTATCTTTGTATATAGAGCTAAACAGCTTGGGCCCTACTCATCTGAAAAACGGCTTTCTCCGCTACACACCACGTCAGTTCTTAAGGTCAGATGAAAAGGACCTCTTGTTAGTTCTGTCATTGTACCAGGTCTGTATGGCAAAGACCCCTTAGGCTGCTTTCAGACCTTCCCCCCACGCATATTCTGGAATGAGCATGGCTGGGGAGAACGTGTCCGTGTCTGCGGAGTGCCCACGCACATGGAACGAGTGGGGAGGGGATGCGCAGCCAGGATAGGAGCGGGGATCGGCCGGTCTGAAAGCCCTGCCCATCCAGCGTGGCTTTGCCAGCAGACACGCGCAGGGATGCAAAGCTGGATTTCCTGCTCTGCATCCCTGCGTGTCTGCCGTCAAAGAGACCGACCGATCGACGCTCATATCCTGGCTGTGCATTCCCTCTCGCAGCCAAAATATGAGCCTGTTCGTGTGTGTGTGTCTGTGTCTGAAAGTGGTCTAAGAGAGGTGTTCTGAGTGGCTGCTCCACAGCTCTGTAACTCCCTTAACCAGGAAGCTCACCAAAGCCCACACTTGAGCATTTGCTGAAGGCAAAATAAGGCCTTTCTCTTTGGCCAGGCGGAGGGAGGGGGTGGGGGGTTATATTGGATTTTATTTGACATTTATTTTTTGTGCTAGTAGGAGAAAGGAAAAGCAGGAAGATCTGTGGACTCTAACTGGAAGGGCCCTTATTATTTCAGCACATTTATCTGAGGATACCTGTAATTCTAACCAGCTGGGCGGCTGCGTCCTGGTTCCATTCGCAAAAGTTCTCCTCAGCCTCTCTTCGCAATATGGGGCGTAACCAGGAGGGCCACCGTTGATGAAGTTCCTCAGATACTGTTGGCAACAGAAAATGCTGGGGTTACCATGTCTACCGCCACTGGTGATTTTAAAACAGGCCGGTGTCTCCATTACAGAGACCACGACAATGAAATGGGATTGCCCTGTTGGCCAGAAGAAGATGAATTATGTAGGTAGGTAGACAGATGCTCTATAAAGATCTTAGGTGGAAAGAGAGAATTGTATAAGGGCCTAATTCTGCACAGTGCCCACTCTTCTGGTCCCTCTCCTTACAAGCAGGCGCTTGGCTTTTAGTACATGAGCAGTCCTACTGTAGTTTTAAGATGACTCACATGTTGTAGAATCGGGCCGGATATAACTCTAGTAGACTGAAAGATGGGAATATAGACAGTTCCATACATAATGAAGACAGACAGACAGATAGCTCTGTAAATAATTGAGACAGCTGGATAGACATATCAATAAATAACTTAGATAAAAATATAGTTAGATGAACTAGTAAATAATTAAACTACATCATTAGAGAGACCTAAAAATAACACAGACCGGATCCTGCAAAGGACTTCTATTTAGTTGGTTCATGAAAATTCTCATATATAAAAGTATCTGCAGGATGGATCGTCTGATAGATTAGATTATGATAGATCAGCCCTATGAACATCATGGAAATAGGGAGGTTATAAAAGACTGTTTTATAACTAATTTAGATTAGTTGGCTGGTAGTTGCTCTGTAGCCTACTGGATAAGTATTGGACTCAAATTTGCGAGACCAAGCTTCAAATACCATCTAAGCCAGGAACTCACTGGTTGGCCTTGGGCTAGTAATTATCTCTCAACCTCAGTTGCTGATCTGTAAAATGGGAACAACAAAAACCTACCTCACAGGGCTTATGAGGGTGAACTAGATGAGGACTGTAACGCACTTTGAACACTGAATTTCCTATATAAATAATAATATAGTTAAATTTGTAGATGCAGTCTGGGGCCATGGTCAGGATGGTCAGAGATTCCTGGAGGCCTAGGCAGAATGCTACACGGGCTTCTGCATACTATGGTCCTTGCCACTTCAACCCCCCCCCCCCCGCCCCAATGTAGAAATGTAACCCCACCACCCAATGTGTTCACAGGCCTGTTTGGGTGCCTCTTTTGTGTAAAGTCCAAGGGTGGCCCTGGCTAAGATAGAGATTTTGTACAAAATCAGAAATAAACTGAGTCTGGGCTCAAAATGAGTGCCCCCTAAATAACAGAATTCACTAGAAAATAATTTTAAATACCCCTTCTAATATTTTTGCAACATTTTAACAGAAATGTAGAAAGAAAAGAGTTAAAACTTTGTTTCTGTCTAGCTGAGATTTACTGGCACTGTCTGGAGGGTCAATACTTAATGGATAAGATTCTTTTTTAATGTTCTGAACATTTTAAGCCATGATCCTGCAAACAGCATCCATGCGGATGGATTCAATAACTTCAGCGGGGCTTCTTGAGGTTAGAACTGGAGCTGAACGGGTAAGCGCATTCGCTACCTGCGGGTAATACTAGTATTTTCAAAATGTCAATAGGGTGCCCAATTGCTACCCGACTACTCCAAAATACTGGGTGGTACCATTACTGAGTTATTGGGCCTTTTTACATGCACATTATTTATCCTGGACTTCCAAGTCCAGGTTCGGTGCAATTGCGCATGGGGAGTTTAGACGTTTCCCCAGTCCCAGAAATTGGCCAGGTGCCATTGTAAACAGTGGCAATTGGCAACTTCTGCATGTTTTGTGACCTAAACTTGTCAGTACGTGGGGGACTTACAAGTCAGGATCACAAAACATGCAGAAGTCGCCGGGTACCGCTGTTTACAACAGCACCTGGCCGACTTCTGGAAGGAGGTGGGGAGCATCTAAACTCCCCACGCGTGAGTTCAGCAAACCCAGATTTCCAGGATAAATAAATGTGTGAAAAAAGCTCAATGATTTTTTGTTTTTACTGAATGGTACCAATCGGTAAAATAGGAAGTCGGTACAGGAATCGGGACAGAAAATTACAGTACTGGGAGTTGGAAAAATCGGTACCGGAAGTTGGAAAAATCAGTACTGGAAGTCAGAAAAAGCAGTACAAAAATGGCAAATCAGGACATCGGGTAACCCACTGGGCACTAGTTGGTTACCGATTAGTACCCAATGTTATCAGGTCGGGTTGAGTACAGGAATTTCAATGGGTATATCCATTTTTGAGAGTACTTGTTTCAGCTGTAGTTAGAACAGGCCCCATATGCAGCTCCTTGCAGAATTAGGTCCTTAAACAAGGGTGCTTGCACGCATTAACTGAGAGAGGGGGAACTTCCATACGGGCAATCACGTCTCTATTGTCACAGGAATTAGTGCACGTAGAAATATGCTATTCCACTTTTCTCTTGTGAAAACACTTGCACGTGATCAGGTCCCCAGATGTAGCTCTTACACTCATGGGTGTTTTCACTTGTTCTCAGGGGAGAAAAGTGGAATAGAGCAAGCCTGAGTCATATACAAGGCTGAATACACAGTGAAGACTGGAGAATGGTTCTGGCCCTTTAAGATCTGGGAAACTGAGAGACTAGTCACACCCACTGTTGGATATAAGAAGAGCCAGAAGCCAGAGTAGGATCAGTCTGTGCCTGGCAGCAAGAGAGAAAGGTACTCTACTGAAGAAGAGAGCGACTGAGGCTTGCTGTCCAGGGTCCTGCTCTGGCTGAGCAGCCTAGAGGAACTGGATGCCTGAGTGATGCTGTCCGGGATATTGTGGAAGGAAACAGTAAGTGGCTCCAGCAGGACTTTGTAGAGCTAGGGGGCTGCTTCCTGGCATTAGAGAAGAAAGACTGTATAGAGACTTTATGTATGGTGGAGAACTGCATCTATATGTAAGAGACTTTGCGTTATAGAATAAAGACTGTACAGCTAATTCGCAAGAGACTGAATGACTGCTGTTCGGACCATAATCCTGACAAGACTCACACCCAACAAGCCTGTTCCTGCTACACCATGACAACAGAGATGCGATTGTCATCACAGAAGTTCCCCCCCCCCCCCCATGTGCAAGCGCCCTGAGTAACCTCTGAATAGGTCATTGAGGGGCGGGGTCACAGTGCAACAGGCCTGATCTAAAACTACACATACACACACAGGCTGCAAACTACAGGCTCCTGTGGGTTACAGTGGGACTACTCTGGAGTAAGTAGTTTGTGTGGATCATGGCCTGAGTTCACTGAAGTTGTTGGGAGTTTTACCATTGGCTTTACTGATGTCAGAATTCCACCACCCCAACCCGGATACATTTTCAGATCACTGGCTGTTACCAAATTATTTTCAAGAAGCGCTGCCCTCTCCTAAAATAAAACCCCATTTTATTAAAGATTCAGGCATGGACTAAAATGCTAGATGGGCTCTCTCCGCCGACATGCTAAATCAGTTCTCATTTCCAGGCATAATTTAATTCTCTACTGTTCCACAAATAATTGATCTGCCTTATCAGATTTCCGACAGGCAGGGCGTGTGGATAATAAAAGGAATTCTAGTTCTGTCTCAGGCTCTTTGTTGGAGCGCTACAGGCGACGAGGCTGATCCAAGCTCTGTTGACACCAAAGGAGAAATTCCAGAGCCCTTTGGACCAGGCCACAAATCCTGCAGCTCTTCCATGGCCAAACTCTCACAGGTTCCAAGAGGAGTTTTGCCTGAGTTCTCATTTCGACGCAGGACTGGGCACTAAGGCTCTGATCGGAGGCTCGGAGCACTGGTGGTGGCAGGAATGAGCCCCCAGGAGCAGCAGTAGCATGATCCCCCCCATCCGCCAGTCCTAGATCCCTGATGCTGCTCCCTGGTAAACTGCCACCACCACTCCTGGTAAGCCCCCTTCTTCTCCTGTTGTACCAACTATCAAGTAGCAGCTGTGTGTTTCAAGCAGCTACCTAGTAGCGGATGCATCTGCGCAACCGGCATTTGCCAACAGAGGCTAATTTATCCCATAGCTAACGTGGGATAAGAAGTGCCATGCTGGGTCAGACCAATGGTCCATCTAACCCAGCATCCTGTCTCCGACAGCAGCCAGTCTCAGTTGCCTCAGGGGACTGTGCAGCAGGTTACAGTGGGGCGATCCATTTCCTGCCATCCTTCCTCTGCTCCAGACAACTGAGGGTCTCGTTCCCCTGATGAGCCTAACTAGTAACCCTTTACGGACCTGGCCTCTGAAAAATTATCCTATCCTGTTTAGAAGCTGGTTACACTACTGGCTTGCACAATATCCTATTGCAAGGAGTTCCACAGATTTATTGTACATTGGGTGAAAGACTGTTAGCGTTAACAGTCTCTTAATCCCCACTGACTATTGGTGGAAGTTTGGCAATTGTCATTTTTGCCTTTGAAAACCTGTCATTTTGGCTTTTCACTAAGGTTCTTTAAAAAAAAAAAAAACCCACAAAAAACCATGGAGAGTCCAGTCCTCTAGCAGATAAAGCACATGCTGTGAGTCAGCATGCACACAAGTCCCACTGAGGTGAATGGGACCTGTTTGTACGCCCAGCTGATGGAGTGCGTGTTATCTGCTCCAGGACTGTGGTGGGAGTCGAATGGAATGGTTTGCCAAACACTGAACTAGCTGTCAATAAGAGTCCACACAATGCAGTATTGGAGAGATTCTTTAAGATGGAAACCTGCAGCGAAAGACCAGTCATGAGAATGAGATTCCTGAATTGCATTTGACATGGGATGGAACAGAAAATCTGGCAGCAGTGTTCCAAAAGGAAATCTATAAACAGATAGACCATTGCAAATGGCGTTATCCTCTTACCTTGACAAACTTTTCAGAAGGAGCAAAACATCCCACACACAGGGACATCAGGATCCAGCCCCTAGCGTGGCTGCTTTTCGAAGGATTCTGGGTCAACTGTTTGCAGATTTGACAATAGATTTCATCCCTGCAACACAAATTAGGATTACATCCCAAGCCAGTCACTAGAGAGTCCATTTGCCGCGTAAGGCCTGGCCCAAAGTCTATGGAAGCCAACGCTCAGTTTCTTGAGTGTATCCCTGTCTCTCCCTACGTTCTCCTCCCTCTTGTCTCATCTCTCCCTTGTCCATCCTGGATTGGAAGTGCCTCAGGGCAGTGATCTGTCTCTAATTATGACTGTTCAGTGTCAGGAACATTACTGACACAATGATGATGATCATCATCATGAATCTTTTCAGCAGCTTTATCAGGATCTGGTTCAGGCCAGCATTTAATTAACATGCTCTTTTTCTTATAGACTCTGCATCTCAAATTTGGCAGTACTCTCTAGATATTACAGGAGCTGCTGTGTTTCAGATGGGTCTTAAAACCAAACTCTGGGTGAGACGGCTCCACACATGGCCCCCCACTGTTCATGTGGAAAGGGCAATTGGTTTACTTACCTGGTGAATTTCCCTTCTGTTGGGGTGCACAGGACAGGAACTCTGAACTCTGGGGCCAATCCCCACCTAGGCCAGTAGGAGGCAGACTTTAGAGGAATCCAACTGGTGATGTGCAGAGGGGGGTCTGTCCCTCCCATCCAGAGGGGGACCCCACGGAGCAACCGGCAGTGGCGTCCGTTGCTCCGTGGGTGGGTGTGGGTGGAGATGGGTGTTGGCTGGGAGCAAACACTCACCAACACCCACCGAAAGTGGTGTTTACACAGACGCCCCCACCCATCTCCACCCAGGGAAATGATCCATCCCCACCCACCGGCCAACACCCATCTCCACCCAGAGGAACTGGGTGGAGGCATCATGTGTGCACAGGGCCCATGGTAATTGGCTGCAGTGGTGCCCTGCAACATGTATAATAAAATGTAACACCCATAAAATGGGTGTTAAGAGCGTCTGTGTAAAAGGGGCTTTGGTCTCAAAATTGTAACAAGAACTTGTCCAAAAAAAAATTATAACCTATAACTGAGAGAAAACTATTGGATAACTTGAAAAGAGTCAAGTGCAAACTAGAAATCATCCCAAGGGATCTCCTTTTACAGTGAGTTACCGGAATCCCCCTAGTACATAACCGTTGGTTGATCCAGGCCAGCCTCCACTGAGCAAAGTTGTCCAAAATTAAAAAGAGAGAACCCCCACAACGGGAGGGCCGAGTTCCTATCCTGCGCACCCCAACAGTAGGGCAATTCACCAGGTAAGTAAACCAATTGCCCTATCTCCTGGGGTGCGCAGGACAGAAACTCTGAACTCTGGGGATTTTCCAGAGCAGTAACCAGAGAAAAACACGGGTGGGAGAATGGCCTGGAACAAAAACAAAGGACTGGATTACTTGAGAACATCCTGCAGAACCCTATAAAGCTCTTCACAACCTCGCTCCCCCCTATCTCTCTGCACTTATCGCCCTCCATACTCCAGCCCGTGCACTTCGCTCCTCCTCTGTCCCTTCTCTCACCCTTCCACACCTTCCCTGCTCCCCTAAGCGCCTTCGTCCCTTCTCACTTGCTGCCCCCCATGCCTGGAACTCCCTCCCTGTCCACATCCGCCTTGCCCCCTCCCTTCATACCTTCAAATCTCTCCTTAAAACTCACCTCTTTCGCTCTGCTCTGTCTGACTCTTTATCCTGCTGAGCCACTATTCCTATACCTACGATCGGTTTACCCTTATCCTTGCAACATGGACCTGCCTGCTGTCATTCTCATCGTAACCAAGCCAAGTACGTGCACTTGAGACCTCGCATCTTCATGAATGTTAGACCCCTTGTCTCTCCCTCTGTTCCCCTTCCTAAGTCTCTCCCCCAGCTCCTGTCTCTCAGATTGTAAGCCCTAGGGGCAGGGACCCTGTCTATTTTATTACTTTGTAAAGTGCCAGGTACATTGCTGGCGCTATATAAATGTCTGTTAATAATAATAATAATAATAATAATTAATTAATAACCCACTGTCCGAAGGCTGCATCTGCAGAGTCAAGCACATCGATTATGAGGGCTAGCCCAAGTGGCTGCCCTACAGATTTCTAGGTAAGAGGCCCTGGCCCTAAAGGCCCAAGAAGTAGGTGCGCCCCTAGTAGAATGAGGGACGATACCCAAAGGGGGCATGAGATCAGAAGCCTTATAGGCCTTAGAAATGCAATCCGAAGTCCATCGGCCAATCACTGTTCAAGAAGCCTTGAGGCCCCTCTTGTTAATTAATGTTAAACTCTACAAAAACGGTCCGAGGTCTTTCTATAAGTCGCTGTCCTGTGGAAATATACTTTCAGAGCCCTACGCACATCCAGTGTGTGCCATGCCTTCTCAAGGGGATGGACTAGACGTGGTCAAAAAGAAGGTAACACTATTTTCTCCTGCCTGTGGAAAGGAGAATTTACTTTAGACTTAAAGGAGGGGTCTAATCTTAAAACCACAGAATCCTTTTAAAAATGCAGAGAGAGGGATTTTTAGACAAAGCCCCTAATTTGGATACCCTTCTAGCAGAGATGATTGCTATTAAAAAGACAACCTTGATGGTGAGGGAAAAAAGCGAGACCCCATGAAGAGGTTGGAAAGGCGGGCCTGTTAATGCCTTTAGAACTAAGTTCGGTCACCATGTAGGGAATCTATGGACTACAGGGGGCGACAAGGCCTTAGCTGCTTTCAAAAAGCTCCTGATGTGAGGGTGTTCTGAGATGTTTTTGCCCTTGATGACAGAAATGGTGATATTTAAAGCCGCCACCTGTCTAATGAGAGTGTTGGCCCGACGACCCTTGTCAAAACCCTCCTGCAAGAAAGATAGAATGTCAGCTACTCTAGGGCTCTGCGGAGCTAGCTGCTTGTCAATACACCAAGAGGCAAAAACCTTCCAGGTGTATTGGTAGACGTGCCTAGTGGACTGGTGGCTGGAAGCCATAAGTGTCTGTAACACTGGCTCTGAATATCCAAAGCTCTTTAAGGCTGCGCACAGATCTTATCAACCTAGCAAGAGCAGAGCCCCTCCATCTACTCTCAACCTCGAACCTACTCATGCAGAGCCCAGTTCGTTACGAGAAACCAGCCTTTCTGCACCTCTTCATGAGGTGCAGAAAGGCTGGTTTCTCGTAACGAACTGGGCTCTGCATGAGTAGGTTCGAGGTTGAGAGTAGATGGAGGGGCTCTGCTCTTGCTAGGTTGATAAGATCTGCAAACCAAGGTCTTCTGGGGGCCAGTAAGGGGTCACGAGGATCTTCGTGGATCCCTCCTTGCGGAGCTTGCTGGCCGCTCTCCCTATGAGAGGGAACGGAGGGAATGCGTAGAGGATTCCCTGAGGCCATGACTGATTTAGGGCATCTCTTGCTTCTGCTTGAGGGTGATGGCACCTGGAGAAATGGGGGCATTTGGCATTTGTCCCCGATGAGAAGAGATCCAACACAGGAAGGCCGAAGTTGGCTTGGATCTGTTTGAAAGCTGCTGGGGACAGGAACCATTCGCCCGGGTCCGGTGTTTGCTGGCTGAGCCAGTCCGCAGTCTCGTTGACAATCCCCTTGATGTGTAATGCTGAGAGGGACAGAAGATTCTTCTTTGCCCACAGGAGCATCCTCCTGGCCTTAGAAGGCGAGACCTGAATCCGCCTGAATTTCTGACATAATCCAGAGCTGTAGTATTGTCTGTGTATATCAAGATGTGGGTGTTCCTCATGTGATCTGTGAAGTGAAGCAGAGCCAGGGGGATTGCTCTGGGTTCCATCCAGTTCACTGTGTTCATGCTCTCCACAGGGGACCAAGTGCCTTGAGCCTAGGCGTCCTGCATATGTGCCCCCAACCGTGCAGGCTGGCATTGGTTGTTACGACCTGTCTCAGTAGTTCAGATAGCGGTACCCCCAGATCGAACCTGTGTGGTTCCATTCAGCTCTAGTGCAATAGGAGGAGGCTACGGACATCCGTAGAACTGCTGACAGAGCCTCAAAAGTTTGCTGGTGCTCCGATTCCACCCCCCTGTGGGTGGAGTCCTTGGGGTGCATTTCCCCCTCTAAGGGGAAAACGGATTTACGTGCTAGTGATGCAGCGGCAGCATCAATTTTAGGGGTTGCAAAAACCTGGGCCTTCGATTTAGAGATGGCAAAAAGAGAGTCCTGTGTTTTATTTAAACGGAGGGCCTCTGCTGAGGTTCAGGGTTTCCACACACTGAGTAAAGGGTCTGATAATTCACTCAAAGGCTTTATCAAGAAGAATCCCGGTCTCCCTATTAGCTGGTTTGGGGATATAATCCCTACCCGAATCCACATCCAAGGACTCGGAATGGTCACCTTTGGGCCTTTTCTCAATGACATTTAGGACCCTGTGCCCTCTCTTAAATAATTTTGACTTAAAAGAGAGGGGGAAAATTGCAGTCTCAGTTACTAGGCCCAGGAGTGGGATTAGCTGGGGATTGAGCCTCCTCCTCGTGGATCTCCCTGGATTCATCCGATTCTACATCCCTCTCCGAGTTCTCATGAGAATCCTCATGGGCTGAGGCCCCCAAAGGGAGAGAGGCAGGACCAGTAATTTGGGTGCTCTCCTCCTGCTCCTGCAGATCCTGGCATTCACACTCTTCACCAGAGAGGGACGGGGCAGAGGCACAGCTGGGTCCTGGGTCCTCTTCATCCGAAGAGCTCCTGACCTGGGCCAGAATGAGCTCCTCGGGGGTTCTGGGTTTCTTGGGGGCCGGGTGTTTCCTCTTACTGGTCGCTTTTGAGAGTCCTTTCCCTCCCTGAGGAGGAGGTTGGGGGAGGGGCCGCTTAGGAGAGCATCTGGCCTCTCTCTCCTGCATTTTGTCCAGGGAGGAAATTATTTTATTAAGGGCTTGAAGGTGCAGGAGTTTGACCTGGGTTGGGGTCTGACTGTTTCCTGAATCCCCATTTCCTCAGCAGCGGCTTTCCTTCTTGGTGCCATTTTGTGAGGCGCTGGCCAGTCAGGAGTGCTGAAGTCAAACAGCCCACCAGCGGGAGGCTGGGAGCGCTGAGGCTTTTTTTTTCTTTTCTAAATGGAGGTGAGCTCTGCGCTGGGTAGCCAGGGTGGCCCATGACCCTGAACTGGTCACGTGGAGGCCTCAGGGGCAACGGGCTCATGAAGCGTGGGAAGGAGTGCCAGAAGGGACTCCGCTAGGGCTGATGTGGCAACAGCTGTTACCGTGCCGCGATTCCATTCTGCCATTTCGGAATTGCCCATGCCACACCGCGGCTTTTCTGTTGACATTCCGCTAATTCCACTGACATTCTGCAAATTCGGAAACTATCGGAAAAATTGCGGAATTGTTGGAAACTGTCAGAAAACCGCTGTTCTGTTATTTTGTAGCGCTGGCAGAATGACAGAAGTAGCGAAAATGGCATGTTTCCGCTATTTGTGAAGCCCATGGAAGTAGCGGAATGAAATTCGTGGAACTGCGGAAGTAGCGGAATGAAACTAGCAGAATGAAAGCCTCTGCCATGCTGTACTACTAATTGCGGAAACGCTATTTCCGGTGGAATTAGCTACCACTGCGACTTTCCGCTACAGTCCTATACTCCGCCGTGCCCGCCCTTTTCAGAGCTCCACGCCAAGAGGGACGGGCCTCTGAGGGCTCCCAGGAAGGAAGCTTTTCCCTGCTTCCTCTCACTCTCTCTTTTTAAAAAACAACAACAAATCTTACCCAGGAGGGTAAGTCAAGAGCTATGAGGTTTTTCTTTTCCTTTTAAAAAAAATATAAAGTACAAACAGCCTAGGTGTGCAGAGCACACGAGTCCACCTCCTATCTGATAAGAGGCAGAAATCCAACTGGCAAACGGGAGGGACAGACCCCTTCTGCGCATGCCCAGTTGGATTCCTCTAAAGTCTGCCTCCTACTGGCCTAGGCGGGGATTGTTCTCTTCAGAGTTTCTGTCCTGCGCACCCCAGGAGAAAGTCGCTTGTTTGAACTTGGTGTGTGGGGAGGTGCACGCCTGTGAGCCACGCACTGGCAACCCAGTCCACGCATGGAGCAATCCTGAAAAACGGAGTGCCCTGTGTGGGGACTGGGTGGCTGGCGTGTGGCCGGGGCAGCCATGCGGGCAGCTGCCTGCGTGAAGCGCTCCCCATGCACTTCCTGTGCGTGGATAGGATACCCTGCCCCACATCCTGACCACGCACCCCCCGCTCCCCGCTGCTCTTGTGTAAAAACACCCTCTGATCTCACACAGTAACTAAAGATCCTGTGAAAGACGGCGGCAAAATAGTGCCTTTGGTATCTTTTATTGGACCGACTCCTCCTGGTGAGACTATGGGTGTTTTCAGACATGACGCTAACCCCATTTTAACCACACTTGAACATTTCTTATGCATGTTGCAGGGCTGTATTTGTGCCCTATGCAACCCTGCAACATGCATAAGAAATGTTCAAGTGTGGTTAAACTGGGGTTAGTGTCATGTCTGAAAACACCCTATGAAAGCTTTTGACTCGGCTACACAGAGCGGCTCCTGACATGTCTGCACATCAGAACTACGGAGGGAGCGATGCAGGCTAAGTTATACATGATCGCAATCTCATGGAAATTAGAGAAGAGAACATTAGCAGTTCAAATCATCTAAATAAAATGAATGGAAAACAGCAGGATCATGTGTAAACAGTGGGGTCTCTGTTATTTACACGTTTCTAGAGTGGCTTATAAAGCCCAAACCTTTATTTAATCAATTGTTTTTGCTTTTGTCTTGCAATTGTTTTATGTTTTAAAAGTTTTATTGTTGTAAGCTGCCTCAAGCCGCTGTGCGGGAAGGGCGGGGTATTAAATTGGTTTAATAAAATAATAAACGCTAGAGCGGGGGGGGGGGGCCAAGAGACTGATGGTGATCCACTGGTAGATCACAAGCGACTCTCCGGTAGATCACAGTGTGGGAAGAAGGTCCAGCCCCTCTGAGGGAGGAGAACAGGGCAGGGCGGTGCCCCAGGCAGAGTCTCGGGGGAGAGGAGAGCTCTTCCTGTGCAAGGGGAAGGCTTTCTCTGAAGGAAGCACTTCTCTCCACTCTGAGACCAGTTGCGGAGCTGTCCTGGGGCCAAGAGCCAGACAGAGGGGTCCTGGTAGATCACCTGAGGTGGATGCTGGACCAAGTGGGCCATGTGCACCATAAGAGTGTTTTTAGACAAGTGCCTCCTCACCCATTACCCACTCATCGCCCACCCATCATGCAGGTTACAGGGCCACATTGGCACCCTATGGAGCCCTGCAACATGCATGATGGGTGGGGAGGCTCTTGTCTAAAAACACCCCGAGTCTGGCTACTCCTGCAATAGAACATGGGTGGAGAATCTCCATCCTATGGGCCAAATCTGGCCCGCAGCTGTTTTGTATCTGGGATGTACTTAGGATGGGGAAGGAGGAGTAGGGCTAAGATCATGGATTTATGCCATTGTTCCATCCCCTGTCCTTGAGTGCATCCCCTCATCTCCACTCCCTTGATGGGACTGGATCCATGGGCCAAATATAGGAATTGCACGGGGCCAAATAAAAAAACAGCCGCAGGCCAGACTTGATCCACAGGCTGAAGTTCCCCAATCCTCACCCTTTTATTATAGTCTGAGGACTCGATCCAATCCCCATTAAAGCAAGTGGGAATCTTTCCACGGCCTTCAGTGGGCTTCGAGTCAGGCTCAAAGGAACCTCTGATGATACAATCTTGGTCTAATCTGACTCATACAGACTGAGCAACACGTATTTTATTCAGATGCACAGATTAGCAACACTCCTACATTAATGGGAACAGTTTAATTAATATAATAAAAATAACAAACAGGATATTTCTTCTTTTTGTACTAATTTCTAACCTTAATGCCGGTCTGAGGATGCCATTACCAATAACGAAATGGAGCTTCTCCAAGTTTGAGGTAGGTCGGTCTTCTAGCATGCTGTTGCCTTGGAGAGTGGACTCACCATCATGGAGCCTTTTCGTCACCTAGTAACCAGAGGGATGGTTGGCTTTCTGGGAAATTTGTGGTTGCATAGTCAGTCTCCATCCCAACCCACGCATCTGAGAATATGAACTCCCATATGGTGTCACTCAGAGAGTTCCATCTGAAGTCAACAAGATTCTGCCAATCCATAACATGTGAGGATATGACCTTTAGACTTTTCAGTTTTCAATAATAATAAATAATGAGCAACAGAAGACATTTACCAATGATATGATATTCATAAATGCGATTCTTACTATTTACTTCATAATAGAGTTCGATATAAAGGTAGGATGGATAAAAAAACCTCAATAGACTTCCTGTCCCAGGGAGCAATGGGGGCAGCTTCAAAAGCACTCAAGTGTTGGCCTAACTCTGCTTCCAATGAATCAATTTGAGTTTTGATATTGTCTTCAACGGGAACAGAATTAGGCCGATGTTGGCAACCATGGCCATACAACCTAAAGGCATGGGCGGGCATGAATCAACGTGGACAGGCCCCATACAGTGTTGTGCAAGTCCTGTAGCTGGATTCAAGGCTGGGCAAATGAAGGAGCTCTTGGGGAGGGATGGAAAAGAGGAGAGGTGGGATGGTAGCATGGAGCTGCTCTAAACGAGAGCTGAAGAGTGATGGAAGGAGGCATGGAGAGAGCCAACCTTTCTCCTTCAACACTCTAAGTCTTCAGACCCACAGAGAGAGAGAGGGGTGGCACCAAACCAAGAGGAGGCCTGGTTCCATTTTGTCTAGATCCATGGCAGAAGTCAGTCAGAGAGCCTGCCCAACAGACCGCCTGATGACCTGTGCGCTCTCCAGTGGCAGAGAGCGCTCCCTCACCTCTTCAGTCAATTTGGATTTCTTCTTGAGCGTCAAGGAAACCAGTTTGTGCCGCACGCTGTTCTTCTTGTGCCCGTCTATGTGAGCGCTCTGCAAAGGCAAGGGGGATATACAGTCAGAAGTGTAGCTAGGTTGGAATGGGCCCTGGTGTGGAAGATGGAATGACACACACACCCCACGCTCCCCTTTCGAGGAGCAGGGGACGCAGATGCACCAGGGAGCAAGGCCAAGGAAACTGCACCCCCTGTTTTTATTATAGCTATGGGTAAAAACAGATGCAACGTGGACCCATGATGGCCCGCTGTGTGGGGAACAACCCTCACGCCTATTTACTAGTTGCCAGATGTTAGCCCAGGACTGACCCAGGCCAAGTAGGTGGCTTCATCCCCCGGAAGATCCTGGGTGCACATGCCAGCCAAGGTTTGCCCAGGTGCGCCAACGCGTCTGTTTGGCCCCGCCATGGGCTGGCCGCCATGGCTGGAGGCAGGGCACTGGGAGTGAGGCGGGGGCTGGCCACACATCTGTTGCATTCCCCCCACCCCCCAGGCAGGGTGGTGGTGCGGGGGACGGCTATCTGGCCACCTGGGTTGCAGGCATGTCTGTTGCGTAGCACTCGCTGACCTGAAAAATGGTGACCGCCGTTTCCTGCCCTGCTCCAGGCCAGGAGGGCGCCTCACTGTCATCGGGTCTGTTTTTACCCTACGTCAGTGCTTACATCTCTTACAGACCTGTATAAATCCCGTTCTTGTGCCCCCCACCCCGCCGGCTCTGCTGGCTTTTAAATGGCACCACAATCAATTCATACCGAGTCCTGGTGTGGTATTTTATTGATAGGAGCTGAAACCAAAACCCTAGTTCCTTTGAACAACCTGGAAGCCCAGTTTTGGGTCTGAAATTTGTAGCTGACCTGAATTTAGATGATGGGCAGCTGAACTATGATCCGGCTGGATCCAAACCAACTTCAAAATCTGGCTAGGCTTGAACTTAGAGCCGAACTGTATGGCTATGGATGGAGCTCATCCCTAATATTTAGCAGCTGGTCACTTGTGACTATCTAGCCAGCTCTAACTTAATACACATAGGCATTTAGGAATTAAACCAGAGTTGGGAAATTTTTGGACCATGGGTGGTGGTGTGACCCCTTTCCAGTTTGTGGATAGAGGGTGCTTTCATATGGGATGGTGCTGAGCGCCGCTATGCTTCAATCCTGCCCGGAGTGAGGGTCCTATGAGGTTGCCACAGCTGCCTGGAACTACCGCAGACCCAGGCCTGGGTAAGTGCAAGTGGCCCAACACATGTAACGGCCCGCTTTACCCTGGTCCAGAGTCCTTTGCATGGGCCATGGCAGCGCTTAGCCTGGGCTGTTCCTCGGGGATGGTCCTGAGGAACTGCCTGGGCTAAGCTCCGCCACGGCCCATGCGAACCCTGGTTCCAGCCCGGGCCAACATCTGGCGGCTGATTTCCGCTGTAACGAGAGCATGGATTTCCACGCTTGGAAAAGCGTGGAAATCCATGCTCTCATCACGACTGAAAGCACCCAGAGTCCATGGATCCAGTCTCAATCCTTGAGTCCTGAAGAAGTGAGCTCAGGGGAAGGGGGTGGAGGAGATAAGGTCAAACACTCAATGAGGTCATACACTCAAGGACAGGAAATGGATCCATGGCACAGAGCTGGGGCGACCAGACTTACGGTGCACACCATCCTGTTGATCCTGGTGTCATTCTCAGGGGAGCTACTTGGCCCCCTCCTGCTGGCTCCCAGTTCCAAAACCCTTCCCACTGGCTCCGAGCTCTACGGCATCTCAGCAACTGGTCTCAGGAATGGAGAGAAGCAATCCCTTCAAAGACAGCCTTCCCTGCCCTGCCCCACCAGAGGAGTTCTCCTGGCCCATCTCCTCCTCAGACCTTTCCTCTCCTCTCTGAGAGGCTGGTCCTCCTCCGCACATCATGATCTACTTGAGATTAGCTTGTGATCTTCCAGTAGATCACGATCTACGTCTTGGCCAACCATGGCATAGAGTCATAATATGTTGGAAGCCGCCCTGAGTCGCTGTTAGGTGAGAGGCACGGGGTAATAAGTAGGGATGGGCGAACAGAACCGAGTTCAGAAATTCGGTTTGGTTCGAAAATCGAGTTCGGTTCGGAAGTGCGGTTCGGATGACCGAACTATTCGAGTTCGGTCCGAACTTCCGAACAGAGTTCGGAAATTCAAACCCCATTGAACTAAATGGAATATTATCTTTTAGGGAAGGGCGAACAGAACTGAGTTCAGAAATTCGGTTCGGTTCAGTTCGAAAATCGAGTTCGGTTCAGAAGTTCGGTTGACCGAACTTCCGAACCGCGTTCGCCCATCCCTAGTAGTAAGTGTAAATAATAAATAAAATAAATAATAAATAATCTTGACCCTCCCTTTCCTACCCTTCTCCTGAACACACCCCTTAAGCACCCCCATCCAGATCCCTATCCCTACTCCTCCCCACAGTTGCTGTCCAGCAGATAAGTTTTGATATTAATGAGCTGGACACCAAACGCCTTGGTTCTTTTCCAGGTGCGATGTTCCAGAAAGTTCAGCATTTCCCCTAAAGCCCGGCTCCTACCTCTCCTTCCCCCTGTAAGGCTTGCAGTTCTTTCTTATAAGTCTTCTTCCCAAGAGTCTCGTAGATTTTGGTCATTACTGGGATCTTCTCGCTGCCATCACTCATCGCCGTGTGGTATTTAGGCTCTGGAAGATCCCCCATAAAGCGTAGGATCGTGATCCACACTGCAAGGGCAGCCTGGTATTTATTTAGAAAACAAAAATAAAAGTTCAGTTAACTGCAGTTTTTAGGTTCATCGGCTTCCTTGTGTCTTGGGCCATAATGAACCTGCATGCCCTATTGAGAGAGCGGGACGGTCGCTGGGGAATTGGGTTGGGGCAGTTGAAGAGAGGGCCAGGTGGGAACAAACAGCCATGCAGGGAATTGGGCTGAGGTTGCCTGCGCATCCTAGTTCACAGGCCAAAATTGGTGGGTCCAAACTTAAAAAATTTGGCAGCCTTTTAACTATCTCCTAAACCATCCAGCCTCACCAATCTTCTCCAGAGCTTCAGACTTACTCCTAGTTCTGACTTACTCCTAGCCTGTGCATCCCAAAAGCTTGCACACTCTCACCAGCAGAGGTTGGTCCAATAAAAAGAGACCATCTGAACTACTTTGTCTCCATCTATTACTTTGGAGATGAACCCGGCAACCACCCTCTTCCTGAGCTTTTAAACATCCACTTATTCTTATTTCCCATCTCACCAACTGGTCTCCTTCGTCCTCGTGGTACAGAAGCGGCTGCTTTAGCGGCCTGCGTATGTACGTGTGCGTGGTTGTGCCCTGGAAGTACGTGTCTGCAAACTTGGCAAATTTGTACTCGGAGAGGTCTTCCTCCTCTTCTTCGGGAAGGGGCAAGGCTGCATCCAAGTCATCTTCCTCTAGCTCCTTTTGTGCTCTCTCAAGGTCCTGGGAAGAGAGAGAGGCATATGCAGTAGATTCATGTCAGAATTTTGAAATCTAGCTCTGCTTCGGCCTGGTCTTCCTCCTGGTTGGTCTACAGGCCTCAACAGGCGTAAGGAAGATTATGGCGCCAGCAGTGTTGGTACCATTTTTGAAAGTGGCAGTCAGCTGCGCATGGCTGGCTGCTGGCTGAGTATGCGCAGACTGGCTGCCATTTTCCAAAATGGTGCCGACACTGCCGGCACCATTTTGGAAAATGGCTGTGCATGCGCAGAATGGCCATGGCAGCCATTTGTGCACATGTATGGTGATTTTCTATGGTATTTTTTCTTCCCGGCATGGCCCTGAGAAGGCCGCGCCAGACACTGCAGGCCACTGGTTTGGAGTCTGGAGAAGCGTGGTAAGTAAAGCAACTACCCTTCCGTCTCCTCACCCCTGCGTGGCCACTCTGCCCCCAGCTCTAACTCCCCTGGACCCCTGGCCAGCACCCACCTCCCCCAGACCTCTACCTGCCTGGCCCACCATTGCCCATTCCAGTCTACCCTTGGGGGTAGGCTGGGGCAGCTGATGGGCTTAGCGCTGTGAGCAGGAGTCTGGGGAGGTGGACAGGGATCTGGGGGAGGCAGAGCTGGGGGCAGACGGATTTGGCATGCATATGCTCCTGGAGCTTCCCACCGGGGGACGCAAACCTCTGGCTTGTATCCTCTGATAGGTTTGTAGTGATTCTTATCAACATGAATCATCCAAATTAAGACGATTTGGATTGATACGAATTCGAGCCACTCACCCATATTTTCTTTTAATTGTTTTAAATCTTCTGCCAGCTAGTTTCATGGAGTGTTCTCTAGTTCTAGTACTATTTGAGAGGGTCAATAACTGTTTCCTATTAACTTCTTCCACACCACGCATGACTTTTATCATATCTCCGCTCAGTTGTCTCTTTTCCAAGCTGGAGAGCCCTAACGTATCAAACCTGTCTGGCTATTGTTATGTGAGCCTAGTATGAGTAGCATGTGCTTTAAATTAGCCTCCTCTAGCCTCTCCTGCTCAAAAGCACCAGCCGCCTACAAGTCCCAGCAGCCTTTGCTTGCCAGCATCACATAACAATAGGCAGAACCAGCACAAAGGCTGCTGGGGCATGTAGTCCCAACCCCCACCCTCCTGTACTGCTTGGCCCAGGTCGGCTCCTCAGCCTCCCCTGAGCTCCCAGCATGGTGTGCTGGTTGGCAAGCTGATCTTGGGGGGCTGGGCACCCCCTGAGCAGAAGAGGTTCCTGCGCTGCTGGGGCTGGGCCAGCTCCTTGTCCCCCCCGCCCCCCAAGTTCCCAGCATGGTGCAGTGAAATTAACAAGCTGGCTGCGCAGAGCTCACAGCTGCTCCTGGACTCCGTGTCGGTCAGCTGATCTTTGGGCTGGGTGCCCACTCTTCCCCAAGGAAGCAGAGGCTTCCATGGAGCTCACAGTGAATTAAAAAACTTAATTTAATTAATTAATTTATTGTTGTTTAAAAAAAGTCAGCTCATCGAGAGTTTGTACCGGGAGTCCTCCTGGTTTGCAAACCAACAAAAATGTTCACGAGAAGCAAAATTGCTTCTTGTTTCAGCCCTACTCAGCAGCCATCTCTCAGGGACATTGTATCTCTCGTCATCCTACGTGCAAGCAGGGGTTTGGACTAGATGACCCTCAAGGTCCCTTCCAACACTGACATTCTAAGATTATAGAATGTTTTAAAGGAACCAATACTTTATTGGCACTCTTTAAGGTTTAGGACTGCACCACTGGGGTCACTATCAGATGATTCTGAGCAAGAAAGAGGCTGTTGTTAGCTCCCAGTTTCCAGCAATTAGAAGTTCAAGGACAACGTGAGCATTAGGTTGCATCCCCTGATCATCTTGACAAGAGATCGTGGATGAACCTATTCCCCATGAAAAGTTAGAATCACAGAATCGTACATGTGGAAGAGACCTCAAAGGTCATCTCGTCTTTTCCTTCTCCAAGGCGGGTTGTACTTTACCTACAGCATCACAGATAGATACTTGTCGGGATGGTTCTTGAAAAATCCTGCAGAGATACCACCACATTTCTAAACAACTTATTTCATTGCCCAACTGGGTAAATCCATTAAGGATTGTGAGGTCTTGGATGCTCTGGTGATGGGGGAAATATGGGGACCTAAGACTAATCACGATGAGCATTTCAAAGATTGAACATAATTGGGAGTTGGGTACTATGCCAAGAGGATCTTGGTCTACATGGTCTCAAGCCAATGGGCTGAGACTCGTACCCTGCGGATCCTGCATGGAGTCGTGCGTGCACGCAGCCACACGGGAGCTGCGTGCATCTATATTAGCGGCACATGTGCCGCTCACAAACCAGGCACATGCAGCTTGCGCGTGGGGATTCAAAGGGTAAGGGATTGGGGCCAATGTCTGTAACCTGTTAGTAGCACCAGAACGTGACATGTGCTGCAACATCTCCTACATGCTACCTCAAAGCCGTTGGGAGCCTGTCCTTCTTGGCCTGGCAGAGAGGAAGTTGTCCCCAGGAATCCAAACATTTTGTCCACCATATCAGAGTCGTTCACTGGCTCGTTCCGGGCTTTCTCCATTTTCTCGAGAAGCTCTTTCTTCCGACGGGTGTCCTCCTTTTCCTTCACTTCCCTCTCGGCGTCTTCCCGGGCCAGATGGGCTAGACGCAACTAGAAGAGAACAGTTATGATGAGCACCTGGCACTGAAGTTGGGCTTCCATTCCAAGGCAAACACCCCTGCGCTTAGTACAGAAAGAAGAGTCAGGGACTAGGCCTGGATTCAGTTATGGCAACAAGTCTCTTGACATTGGGCAAATTACGTAGGGTCTCATTGTGTGTTCTCCATGTCCCTAGCAAGGGCGTGGAGAGCAACATGTGAACTTTGGTAGTAGGAATTCACACCTGCAGGTAGATGCGCAGGAGAACCCACAGCTCAGCTGGCAATGGCCCAGGGTCTTCTCTACCAAGGCCACTATGAACAGAGCACTCCTGGTCTGCCAGCAGCACCCACAGTTAGGGAGAGACCAGGAATACTGCTGGCAGTGTGGGACAGCACTTCCTGCCCTAATGCTTCAGGATGCAGGGCTGATCGGTGCCTGACTTAACAGCTGATCAGCAGGGTGCCGATCAGCCCTGCCACCACTGATGCGTTGTGGATGGGGATGTCCTGCTTGCAGCCAAACAGCTGATGGTATGGGAGCAGGACAGCCCTTCCCTCCTGGTTCCAAAGCAGCCGAGACCAGGTTTCACATATTGCAATGGCTGCGTGTAGACACAAACCCAGGAGGGCGGTTGCTCGGCTTTCGTCTGGAGTAGTAGTCCCAGGTTTAGCACGTAGCCATTCCTGTATTCAAGTGTCCTCCAGGGGAGAGATAGAGGAATAGGAGTGGGAGGAATGGGGTGGTTGGGCATGGGGAGGGGTGGGATTTTTGTTTGTTTGTATGTATGTATTTTAATGATAAGCCACCCTGAGTCACCTATGTGCTAGGGCAAGGCATAAGTACTAGGGATGAGAATTTTGGATTCGGATAGAACCAAATCAATCTGAAAATGGCTGATCTGGTTCTATCCAAAAATTCAGATCTTTTTCGGTTTCGGGCGATTTGAATCTTTTACATTGATTTTTTATTTGGATCTTTAGCATTGCAGTTTGTTCCCATTGACTTCAGTGAGGAAAAATGCAAATGCAAAAAATATTAATCTGAATCGAGATTCGAAATTACTAAAGAACCGAAATTGAAAAATCCGAATCTGAAATTTCCCCCTGGAGTCCCACCCTAATAAATACAGTTCCCTGGCATAAATATAAAACAATAATTATTATCCTAATATTCATTCAAGGAAACAAATGTCTAAATTGGATTGATGAATTTGGAAAGCACCTCTTTGGCTCTGCTTGCAACAAATGCCATGATGCCGAAGTCACTTTTAAAAAAAATGGCATATTTTATTGGCAGACTGTAGAGTCATTAAGTGAAGGAAGTTAAAATACTTTGGTCACAGGGCAAAGGGAGTTGCCTAGAGGAGTTAATCATTCAAGGATGTGTGGAAGAAAGGAGTAGGAGTAAGAGGCGAGGATCAAGATGAAAGGAGGAGGGGAAGGCCAAGATGATCATGGATGAAGGACACAGAAGGATGAACAAAAATGGGGATCAGTCAAGCAACAAGATTGTCAATGGAATGACAGATATGGAGAGAGATGGTTCTTCATGTCACCGACTGCGGAACCAAGGACGGTTCCTCACGATGATTGGGCTTCCCCTTTCTCCTCTCCCCTATACAAGGTCGACCTTAGAATTTGTGGGGCCCACGGTGAAGATAAAAATGTAGGGCCTGGGACCCACACCCCCTTCCCCATGGTCTTGCCTCCTTGGGGACACCCTTTGTGGGGCCCTAGAGGTGGTCATGTTTGGGGCCGTGCTTGGAGGGTGTGGGACCCCCACGCCCTGCCCTAGTGAAAAAGGAGGGTGCTGTGGGGCCCCTGGAAGTAAAGAAAAGAGTGGGGCTCAGGGAGGTTACCTCAGGTCACCCTGATAAGGCCAGCCCTTCCACCAAATATTCCTTGTTTATGCTTCTCCTTCTATTGTCTGTCCTCTGGATCCCCTTCCTCCACTGTAACTGAGCTAAGCAAGTGCATCTGCAACTTCTCAACTTCCTGAATATATCCCTGTCTTTCCCTATGTGCCCTTCCCCTTTGTCACCCCTCCTCTTTGCTATTCTAGATTGTAAGCCCCTCGGGGCAGGGATCCATCTCTTATCATGGCTGTACAGCACCCAGCGTGTTGCTGGCGCTACATAAAAAATAAATAAAAGAATAAAGAATAATAGCAATGATGATGATTTTGAGCCAAACTATGTGCTCCCGGTGAGCATTCCGCTGCCTGCCACTGACTTCAGTTGTTCTTCTACTGGGCTCACCAGTCTGACGAAGGGTTGCTCAACTGGGCCCCTACAAGTTTAGGGCCTAAATCGGCACCCATTGGTTTCAACAATAGCAGGATCCGGCTCTTAATGAGAGAAAACAAGAAACAATGAAGCCAACACGTACTTGGTGTTTCTTTTCTGCTTCCTCTTTGGCTTTCTTGGCGCTCATTTCCTTCTTCAGCCGTTCCTCTTCTGCCAGACGGAGTTTCTCTGCTTCCAGACGACGGTGATACTGGAAAAATGGGCCAACTTTTAGGATCATAAGGCTGGCCAGCGTTGTCAAACCTCCGGGTCTATCTAGTCTAGCATTGTTTCTTTGAGATCAGCTAGTCCCCAATGTGGAAAAGGAGGAGGAGAGGGGAATGGAGTTTGGCTGAAGGACTGGTGGAGATGACCGCAAGGGCTGTTTGCCAAGAAAGTTGGGACCGTGTGTAAAAACAGATGGGACCATGGCCTGCTTAGGCCCACATAAACCTGGCTAGGGTTGCCACCTATGCAAATCTTTAAGCAACACTTATGAAAAATACATATTGCAAGACCTGTATTGGCGCCTTTAGGTAACCCTAGACCTGGGAGCCATCGCCATGTCTGTTTTGGCACTGCTGGATGTTAGTCTGGGCTAGCCCAGGCTACGTCCTTGGAAACTCTCTGAGGTCACAGTCTGGGCTAAAGGTCACCCATGCGGGCCAACGTGGGCCACAGCAAGCCAGCATGTATATTCTGGCCCGCCTTACCTGCCACTGGTTGGAGACTGCCATGGCTGGCTGCCTTTCATTGGCCACAAAGGCTGTCCGTCATGGCAGGGCACTGGGAGTGGTGGTATTGGGGCTACCTGCATGTGCGTTGGACTCCCGCCCCTACTTGGGCCATGTGGGCAGCAGGATGGCTCTTTGGCCATGGGCATGTTTGTCCGGTGCCCTTACATGGCTCGGGCCATGTCAGCTGTGGTTTCCTACCCTGGTCCAGGGAGCCGCTGCACACCTGTTTTTACCCTATTTATGATCAGCTTTACCCTATGTATGATGAGCCTGGAGCAGCCATACTGTGACTTCATAGGCCATTTTTAGACGAGCGCGCGGTGCGCTCGTGCGTCATCGCCGAAATCCCGCGAGACAGGATTAGACGAGACGCTGCGGCGAGTCACGCGCACGGGAGGGGCACGCACATTCTTTTCCGGCCGCGATCTGACCGGGTCGGCGACCGAGGTGGTCAGATCGTGGTCGGAAAAGAATGCGTGTCCCCCTCCCGTGTGCGTGACTCGCGGCAGCCTCTCGTCTAATCCCGTTTCGCGGGATCTTGGCAACGGCGCGCTCGTCTAAAAACGGCCTCAGATTGTACATAACGTAAATGAATAATTTTGTTCTGGCGACTGAAAGACAGTGGCTCTGTTGAATCCTTAAGGGGACCCCTGAAGCCCCGAGTTGGAAGAAGAGCTGAAATGGGTAGTGGGTTTGGCATTTACACGTGTTAGTCATATTTTTGAGCAGCTCTTCGGGTTCCGAAACCCTATTTACAACTGAAACCGGGGAGCTGCGTATCTGATATTTTTGGGTACTCCGCTTTGGGGTTTTGTGCTTCTAGTATTTTAGTTTGGCTATTTCGGTTAGATCGTTCATGGCCATTGAGCATGGCCAATAGCGCAAATATTGCCAAAACGATGTAACCAAAATACTGAAATACCGAAAGAATCAAGCCAAAATCCTGGAAACATGGGGGGGAAAAAAAAAAAAGCTGAAACCAAAGAACTGAACTGGATCCCCAATGGAAGGTGAATGAATAGTGGTTATTACCCAAAATGATGTTTTTGGTTTCAGGGAGTGTAGATTCAGTGGCTATACCTATTCCTTTGGGTACCTGTTTCAGCTCTAACTGGAAGGTTTAATGGCTTCGTAAACTTTAAGTAGCCTCTTAGTTCATCCCCCCTCTCATTGGGTGCATCTGCATGCGCTAGGGTGGGCCTGATACCCTGCATGCCCCATGGTGGGCAAACGCAGCCACCACACTTTGGGCCGGTAAGAAGAGCTGGCCACACGTTCCGCTCCCCTGTGGCCATCACCAGCTCCTCCACGCTCCGGGGTGGGCTGAGGAGCCGGTCACATGAGGCTGGATGCTCCGACTTCCCCGCTGCCCCATGGCATCTGTTGGGGGGGGGGCAGAGGAACATGCGTGCCCCTCTCCCCGGCTAACAGCTGATCGCAGAGGCGGGGGGGGGGGGAGGCCTGGGAGGAGCGTGCACCTCTCTCCTCAACCAACATCAGGGCGGGGAGAGGGGTGTATACATTTCCCTGGGGCTCCCTGCCCCAATCTCCCCCAATCAGCTGTTTGCCAGGGTGAGGAGAGGGGTGAGTGCTATCTCCCCCTGATTAGCGGTTGGGCGGGATGATTGGGGGGGGGGCAGCAGGGCCTGGGAGGAGAAGTACACATGCTCTGCCCAGGCACTCAACAGATGATGGCAGGGGGGAGAGAGCCAGGGAGGAGTGCATGCCGCCTTCCCAGGCTCCCCTCCCCCTAATCAGGTGTAAGGAGGTGGGGAAGAGAGTGTGCATTCTTCCCATGCTCTGTTTCCCTGCGAACAGCTGTTAGGTGGGAGGAGGAGCGTGCTCCTCCAAGCCTGATCCACAGACCCCCGTCTCGTGGCAGGGCTGCAGGGCCTGGCCACATGGGAGGTAGCCCTTTAACCCACTTTGAGCAGCTTTATCCCACTTTAAGTGCTGCATCCTCTGCCTTTTTCCAAGGATGCATCCTGTAGTAGCTGGCTGCCTGCCTCGCCCTGCGGCAGGATGAGGATCAGGTGGCCGCCGGGCATACAAGTCACTGCATTGCTTAGTAACGTTGACCAAAGTGGGATAAGGCTGCTTCAAGTGGGATTACCGTCGCGGGGTGCTGCACCCATTGTGGCAGGATTAATTAAACCTAAATTCCAGTGACAAGGACTCCACAGACTCGCTAGCACTTTGTCCCACTGCCTAATGGTGTAACAGTTAAAAAAAATCTTCCCAATATTGAGTCTATATTTTCTTTCTACAGTTTAAGGCCATTGCCTCTCCGAAATGGTACTTACTTCTCCCTTCAGGCGTTTGTACAGGCGTCGAGCAATCATGCCCCTGGCATAAGCTTGGACGGTGAGGACGGCCCAGAGCCGGTGGCGGAAGGCCCTGCGTACCAGGAAACCCCGGCACCTTGCCTGGAACTCAATGATGCGCTTGCGCGCCATGTGGTACTGCTGGTGGAGCTTGCGGGAGCGGTAGAGAGCCTGGAGCCTCAGGAAGCCAATCCTCATCTGCAAAGCAAAAAGGGACGGATTGAAACTTGGCTGCGCAAAGGGGTCTCACCAGCCATACTCAGATTGTCCCCTGCTGTTCTCGTTTCACATGGCTGTCAGGAGAACACACTGGAATCAGCAACAGCCAAACTGTCACTGGCTGCATGAAACTGCTGGGAGTGAGAGAATGCTCTGCTGCATCAAAGTGGGCATCAGGACCACTGAAATCAAGGGGTTTTTCCCACTGACTGCAGTGGACTCTCGGGGATGCAGGCAATCTGCAGTTTTCATGCAGGGAGCCTCCTCCTTATGCTTCTTCTGAGGTGTGGGTCTTGGCCCCTGCGATCAGTCCCTGTAGGCTCAGTATCTCCATCTGGAATGCTCCCTCTGCTGCTGATCCCTTGTGGGGTCTTTCAGGGGTTCTTGATTGTGTCAGTGTTGCCCTGCAGGCTTGGGTGAAAGTGAAGCCAACCCCAGGGCTCCACTCCCTTCTCATTTGTGGAGGCCTATAAATGCGCCCCCATAAGTCCTTGCAGGATGAGGCCCTAGTGGCATAAGTCGCGGCAAAGGCGCAATCCTCTTGGGGAGCAAACCTCTGCAAGGCACAGAGATCCAGTAATGGAAAGGTTTAAAGCAGGGGTGGGAATCTTTGGCCCAAATCTGATCTCCAGCTGTTTCCCCACAGTTCCTAGATCTGGCCCATGAATCCAGCCCCTCCTCTGAAGAGCACATGGGGATGAGGGCACGCACTTACAGGTAAAAGGGGTGGATGCGTGGCCTGTGTCTAGGGTGAGGAACATTTTCCCTTCAAGGGACCACTTGGAAAATGAGTACAGGCTCCTAGGGCTGCATCGGAGTTTTGCGGGGGGTCCAGATCATAGATCTGTGCCATGAATCTCTCCCCTGTCTTTGTGTGAGTGCCCTCATCCCAGGTTCCTTCTCCTGAGCTCAGCCTTTCAGTGCTTGGATCCAGGGGACAAATCCGGGAACTGGAAAGGGGCCCACAGGGTTGCATTTGGGGGTTCCCCATCCCTGGCATAGATCCATGATCTGGAGTTTCCCCTTCCTTCCCCCCCTCAAGCATCCCCAGCTCTGATCTGGCCCACAGAGCTTGTGCTAATTTCCAACATGGCCCGCGCGAGGGAACAAGTTCCCCGCCCCTGGTACGCGCTTTGCTGTGCAGGAGGGAGCTGCAGTGGTATCGGAGCACAGGAAACTCCTTTGCAGAAAAGGGTTCCTGTCAAAGTGACCTTCCTCTTTCCTTGTCTTGGGCCCCACCTTAGAGAGCTTGGTTGCTATGAGAGAAGGGCCCAGGTCTGGATCACAGAGAGACATCATCTTTGCCTCCCCCTGTGGCCCCCTATGCATCCCGTTCACCCCCTCCAGACTCACAGAAAGGCAGACATATTGCTGCTACTCACAGCGCCGTAGTTCTTCCTGCAGTTGTGTCCCCTCCAGTATCGCTGAATCATCAAGACCGAATTTCTCACTTTCAGGAAATTGGACCTGGAAAAAATATTTCAATCCCTTTTCTATGAGGGATTTCTCTCCCCCCCTCCCCCCCTCACTGGCAGGGAAAGCTGGCCTCGTTCTTTATAGAACGGTTAGATAACCTCAGCCTTTCCCAGCCTCCCCTTCCCTTGCATAACGAAGAGTCGACTGAGTTTGAATGGGACTGGGGGTGTTAATTCTCCTCATCGCATGCTTCTGTGCCCAGCATTTTGTGCTTTGTTCTAATCAAGTGAAGAGTAACAAGCCCCCCAGATTCGAGGGCGTGACCGGTGATCCCCATGTTGAACTGCTAGGTGATGTCAGGCTCATCAATTAAAGCCAGTATTGACAGGAGAAGAGGCAGGGCCAGCCACAGAACCCAGGGCAGAAGATAAAATGTGGGGGGCCCTGGTGAGGCTCTTGTGCTTCCACACCCTCAAGGGCATCCTCCGTGTAACTCTCGAGGAGGTCATGTTTGGGGTCCTGCTGGGAAGGAGTGGAAAGCCTGCCAACTGCCAAGTCGATAAAATAGCAGGGTCCAGGGCAGTCAACCCAGGTTGCCCTGTGGTAAGGCTGGCACTGGGAAAGGAGGCTCTTCCAGTGCCCCACTAATCAGCTGTCTAGAGAGGGAGGCAACAGTGACGTCCTCCCCACACACAGGGCAATACCCCAGCGGAGACGTTAGGAGGTCAGCAAAAGCACCAGAAGTTCTTCCTTCCCTGAATTAAGGGCTTGCACCGTGTGTGTGTGTGTTTGTGTGGTATACTTGGTCATTTCCCTGCCCTCTTTAATTTGCTGCCCAGGGCATCTGTCTACTCTGCCTACCCAGGGCTGAAATTAGGAATCTGGGTAGATTCTGTCCAATCTGGGTCCTCTGGAATGTACACTGCCGCAACCCAAGGTGGAAACAAAAGTGACAGCGCCACCATGGCAACCTGGCCTAGGTTGGGGTAGGAAGCCACGGCAGACACGGCCTGAACTGGGTTGGGGCGCCGAACACACATCCTCGTGGCTGGACCACCGAGGAGGGCGAGGAGACCACACGAATGTGTGGCTGGCCGGCCCTGCCCTTGTGCTGCGTCCAGCGCCCCGCCCCCCTCCATGACGGGCAGCCATGGCAGCTAATGACGGCCAGTGATGGCAGTTGGCCACAGAGGACCCGATCTGTGCTGGATCATGGCGGGCCACAACCGACATGCTAATATGCTGTGGCCTGCTTTGCTCCAATCAGGCAGACCATCGCCTGGGTTGTGACCACGGAGGTTTTCAGGGTCACAGCCTGGGCTAGCCGCTGACACAGGCTGGGGCAATCCTGGGCCAACATCTGGCAGCACCTACACAAACGTGCAGGCCCACCGTCACGATTGTTAACACCCTCGGTCCCTGTTCCGTTGGCGATCTAGGTCATCTCCTAACTCTTGCACATCTGTGCCGTGGTTAGGAGCCGAACCAGATTGGTGTCTGGAGATCTGACATGTTGGAAAATCTGCATCGAATCTCCACACCAATCCAAAGCCACAGATAATCTCTGCAGAGATTAAAGGGCTGCTCTGATTCAACCCTAAGACCACCCATAAAGCCAGCACTGCTCACAGAGACCCTCTGGATGTCACTACCAGAAAGCCATAATGCATGAGCGCAGGTTGCAGGTAGTACTTACCGGCCTCCGGGTGAGCTTGATTGCAGGTCTGGTGGGCTGCAACTTGATTGAAGGTCCCAGGTGGGTCCTCCTGTGTGGCGGAGTCCCCCCGGCAGGCNGGGGGGGGGGGGGGCTCCTCCTGTGTGGAGGAGGAGTCCCCCCCCCCGGCAGGCTCTCTTGTCACGGTGCGCTGTGGAGGTCCCTGCTCCACAGTACGCATGCGCAGAACAGCTACCCTTTTACAAAATGGCTCCAGCGGCCATTTTGCGCATGCGCGTTGTGGAGCAGGGACCTCTACAGCACATGGTGACAAGAGAGCCTGTCGGAGAGGGGGGGGGGCGGGACCTTCAATAAAGCTGCAGCCCACCAGACCTGCAATCAAGCTCACCCTGAGGCCGGTAAGTACTATACCAAGGCCCTGAGAGGAGGTGGGTAGGAAAGATATGAGTTGGGGTGGGTGGGTGGTAACAGGTTTTTTTGTTAAAAAAAATAATTATGGGTCTGAACCGTACCATACCTATAATTAAATCAGAAAAAAACCCATACCCATAACAAACGGTACCCGAAATTTGGTGCAGGCTGCCATCCCTAGCAGCCAGTAGGTGTGTCTGTCTGTCTGCTTGTGCATTTCATGACACATGGTAGAATTTGATCGTTGACAGTCAATGGCACTGGATTTAAGAACATAAGAGCCAGACCAATGGTCCACCGAGCCCAGCCCCTGTCTCCAACAGTGGCCAATCTCGGTTGCCTGGAGACGTCCCCAACAGGTTACTATGGGGCAATCCGTTCTCTGTTGTTCACTCCCAGCTCCCGATAGTAAGAGGTGACATTCCCCAAACCTAATGGCTGCTAATGGACCGATCCTCCAGAAACGTGTCCAACCCTTTCTTAAACCCAGTTACACGACTGGCCTTGACCACATCTTCTGGCAACAAATTCCACAATGTTTGCAGGGGGTAGGGAGGGTGCAGTATGTGAGGGCCAGTGATTTTGGGAGTGGAAGAGGCAGCATGGCTTTGTGTTGCCTGCTTGTGTTTTAAAAAGATGGCAGGAAGGAAAGGGGCAACATTGATTTTGTTTAAAGTGGTAAAAAAGCCAGAGCCTTCCCCAATTATAGTCATTGCCTGAAATCTGAGCAGAACTCTGCCCACCCTCAATCTCCCTCGCCCCTTCCAGGCTGGATGGAAGGGAGAGAAAGTGAGCGGGGCTAAACTCGCCTTTGACATCCCCTTCCAGAGGCGGGGCAAGCATGGTGGTGGCTTGAGCTCACTAAAGTGCATTGGAATGACCTCTCCTCCTTCCTACTCTATTCTATGTTCCCTGCCCATTTCACTCTGCCTCTTTCCCGGTCTCCTCATGCCCAGTCCTGCCCCCACTAGCTTATCCCCAGCAATGTAAAGTTTGAATAATTAACTTCATGCAAATGTACGCAAATCTAACATTTGGCCCAAGAAGCAATGTCCTTTCTTAAACCTGGTCCATCATGTAAACTTAGGGTATTTTCAGACCTTACGAGATCATGCTCAACCACAGTCAATTCCCTGTGGTGGGGAATGATCCCGTAACGTCTGTTGGGGAACCAGAAGTTCCCCCCCAGATGATACCCATGCTCAATCCCCCCCGGGAATCACATTCACCACGCAATCGGCTGAACCCGCGGGGCCGGCGCCGATCGCATGGTGAATGGGATTCCCGGCGGGGATGAAGGGGCCCGTCACGTCTGGACGGTGATCACGGCCCAGAATCCCCGTGCCGTGGTCATTTTGGGCGGGCGCTGCAGCCGCATTGGCCGCGGCGCCCGCCCGTCTCCCCAGAGAGCGGGCGGTGGGGGAGAGTGAGGGGTGGGTGGGGCCGTGCAGCCGCACATTGCGCCGTGTAGCCCCGCCCCCTCCCCGATTCCCCGCCGGGATCCCCCGGCACGTCTGTTGGCCGTGCCAGAGTGATCCCGGCGGGGAATCTCAGGGTTGTTTCCGTGACGGGGTGAATGCCGCCCTGTCACGTCTGAAATCACCCTGTAATTGAGAGTAACACTGCTATATAGGATTCCTTGGGGAGAGGAGAGGATGCCTGGCTAGAATCTTGCCACTAACGGATTCCCTGCATTCAGGGTCTAGTGTTCCTCTGTGTTTCGTACCTGTCTTTAAATCCGCGAACCACCTTCTGGATGAGGATGACCTTGTCCGTGATGGCCTTGTCCCTTTCGATCTCCAAGAGCATATCGTGATGATCCTGAGGAATGAAATGTTGTATCTGTTACTCATGACCACTGCCCACGAGGTGAAAAGGAGATGGGCAACAATCCACAAACCATTTACCTCTGTAGGGCTTCAATGGGACTGCTCTGGGGTAAGTGGTTTGTGGGTCACAGCGAGGGGTGAAACGAGCAGCTAACGTGCTACCCGCAAGAAATGTTTTAATCTCGGGAACCGGGATAAATTTGATAAACCAATGCGATTTCTCGATTTTTGCAATATTGCAAGATACCGTCCTGAGTTACTGGCTTTCCGCTTACCATTTACTGCTTACCGTATTGCTGAGGGTAGTGTTTCACTTCTGGATTTGTTGTTTCTGCATTTCTGAGCCAAGCACTGAGTGAAAGCCCACCCCTTAGCCTCCCCCTGTTGCCCCAAACCTCCATTCCAAGGCCTTCAATCAGAATTGTTGTCCTATGTTGTTCCCTTTGTTTTGACCAATCTGCAACTGGATAGCAGATTAGAACAGGAACCTGTGTACCAGCCAATGAGTGACAAGGTAGTACAAGGGAAAATGGAGTGCAGAGTAGACAGAAGAAATGTGGTATTGCATCGGTATTACTTCTCACGTTCTGACATTGATGGCAAAGCAGTAAACAGCAAAGTAGTAAATGGCAGCAAAATAGTAAACAGGATCTTGGTAAGAAAATTATTGGTAAATTGGGAAACAAAATGTCAGTCAAAACATTCCCAAGTACCGGGTTCTCGATTCAGCCGAGATGGTATCGGGAACCAGGATTTTGACGGGAATTCTCGTTTTTGCGAAATCTCGTTTCAGCCCTAGTCATGGCCAATGTCTTTTCTATGAGAATCTTCAAAACTGAACAGATTATTTCTACAGATTTTGTTTCACTTCCTTTTGCAATTTCAAAATCAATCATTCCTTAATTTGAGGATGTTCAAGTTGCTCTGCATTTTAAGGGTAGACGTCAAGACGAGCAATGCTCAAACCTATCAATTCGTTCCTTAAAGTCTTCTGAAACAGATACATAATGAAATCTTCATTGATGTTCCGAATGTTGACATTCTGGACCTCAGTGGTGTATGGATGGGGCAAGTGGGACAACCATCCGTACTCAGGGTAGGTGGGCAATGCGAGCTCCCCTGAGCCACTGTCCTGATTCTGGGTCCCTCGGAGCCACTTTCTTGCAGTGTGTGCTGATTCCATCCCTTTCACCTTGTCCACCCCACCCCCACTCCTTGATTTGGGGTTCCCTTGCACAGCCGTGCTGCTTTCTTGATGTGTGCATTGCTTCTGGGCCAACCATGCCAAAACTCGGCCCCCAATTCTGCTGTCTCCAGTGCCACTGTAACCCCTCACTATTGTTTTTGAGCAGTTCTGAGAGCTTGGGCAACTGCAATTGTGGTTCTTGTACACTAGGGGGAGGGCAGGCAACCAATGATTATGCTCAGTTGCTGTCCTGAAATCAGAATGAGAGTTCCCATTAACTTCACCCTTCCTGCATGACGCACACATCCACTCCTGGGTGTGTGGTGGGTATGAGACTGGCAGTCATCTTGTATGCCCGTTCAAATTCAGCCAGCCCTGCTGAGGAGACAGAGCTGAGGGAAATGCCCAGCTTAACCAAGAGCTGGATTTTTTTTACAACTTTCCTGTAATTTCACAGGATTTGGCATTAGCCTGTGAGTGCACGAAGGTTCACCAGAGGCCAAACATCAAGTTACTTGTGTCATCAGGGCGCATCACGTGAGCCAAGAAAATATGTGAAGTTATGGTTATTTATTTATTTATTTATTTGTATTCTCAGCTGTTTAACAAAATTTGTATCACTGTAATTACAAATCGTGATTACTGTATTAAAATAATTAAGTTATACGTTTCTTTTAATATATAGGTTAATAACCGAGTGATTCCCTCTCTTATGTTAGACTGTCTGAATGGGTCCCTGTTTAAACTCAGCCGCAGTCCCTTGCCCTGCCCTAGACTTTGCAGATATGTGAAGCAGGAGCAGCAGATAAGTGTTACATCACCCCGGGCATGGAAGTATGATTGAATTCTGTAATGACCCCATTTAAAAATTTGCCTCAAATTTCTGAAAGCTCAACAGAATTTTTTTTAAAAAGTGACTGTACAAACACCTGTCTGTGATGCGATAGGCTTAGGGTATCTTGCCTTGGAGCCAGGAGTTAGAGTGGGTGTATTCCATGAACTCACCATCCTAATGCCGGCCTACATGACAGTAGCTTTGCTTTGATAGCATCCAACTGGATTTTTTGACATTCTTTTCTCTCCTGGCTCCCTCGTCCAGGGGCTTGCATTCAATCTCACATGCTTCCTGTTTCTCCTGACTTTCTGACCTATTCATTTCCCTACTTCCTGCTCGGGCAGCTGCAGGATGCCGATAATGCTTTCGGGAAAGGAAAGCTAATGGGATGTTGGAAGTGGTTTCTAAGAAATACGTGGGGATGCGTTTAAAAATAAACAAATGGATCACAACGGAGCAGTAATAAATAAAACCTATCTGCCTACAACGTCCGATCTCTGGAGCGGTTTGGAGCGGGATAGAAAACCATATAGTGGAAAAATAAATTGCTCTGGGTATTCAAGCCAGAATGGGAACTGTTCTCAGACTGTGATCAACAAGCTGCTTACTCTGAAGTAGACCCACTGAAGCTCATTGGGTAAGTCATTTGTAAGAGGAAGCAGTTTGTGGCCTTAACCACAATGGGCATTTTTACACACACATTAAAGGGGTGGTTTTTCAACCTTCTGGGTTTACAAGTCCACAAGTAAGTTCCTGGATGTATTCTTCACACACACACACACACACACACACACTGCCCTGAGGGAGCCTAAAGTAGCTGCAGCTCTAGACACGTGGGGCTGCCATGGAAACCATGTGATCACAGCTGCCTGGAGCAAACCAGTTTACCAGGAGAACATTTTACACACACAAGTTCTGGGAGACACCCAGATGTTACAGGATCCAGATTTGTAAAACCACAGAGGTCAAGGACTTCTTAAATCTGTGAGAATAGGCAGAAGTTCAAAGAGCCAGATGTTTAAGATCTGGGTGAGTGATTTAGACACGCAGAAAGTTCAGGATGTAACAGCAAACATGCAGAAGAAATGTGTGTGTAAAAACACCCATTGTCCCTGCTGAGAACAGCTCTTGGAATCAAAGAATTTGATGTTTGTTATCAAACTTTGAACAGAACAAACTCAAACACTCTTTTCCCCCAGGGAGCCAAATCTTAAGGGATATCAAGGGTCTTAGTCCCACTAGGGAAAGGCCCGGGGGGGGGGGGGGGGGGGGGGGGGGGGGGGGGGGGAGAAGATGTCAGGAAAAGGGTGATGAGATTAATCAGTTTCTCTGCCCTTTCCCCATCATCGCCCACTGAATGCTGTGACATCATGGTACTCTGTGTGAACTGGGGGTACATCAGGGAAAAAGCAGGATTAACAACACATTCTCCTGCTCTTCACCCAATGTGGCCCCACCCATGCAGAGCGCCATGACATCACAGCACTCTACAAGGCTAGGGCCTCATGCCAATGGGGAGCCCGGTCCAGGTTTGAAGGGTTCAGGCCAAAGCAAGCTCAAATGGACCCATGGGTTCTAATCTCGTTGGCCAGTCTCTAGTTACACCCAATCCAGGCCAGAGACCCCTTTTATGGATGGGGAGTTTCTTTAGCAACTACATGAATAGGCATAAGGAGAAAATTAGGAGAGGGTCTTTAACTGTGCAAGGTCTCTTATGGTCCTACAGCCATCTCACCTTCAGAAATATCTTTGTCTTGCCAATCTGCCAGTCGTCATCTTTCCCCAGCACAGCTTCGGCGATGCGCTGGCAGGTGCCACGCAGGTCCCCCTAGGAGAAACGGATCCATGGGATTAACCAACCACGATGGAAACCACATGAACAACAACTGCCCAATGCCATCTACCAACAACCAACGCTTGCTGACGCAGCAATCTCCTTCTCCTCAGGCTTCCGCTAGACACCAGCGTCTGTGACTAACAAACCGAGTTCTCACAGGCACCTTTGATCCAGCAAATTAATTAAGCACATGCTAAGCATGGGTGTTTAAATCAGTGAGACTACTCTCATCAGAGGTGTTGTTTATTAGCATGAAGTTGTGTGGAGCTGAAACAGAAAGTGGATTTATTATTGGTGGGTTTTATTTGTGCAGTTGGGTAGCTCTTCGGATACTTCAATAATATTTGTGAGTAAAACGGACACTCGCTTATCGTTGTTTTTGGGGGGGTGGGATTCTGTTTCAATTTCTGGTATGTTCCCTCAGTCCCCGGACATTTCAGTATTTGGGTTGTGTCACTTTCAGCAATTGCGCATGTGCAATAGCGCTAATATTGCCAAAACGATGTAACCAAAATCCCAAAATGAGCAAAATAACCAAACTGGAACCCACCCCTCTCCTCCAAAACAAAACAAAAAAAAGTTGAAACAGAAATGGATACCCATTGGAGCACAAACATAGTGATTATTAAATAAAAAAGCCTTCGGTTTAAGAGGGGAACTAAGGCTCTTGCAAAATCACTCATGCTCCAAAAAGCATGGGCATCGTAAGTTAAGACTTCCGCTTTAACTCATGTAAGCAGTCAAGACGTTGTACAGTCTCACGCTTTGTGTTTGCTTATAACCTAGGCTCCACACACCAGGGCCGGCCTTTAGAGTCTGCGGGACTCAGGGCAAAATCAAAATGTCTCTGCCCTCCATAGCTCCACCTCTTTAGCCCCTTCCTGCAGGGCCTTGCTCGCCCACCCTAGCAGGTGAACTGAGGGGAGGAGGGTCAGAGCCCTACAGAAAGCACGCCCGTAGGGCTGAGCGTCACAGGAGGTGAGAGGACCCCACAGAAATAGCCCTTCCTGGGGCCCCATGAGCACTAGACCTACGGCTATCAAGACTGGTCTTCCTGCGGGGCCCCTTCTGACCGCAGGGCCTGCGTCATAGCTCCTACTATAATGGCCCTGCTTAAGGCGGGCCCTGCCGTGGACCCACACATTGCACTGGTTTTGAACTGCCATTTTAAATTCAGATAGCGTAGATTTGATGGGTTTATCCATAGACTTGGATATCTATCTCAGCTGTAATGTTTGGTGAGACATAGGAAAGAACAGGTTTCCAGTAGGGCTGAAAGGAGTTCTTGCCCTCGTTGAGAATCTTGGTGAGAACGGCTTTCTCGTCGAGATTCTCAGGGTTGAGAATCTTGTGAGAACTGGCATTCTCACTGCTGTTCTTGACAAGATTCTCAAGGACCTCAAACGCCCCACCCCCCAAACCTTCTCCACAGGCGCAAAATGGCCACCGGGGGGTGCGCATGTGGAGAATGGTTGCAGCAGCCATTTTGAACATGCGCAGAGCATTTGGGTGGTTTTGAGAATCTCGCAAGATTTTCGAGAAACCTCAAAAACCATTCTGCGCATGTGCAAATGGCTGCTAGGGCCCACGCATTCACAGAATAAGCCGCAGAGGCCGTTTTTCAAACGTGTAGAGTTTTTTTGGGGGATTTTCGAGACTCTTGCAAGATTCTCGACAACCTCAGTGAAAATACATGAGATCTTGCTGAGGTTAGCGAGTATCTCACAGATTCCAGCCCTACTTTCCAGCTGGTTGTGGAGGGTGCTGGGGGAGAAGGGAAGGGGTCTGTAGGTAGGACTAGCTTTTCAAAGAAGGGAACTTGTACCTGTTTATATGCCGGCTTCACCCCTGGCATGAGGACGCGGTACCTGTCCACGAACTCCACAAAGGTGTAGCGGATGGGATAGCCAGCCCTGCGGATACGGATGGTCTCCATCATCCCCGAATACCTCAGCTGGCGGACACACAGCTCCCGGTCAAACAACTGCAGAGAGGAGGGGAAAGCAGCGCTGAATATCAGGGATCTTACTGCTTTGATTCTGGCAACCTCGAGGGGGCCCCTGTTGAGTCTTCACCAGCAGGAGACAATGAAAAATTGCTCTGAAGGCCGGGGACATTAGGGATTTCCACGGAGAAGGGCTTGAAACTGGTGAGGGGCTGAGAGCTCTTGCCTCCATCGCTTGCGGCAGTTCTTCATAGTGCAAAGGGGACAGAGAGCAATAGGCGTTCCTACATATTATGGCAGCCCCTTCTGCTCCAGAAAAAGGTGGAGCCACAGAGCCAGATTTGGGTTAATATTTCAAGGGTGTCTCTACGCTACGGGTGGGGAAATCTCAGGCCTAGGGGCTAAAATGCAGCCCATGGTTGATTTTTTATGTGGCCCTTTTCCAGTTCTTAGATCTGGCCCCTGAATTCAGTTCCTACCCCCAAGCACATAAAAACAGAGCTCATGGTAAGGGAACATGTGTACAAGGATAGGGGACAGATCTATGGCACAGATTTATAGTCTCTGGACCCCTCTCTTCCCATTTCCCCCCATCTTAAGCACCCTGTCCCCGACTTCATGTGGTCCTTGTGGTTAGTAGTAATGTTTAAAGTGGCTCCTAGGGGCAGTTCCCCACTCCTGTTCTACACATTATGTAGAGGCTGGACTACTGTAACGCGCTCTACGTGGGGTTTCCCTTGACGCTGGCCCGGAGGTCGCAGCTAGTGCAGAATGCAGCGGCCCGTCTCCTAACAGGGACGAGCTGATGAAAGCACATAACACCGGTGCTCTGTGCACTGCACTGGCTGCCTGCAACGTGCCGAGCCAGATTCAAGGTATTGACTTTGATCTATAAGGCCCTGTATGGTCTTGGACCTGGATACCTCAGGGACCGCCTCGTCCTCCGCGACTCAGGACGACCCCTCCGGTCCACAAGGGGTGCCTTCCTGGAGGTCCCCTGTGTAAAGCGGGGGACTACAATGGAGAGGGCGTTCTCGGTGGCTGGGCCGTGGCTTTGGAACTCCCTCCTGGAGGAAGCACAACTTGCCCCGAGTCTGTTGGCCTTCCTTCGGGTCTGTAAGACATGGCTGTTCTCCCAGGCCTTCAGAGGCGGGGAGGGGAGGGTGGGTTAAATTTTTGTGTGTGGGGTGTTTTAAATTTGTTTTAATAATAATATTGGAATTTGTTAGATTTGTAATGTTGTTTTTATATTGTTTTAAATTGTTTTATTTTGTGTTGAAAGTTGCCCCGAGATGCCGTAGGCATGAGGCGGCGGCATATAAGTGCAATAAAATAAATAAATAAATAAAAGTAAATAAATTATTCTTACCACATGATCCACCAAACCTGGGGTACCTGTTAGGTTTGCTCATGCAGGCACAGTTTTTGCTACACATTAAACACAGTTTTGGCACCCACGACTAGAGCTGAAATGAGTACCTGCAAAAACAGGTCTACATGTCGAATTTTCAGTACTCTAATCAACTAAAAAATATTGGGTACTGATCGGTATCCATTTTCAATCCAATTCAAGTACCCAATATCCTGAAATGTCCCGGAATGTCGACTTTCAGTCCTGGAATGTAGACTTCCAGTCCCGATTTACCGAACGGTAATCAGAAAATAATTTTAAAAATCGGTACCAGAAACGTGGGTATTACCGAAAATCAAAAAATTGGCACTTGAAAATGCAGGTATTACCTCACCGGTATCAAATGAGCTACCCATTTAATCTCTACCCACGACATATCCGGGGAACCCAGAGGAGACCCAGGCTTTAAGCGGTACCAGGTCTTAGCATTAACGTCTGCCCGTGTTCCCACCCTGCTACGCTTCCACTGTGAGGGATACAGAGCGTGAGGGCATTCTCCATGGGGTGCAGCCACACGAGCTGCCGCGGGAGCCCGATCCTCCCATGGCCACATGGCGGGAAAGTGTAACCGCCACACTGCAGGGCCAGTGCGGGGAGATGGGCAGATGGCTGCCTTCCCCCTCACCGTGGGACAGTCAGGCAGGCAGGCTGCTGTCAGATCACCCGCCATGGCCAGGGCGGGCCAAGGCGCCGGCCACACAGGTGGGCACCCAGCCCTGTCCCGCCTCCCTCCCCTGGCCTGACCAAAATCCTGCCCCTGGCTGTGACTTGGCTGCATGCAATGGACGACAGCATCCGGTGCTCAAAGCCCTGCCATGAACCCATCTCCAATATGGGCGTTCACACATGTTGCTAACTAGCCATTGGTGACCTAATTTGTACATGGCGGCAGAATAGGGGTGTCTGTGTGCAATGTCCTATGGCAGGGACGGGGAACCTTATTGCTCCCAGGGGCCATTTTGAAAATTAGGACAAGCTCTGAGGGCCGGGGTTACTTAAGAGTGCTCTCAGGAAGAGGAAAGAACTAGGGGACACGCATGAAACTCATGGGTGGCAAGTTTAAAACAAATAAAAGAAGTTATTTTTTCACTCAGCGTATAATTGGGTTGTGGAATGTACTGCTACAGGCTGTGGTAAGGGCCAGTACGATAGCTGAGTTTAAAAGAGGGTTGGACAAGTTTCTGGAAGATAGGTCCATTAGCAGCTATTAGCCAGACAGGATCAGGGAACATGACGGGAGCTGGGGGGAAACAACAGGGAATGGATCCCCCATTGTGACCTGTTGGGGGCTTCTCCCAAGCCACCGTGATTGGCCACTGTCGGAGACAGGATGCTGGGCTAGATGGACCAGTATGGCACTTCTTATGTTCTTATCATGGATAGCCATGATTTGGCATGTAGGCCTGAGGTTCCCCATTCCTGCCCTATGGTTTAATCCCGGCCCTTTAAAAGAGGACGCTTATGAAAAATTCATGCTGCAGGGCTGCATCGGAACCAATGCAGCTCGGCACCGGAACCAAAGCAGCCCTGCACCATGTATTTTTGATAAGTGTCCTCTTTCAAAGGGGAGGCATGGTAACCCTAAGCAAATGTAAAGGAGTTGAACGTTAGACAAGGAGGGAGTAGGAGAAAAAAGCAGCTGAAGCTAAGTCACAAAGATGAATTTGTTTACTTGGGAAACAAATAAGGCCCTTTTCACACAGACACTTGAACACGAATCAAATGGGTGTTGCATGTGATTATACATGTTGCAGGGCACCCATAGAGCACACCTGCAGCCCTGCAACATGTATAACATGTAACACCCATTTTATCCGTGTTCGAGTGTAGGGCTGTAGCGGAATATCGCAGCGGTAGCTATTTCCGGCGGAAACAGTGTTTCCGCAATTAGTGGAATGGCATGGCAGAGGCTTTCATTCCGCGGTTTCATTCCGCGGTTCCGCTTATTTAATTCCGCAACTTAGTGGAATCGTGGAAACATGACATTTT
>QEPC01006909.1:392722-405358 GCA_003113815.1 Sphenodon punctatus | reverse complement strand
TTGGGGTGGCTGTGTCCCCCCCATTCAAGGCCAGTGTCCCCATTTGTTTTTCTCCTCTTTGTGTCTGCTATTGCCCTTCTCCTAGTTGTGCCCCGTCCCCCAAAAGAAAGTCCCCCGCCATTTGAGACACCTTGGTTATACCACTGTCTCTTTCACAGCAACCTAACACAATTCATTTAAAAAACCATGTTTCACAATCCTTTCACAGTATTGGTAGACCCAGTCACGCAAGCCTGACGCACGCAGCCCTGAGGAGAAATCTGAATGCAAATTAATAGGGGGTGAAACTGACACAGTCCTACAGAAATGAAACAGGGTTCTATAGAAATTAAGACTCTGAAATGACTGAATTTAATACAGAGAAAGCGAGAAACTTTCTGTAGTGCTTTTAAATCACACGCCAGAACTAGATAAAGAATTGCATCATTACGGTTTATCTGCTTTCTATAGAAAGTCATCACCACCCTCGTTCTATCAAAGATTATCGCCCTCTGTTTCAATTAGTAGGACGGTCACTCCCAGCCCTTTTGCTTGCTTGACCCCAATCTGAGACCAGAGATGTGCAAGGTATATTAAAAGATAAATCAGGATTGTGACCGTTTGTGACCTCACTTGCCTGATTCTCGGTTTGGGAACCTCTGCTAAAGGATCCCCCCGCCCCGCTCCAATAAGACTGGAGGTTGAATAGCGAATTCTCCTCACTGTCCTCGGCTGCGAAAGGGGTTCTAAGATCAGCTCCTATATCTCCAAGGCCTTTGGGGGCCGTATGGGAGCCGCCATACAATCCAAAGTTCCCCAGACCCTACTATACCCCCGTTTGTAATGCCACTCCAATGGAGTTGGCAATACTTGTAGGAGCAAGGGCAGTGGAATAGGTTTCTTGACCTAAATGTTGTCTCTGTGCTAGGGCCGGCCTGACCACAGGGTGACCTGGGCCCTGCTCTTTCCGACGGCCTCTATATTCACCAGGACGGGTTGTGGGGGCACCACTCCCTTTCACTGGGGCCCCAAACATGACCAGCTTCAGGGCACCGCAAAGGTTGCCCCCAACGGGGAGGGGCTTCCAGGCCCCCCCACATTTTATCATCACTGTGGGCCCTGCAAATCCTAAGGCCGGCCCTGCTCCATGATCATGCTCCAAGCAAAACTGCCCTGCAAAGAGAGGAAGGCAAAGCTTACCATGGGCTTCTTGTACTCGTTGGGCTTGATGCATCGCACAAAGAAGGGCTGGCACACGCTGAGGGTCCTCATCAACAGCTCCAGAGAGCGCTTGAACTGGCTGCTGAGTGTTGGCGAGCGCTTCCTCGTCTCTGCCCCCTGGAAGAGAGGTGAAACCACAACAGATCAGGCTCAGGAAATGAAAGGATAACAGCAGCAGCAGCGAGCTGAGTATTTCCCCCCTACGGCCGTGTCACTGGAAACCTCCTCCACATCTGGAGCAGGCCTCAAGGGGGAGGAGGGCGGTCAAACGTGGCCTCGGGATGATTGTTCAGAGCGTCTTGCTGAACAAACAAGGGGCAGGTAAACAAAATGAGATTAAGCAAAACAGAGAGAGGGGGTTGTGTGCGTGGGGAGGAGGGAGAGTGGAAGAAAATTGGAAATGGCTTTGTGAAGAGGGAGGCATGGATCTCTATGCGACTGCCAGCTGAGGTTTTATTTACACCAGCTGCCTATGTTGGTTGTAGGGTTGCTTCTGCATTTTAAAGTTTCTGCAGGATATTAATTATTTTGCCTTATTATTGCTTTCCACGCATTGCTTCCCCCACGGTCAATTTCCCCACAACGGCTGCTTCGCAATCTCAAAACGCTGCCCGGCAGTTTTTTTGCATGGTGCATCGTGGGGCACTTGTTATGCAGGAGGCAGACTGAAGTGACCCTTCCCAGGCTACGAGAAACAAGCAGGAAGGAATTAGCACCACTGTTAAAGCTTGGTTTGAGCCCCGACGTTTTCAGGTTATTTGCAAATCAGAAGCGAGGAAACGATAAGAGCAGGATATGCACAGAAGGATCCCAGTGACTCATTGACACGCAGGTGTCTCTGGGTAAAAACAGATGTGACGGTGACCTGCTTTGGCACAGGACCCACCGGCACGTCTGTTTAGGTGCTGCCGGATGTTAGCCCAGGACTGCCCCTGGCTGTGTCGGTGGCTAGCCTGGGCTGTATTCTTGGAAGATCTCCGAGGTCACTGTCTGGGCTAAGAGCTCCCCATGCAGGCCAACGCAGGCTAACATGTCTATTTTGCCCCCACCATACCCGCTCCCAGGCAAGGGCCATCATGGCGGAGCACCATGGCTGTCCATCATGGAAGGGGGCACAGTGCTGGGAGCAGGATGTGGGTGGAGCCATTTACCCATGTTTGTTGAGCTCCCTGACCTACCCTGGTTGTGTGGGTGGCGGGACGGCTCTCCAGCCGTGGGGACGTTGGTTCAGTGCCCCTCCCTGCCCCGAGCCATGTCCACCGTGGTTTCCTGCCCTGAGCCAAGTTGGAGACCCACTGTACCAGCTGTACATCTGTTTTTACCCTCTATGAGGTACACAGTGAGGCAATCCAGTACTGGGGTACAAAACAGAGTGATAAGAGCTGGGTTCAGCTCGCTGCTTGGCCCGTGATCTTGGGCAAGTCATTCATCACTCATGTTGTTCCAACCACAACCAACCAACCAAGGGATTCCTCTCTACTAAGCCTGCAGAAACAGGAAAAAGGATCAATCCTTTCCCTGAATGGCTTACCAACCAAAAGAGACAAGATACAGGATACAGAGGCACTGACAGGAAAATGGCTCACTCAAAGCCATACAGGAGAGCAGTTGCAGTCGAGCCAGAACAGAATCCACATCTTCTGAATCCTGGTCCCAGCTGCATCTCTGAATTCCAGCTTCCCCATGGGAACAATCCTACTTCCCCTTGTTCATTGTTTTTTTGATGACAGTTATTATTACATATATGCACCCAACTGATTAAAGTCTGTTGACATTGTAAATATTTTGTTTATTATTTATTATTATTATTTACACCAGCAATTTATCTGGCTCTGTAAAATCCATAGAGAGAGGTCCCCTACCCCAAGGGGTCTCTGACTATGGCCCTTTTTAAATGGGCCGTGGCTGAGGGGGCGGTCCGTGAGCGTGCAGCTGTGGGGGAAGTGCTGGGGGGAGGGTGCACATGGGGGCACACTCATCCCCATGCATGGAGGAACCTGCATTGTCGCCGGTTGCTCCGTGCATGCGGGGCGCGTGGGGATGGGTGGGTCACGGGAGAGGGCCTATATTAATTTCCCAGCTGCATCTCTACAAGCATGAGTTTAATTGGGCTTGATACTTAGGAAATCAAGTAAAATGATAACACTGGTTTGTTTATATTTTATTTCAGAGTCTAAAGGATATAACAAAATGTGGTTTTGATACTCCATTCAATACTACAGCTATTTCAGTTTCCCCCCAAACGTTCAATTTTTTATCAAAAAGAAAAAGAACAAAAGAAAAAGAAAAAAACCACCCATATTATTATTTACACCACCAATGTGCCTGGCACTGAGCAGCTGTAATCAGAGACAGGTCCCTGCCCGAGGAGGCTTACAATCTAGAATGGACAAGGAGGCAAGACAAAGGAGAGATAGGGAGAGACAGGGATACATTCATGAAGCCGAGAAGTTGCAGGTGCACGTGCTTAGCTTAATTATAAATGGAGGAAATCAGTTCAGCTGACACGTCTTTCAGCTCTGGTTTGGGAGCAGGAGACTATGGGACGGGTGAGGGCGGTGGCAGAGGAGGAGCAAAGTTCCCAGGTGGGAAAGGAACGTAGCAGGAAATGAGGGTAGAAAGATAGGAAGGAGCAAGGCCACGAAGAGCCTTGAAGGGGAAGACAAGGAGTTTGTGCTGAATGCGAAAGGGGAGAGGGAGAGGTGGAGGGGCGGAGAGCAGGCACGCTAACAGCAAAGGCACAAATCCATTCACTTCAGTAGGACTTGTGCCTATGCTTGCTAACTGCTAATGCTCAATCCTGCTGGAGGATCGTGCCGCAAGTGTTTGAGATGTCCATGATTTTATCCCAAACAGTGTCGTCATAGGCCCCTATGGGTTCTGGCTCTGCCGGGGAATCACAGACACAGGTCTCTCTGAGCTCCGTAGTGGCTACAGCACCCTAAGGGTTAATAGCTAGGCGAAAGACCAGCTCAGTGAGTGGTAATTGTCAGGTAATGTGGACTAGTTATCTGGCATTCCTCCCCACTCCTAGCCTTGGGGAAGCGAACACACTGATTCTCAGTGAAGTTTGGGGAGATTCCAGTGTTCAGAAATGGGCAGAAAAGCCCCCAATTTGCTTCTGCGAGAAACTGCGAGAGGGAAATCAGATGCGGCTTTTATCACGTGGAAAACCAAACCCATGCGGCTTTGACGGTGATCATGAGAGAGGAATGCAAAGCTGATGGGCTTTGCATCCCCTGCATGATTGCTGCCAAAGCTGCGTGGCTTTGGTTTTCCATGTGGGATAAAAGCTGCGCCTGATTTGTCTCTTGCAGTTTCTCATGGGGGCAAATTGGGGGCTTTTCTGTGAACACCAGCCAGCCAGGCAACTTTCTGTGTTTTACCCCTTAGTGATGTCTCTAAACAAAGTTGATGGTCTCTAAACAAAGTTGATATGTGTAACCAGATCTTCCTGTAACTCTTCTTATCAACCTAGAACCAAACTGTATGTAACAATAACAATGAAGTAATCTGTTTGAATGTGTATAAAAGACTAAGAACCCAGAACCCTCCTTAAAGCTCGTCCTCTCCTGGGAGCTATTTGTGGTCTCCAGCGACCGAGTCCCAGATTCGCAACTGGTGACTTTGCTCTGAGAATAAATATAAGTTCTGTCAGCATATCCCCTTCTCTCTCAGTTCCAGGTCTTTCACTTCCCCACAGGGTGGGCTCTGGGTCAAGGGCACCGTCTCCAACAAGCAGTTTTCCCATGCACCTACATCTGCTGCATTTTCGGCAGAACCTAAACACCCCTGCTCTGACCCCCTTCATCTAACCACTATACATATTCCTGCATCTATCAACCAAACCCAAGGCCTATCTATGATCAAGCTTGGCCCATCACAACAAGCCCTTTTCTAAACCAGACAGAGAAAGCAGCAAACTGGTAAGAGCCCAGGATTTATTAGACAGAAAGAAGTAAGCATACAACCGAGAAACTCATTGATTGGTTTTACCTTTGGAGCAGGTGCTGGTGACTGGCCATAAGCACTGGACGCATAGCCACAGAGAAACTACAAGGAGCAAAGGCAAAAAAACAAAGAGAGACAGAGAATAGAAAAAAAGTGAAAAGGAGGAATAACAAAGATGAAAGTTCCAATCTAATACTCAGGCCTAGGGAGCGCGGAAATGGGGAGCAGGGAGCAGGCATGATTCATATTTCCAGGTAGATCTTCAAGTATCCAATGGATATCTGTAGCGGAAAATAGGTTCTTCCACATCCAATTTTTTTGGGGGTATTCAGTTTCCATTCCACCCCCCGCGCCCCCAGGTTTCCATTTTGGTTATTTCAGTATTTCGCTGATTTTGGTCATGCCATTCTCTTAGCCATTGTGCCTGTGCAATGCCGTCAGTGTTGTCAAAATAATGTAACCAAATCAGAGAGCGACCAAACTGAAATGCTAAAATGGATACCCGACAGAGCGTACATGGATATTGGTGATTACCCGAATGAATCGCCATTTTCAGTTCAGGGAGCATCAATGGACATTGATTGTTATTACTTGAATGAATCACTATTTTCAGTTCCGATTCAATGGGTTTACCCGTTTTTGGAGTACCTGTTTCAGCTTGGGTCCTAGGCCATGATTTGCAAATCACTGACTCAGAATCTGGGGTGGCCGGACTTATGGTGCTCACGATCCACCTGATCCAGACAGCAACCTCAAGTAATCTACCAGGACCCCTCCTGCTAGCCCCAGCTCTCCATGCCAGGACCCCTCTCGCTGTTCTCCAGCTCTACAGCACCTCAGAACCTGGTCTCAGGAGTGGAACGGGGCACCCTGCCTTTTAGAGAGAGCCTTCTTTGCCATACTGGAGGAGCTCTCCTAGCCTGCTTTCTCCACAGAGACACTCCCTCTAGTGCTGGCCAAACTCTCTTCCTCAGAGGTAGTCGCTGAGAGGATGGTTTCCCTTGCCGCACCATGATCGACTGGAGAGACTAGTTTGCGATCTACCAATAGATTACAATCCACCTCTTGGCCACCCCTGCTGCTTCTTGAGTAACCGCACTGAAACAGGCTTCTGTTGGTGAGCGTATGTACTACTTTGGCCCTTTTCACACAGGCTGTGGTGGGGGGTGGGGGGATGGGTGTGTGCCGGCGGCGGGTGGAGGTGGGTGTGCGGCCGTTTCCATGGGCGCGCACCCATCTCCACACACCTACACCCATCTCCACGCGTGGAGCAACTGGCATTGGTGCCTGTTGCTCCATGGGTGGGTGTTGGGTGGAGCAGGGTGGAGCATGGGAGCTCCCGTATGAAACGGGCCTTTGTCTCCATCACTTATGTTTGGGATGGACACATGGTTTTGATGAGGCTACTCTGGAGTAAGTGGATTGTAGTCACAGTCTACAGAGGTCCTTCAATGGCCCTCCCCACTATAACATCAAGGAGCATTTCAACAGCATATAAATCAATGTGACTAACATCTTTGGTTTACTCTCTCATCTTTTTGCTGCAAGAAGAGGGTGTGTGCAGGTACGATCGGAACTAGTCAGACCTCAACTTTCCCCCCATCTACAATGATGTCTTTTATCTAACACCAGCCTGATCACCCTGGCTGGTGAAAGAGGCTTCTCCCTCGCTGCTGCTTCCATTTGGAACAGCCTGCCTGTATCCTCTCCATCCCAAATAATAAGGTAGATGTACACTGGTTATTTTCTCTGGGGCCTTTGCCAGAGATAACTTTGGTGATACCACACAGTAAATCTCCATCTACACAGCCATTGTCTTGATTACTACCTGCAGATCCAAGTGGCAGCATCACAATTTTGCCTCTGGTTTACTGCCTAGTGACATTTTTTATGATGTCTGACTCTGAATGCAGCCTTATTCTCACTAGTAGAGAATTTTTAATATAATTTGCTTGACAAAAACTAATTATCGTCATTCCTGTTAAGGTTCCATGGATAAACAGCTCATAAAGGGTTAGTAGATTTTTAAAGTCAGTTACCCTCATTTAACTGGAAACTCTTGCTCAAAAACAAAAAAGGGGTGTGAAAATTGAGGAACTGGTCCAATGGTCCATCTAGCCCCGCATCCTGCCTCACACAGAGAGCAGTAACAGTTGCTTCAGAAGAAGACAAGAGACAGGCCACTTATGGAGAGATCTGTTTCTTGTGGCTCACCCCCACAGTTTGACAGTTGGGTGCTTGAGACACCCCCACTCATTAAAACAAGTGTAACCTATTGGTGTTGGACTTTGACCTGGGAGACCAGGATTCCAATCTTGTCTGGAGATGAACCAAAGAACCAAATAATTATTCATGGTTAATATACGCCATTCTGGATAGTTTGACGGTTATTCGTCCGCAACCGATTACTGTGGTGGCTACCCATCAAACCAGGTAATACTGCAACAGTTAACTGTTTTGTCGTATTACCGAATGCTGGCATTACTAATCTAAAACCAGTTCCAGAGGGGGGAAGAAAGCAAACAGGAAGGGAATTACGGGACATACAGTAAACAGCAATATGGTAAATGGTGCACCGTGGCATTAGGCGGTAAGATGGTAACTCAGTAAAATGGTTCACCAGTTAATCTGCCAAACAATGAACAGATACAGCTTGGTATCTGGACCTTTCTGGATCGTGTCAAATACCATGGATCGAACCAGATAGCGGTAGTTATCTGTTCCAGCTGTAATCCTTAAGGTGAAAGCAGGCATGAAGTTGGCCCGCTATGGGCCAGCGTGCATGTATGTTTCCCAGCTGGCCCGCAGCTGCCTCAGGCAGGTAGGCTGCTGGCCTGGAACTCGTCCCCTGGAAGATCCTGGGCAACCATTCTGGGCCAATTCCCACCCACCTGAGCCAATGCGGGCCACAGCAGGTCAACACATCTGTTTGGCCCCGCCATCCCTGCCAGGGGGCGGGGGCTACCATGGCTGTGCAACATGACTGGTCACCATAGCTGCATGTCATGGTGAGGGGGTGGGGTCAGGCACTGATGACAGGGTGAGGTGGATCGCTCATACATTTGTTGCGTTCCCCTGCCCAACTCAGGGTGGATGGATGTGCGTGTGGTGGGATGACTCTCTGGCCTCCTGGGTCGCAGGAATGTCTGTATCGTGTTGCCCACCAACCCGGAGAGGTGTGGCGGCTGTTTTCCACCCTGGGCCAGGAAGCCACCATGCCACCCACATGCCTGTTTTCACCCTTAGTCATGTACTCATGGGATGATTATTATGATGATGATTAAAATATTGGGAAGAACAAAGAACATCAGGGACAGATTCAGAGTAGAACTAACTGCAATGCTTAAAACATACAGGGCAGGGATTTTTTTCAGCCATGCCACTTAATATACCGTGTAAGGTCTTTCACTGTTTAATTTGCCAACACAGCAGACTGGGGGATAAATTCACATTAGTTGAAACTGATTGTCAGTATTCTTTTGAGTTTATTGATGAAAGCCCATATGGGGCGCTACATTTTTTACTGAAGAAGTCTGAAGCAAGACCTAAAGAAGCGTATTCATGTACATTTTAATTCATACTGATTATATACTTCTTTCCATACGAAGGCTGGTCAAAATCGTTTTCATGGAAACTTTCAAAACCGGTCTCAAAATAATTTAAAAAAAGAGAATCTCAAATTTTCGGTGGGCTTGATCCCATGCCCTGCGGAGAACCACGCAGAGGATGCACGGTGCTCATGCACCCCCGGCACGGGGCATATGGCGCTCGTGCAAACCACGTGGTTGCACGTGCGTGTGTGCATGCAGCTGCATGGGATCAGCCCCATTGAAATTCCAGCAACATGTTTAAATCTCAACATTTCATGTCGGGAATGTTGAAGTCAAACCCACAGTGGACATTTCTGATACTTTCATTATTTCAAAACATTTTGCAATTTTTTCAAAAAGGCTCAGAATTGAATTTTTCATCAAAAATTTCATTTTAACAAAAAAAATGATCTTAGTTGAAAAATCGTTTCAGTGGTAAAAGTCAAAACTCTGGATGAGAATTATAATAACTAAAAGAAGAAAACACATAATTGAGGAGTCCAAATCATTATAGCCTCAATTTAACAAATGCATCAATGGGTATTTTCAGACGTTACGAGATCACGCTCAACCACAGTGAATTCCCACCGGGTGAGCAAGGTCTCGTAACACTGCGAGTGGGGGAAGCAGCTTCTGCAAGTCACAAGAACTGCCAATGAGCAGTCCCGGTAACTTGAAATCTATGCATGCTTTCTTCTGTGGCCAAACCCTGCAGCCCTTACCTAAGCAAAACCACAGAGACTGATTCAGCGCTGCAAGGATTAGTGGGTACAGCTCAATCCTGCTCCCACTGAAACTGATGGCAAAGCTCACGTCGAATCTAACAGGGGCAGTAGAGGGACGCCACATTCTGTACTTAAATTCAGGGCTAGGCCCATGCAAGTACAGACTGTGCATCTCCCCATGGGATGTTTTCAGATGAGATGTTACCCCTCATGACCGCCATGGAGCCGGCCATGTGTCTGAAGGTGGGAGTGGGGGGACGCGCGCTCCCAAGAGCCTCGGAGCACGCACACTTGGCCACTTGCGGAGCACTGCCGGGAAATCCAGATTGCAAACAGATCTTTGGCAACGGGCGACCACGCCCCTGCCTGTATGAACGGCAGCAGTCAGCCACACCAGCAGACAGGCCCACCCCACTCATGGGCACTGCGAGTGGGGAAAGCAGCTTCTGCAAGTCACAAGAACTGTCTGGGAGCGCTGGAGAGCCCAGGTTCCCCAACGCTCACGCCCGGGACATGCCACTTGCAAAGGCCAGCCCAGCGCACATCCCCCTCCCCCAGGGTCCGTGGCGAGGGGAGTGCATAGTGACTGCCACACCCATTTGAATTGCTCCCCATGCACTCCGCCTGTGCGGGTGCTCCACGGCAGTGCCACCCAGCACCCATGGACCTCCCCACCCCCCATCGTCTTGCTCATTTGGAAACACCCATGGCTCCACGCGCTGCAAAGCTTCACAGGGACGCCGAGTATATCAGGGCTACGAATCAACAGGCGTGTGAAAAGTACAGATGTAAAATGCAGGCCCACAAATACAGCGGGGGGGAAGGGCACACCATTATTTTGCACAAGGCCCGTTTCCTTGTATCCAGGCCAGCACTCATGCATTAATTTAGCTGACACAGATAAGTTCTGTGGTCCTCAAAGAAAGTACTTGGAACTATTGGGTGATTTCAGACGTGACGGGGCCGGTGGTGGCCCCGTCCCGGAATCACCCGGTGATTCCCCGCCGGGATCACACCGGCACGTCCAACAGACGTGCCGGCTGATCCCGGCGGGGAATCGGGGCGGGGCCGCCCCACCCCCCACTCCCTCACCGCCCACCCTCTAGGGAGATGGGCGGGCGCTGCGGCTGCATTGACCGCTGCCCAGAATCCCGCCGCGGATTCCGGGCCGCGGTAGCCGTCCAGACGGGACGAGCCCCTTCATCCCGTCGGGAAATAACATTCACCATGCGATCGGGGCCGGTCCCGCTGGGACCGCCGATCATGTGGTGAATGTGATTCCCCGCCGCGATTGATGGAGGTGAACATCTGGGGGGGAACTTCCATTCCCCCCATCAGATGTTACGAGACCTTGCTCACCCGGTGGGAATTCACTGTGGTTGAGCGTGATCTCGTAACGTCTGAAAATACCCATTGATGCATTTGTTAAATTGAGGCTATAATGATTTGGACTCCTCAATTATGTGTTTTCTTCTTTTAGTTATTATAATTCTCATCCAGAGTTTTGACTTTTACCACTGAAACGATTTTTCAACTAAGATCATTTTTTTTGTTAAAATGAAATTTTTGATGAAAAATTCAATTCTGAGCCTTTTTGAAAAAATTGCAAAATGTTTTGAAATAATGAAAGTATCAGAAATGTCCACTGTGGGTTTGACTTCAACATTCCCGACATGAAATGTTGAGATTTAAACATGTTGCTGGAATTTCAATGGGGCTGATCCCATGCAGCTGCATGCACACACGCACGTGCAACCACGTGGTTTGCACGAGNATGACGCTAGCCACCCTTTAACCACCCTTGGTGGTCATTTATGCATGTTTCAGGGCTGCATAGGGCACCAGTACAGCCCTGCAACATGCATAAATAACCACCAAGGATGGTTAAAGGGTGGTTAGCGTCATGTCTGTTTTCACCCATGCACGGCGCTTTCACCCACCCCCCGTGTTTGACTGAGGTTGACTGTGGTGGACATTCACCACGTCACTTCTGAAATCACCCACAGTCACAGGGGGCAGAGTTAAGGTTATGTCAGCCATCTTAACATTAAGAACAGCGACTTGAAAACGTAGCCACTTATTAGCGTGGAGCACTGCGTGGAGTGCGTTCCCTTAGCAAATTGTGATCTTGAAATGTAAGCATCGTAGCTGCCCTGAACCTTAGGGGAAGGGCAGGGTATACATTTAAATGCTTAAATAAATAGTTCACCTTTAAGTCAAGCCGATATGCTAACTTAAATGGTTTGGACACACATTTCACCTACCATCCCAGTCCTGCACACAATGCTTAGTTGGCTCAGCTTCTAGGGATATCAACAATTAATTCCTGCTCTGGTTATTATTTGTTCTGGACCTTTTGGTGACCTTTAACTTTAAACCAGGACTGCAGAACCTTTGGCCTTCCATGAGCCAAAGTTAACTCAAACGTGACTGGAAGTTAACTCATGCTCAGCAGGCTGAATGAGGTGTTTCGGGGAGGCCACTTATGAAGTGGGTTTGGAACGGGGGAAGGAGGAGAGAGTCCAGATCATGGGGTGTCAACAAACATGACGCTGGCCCAGTTTGCCTGGCTGGGTCAGCGTCACCTTTGTTCTGAGCCTACACAATGCGGGTTTGGTACAAATACGGCCCGGGGGCAGGTAGGAGATGGACGGAAATCTGGACCCAGTTCGAGCCAGACCCACAATCCAGTCCCGGCTCCTACTCAGCTGGGACAGAACGGGCAGTCTTGGCTCAGGCTTGCCCCAGCGTCACCATGGTGCCCAGCCATGGCAGCCTGTAATAGGCAGTCATGTCTGCCCGTCATGGTGGGGAGGCGGGGCGATGTTGGGGACACGGCTGAGTGGCTGCATGTCACTCCCTGCCCCTCCTCCCCGGCCGCTCACCTAAGGGGGGTGGGGTTGGGGAAGGCTGGCGACAACATAGGGGCAGCTGGTATTATAGGATGGATTTGTGGGGTTTATTGTGGGAAGATAGGTGGGGGTGAGGGGAGTGATTGGGTTATGACTCCCATCCCTAATATGAGGGGAAGGGGGGGATTGGTTAGGGAGGGTCGGGTTTGTCCCTCCAGTGTGTGTGTGTGTGTGGGGTTTGACCCGACTAGGGTGGGGTTTTTTGGTCCCCCTGTGAGGTGGGAGCTGGGGGTAGAGGGTTGGGCGTGGGAAGGGAGG
>QEPC01006909.1:368188-392061 GCA_003113815.1 Sphenodon punctatus | reverse complement strand
ACTGGCCTTGAGGCGGGGGACCCGGTGGTGGGGGATGTGTCAACAGTACCCTTGTCATGATCGGATCATTATCTCCTCCAGGCCAGTCTCCTGGTGCATGTCTGCCCTCGGAGGGGTGTAGAACCAGTTCAGTTGGTTCGCCCCTGAAGACTTATGGAACCAGAGATGTTCTGGAATGCTCTAGGGGAATTACATTCCAATCTCGATGACTGTTCGCTAGATGACCTCGTAGCTTTTTAGAACACCTTGCTGACTGAGGCAATTGACCGAACGGCTCCCAGGCATCCGCTTCCTGGATGTCAACAACGCAGATCGCTTTGGTTTACAGAGAATCTGTGGCGGATGAAGCAGGAGGGGCGGCGGTTGGAGTGATGGTGGCACCGTGCTCGTACTGAAGCCGACCGATTGCAGCATAAAGCTAGTTTAAAAGCCTATGCTGTTGCTGTGTGAGCAGCAAAGAAGGAGTTCTTTGCTGCCCCCATAGCATCTGTGAAGTCACGTCCAGCTGAGCTTTTCCGGGTGGTGCAGAGGCTGGTCAGTCCGGCCTCTCTCCGCCTAGAACTGGAATCTTCCAGTACTCGCTGTGACAGATTTGTTGACTTCTTCGCGGATAAAATTGCTCCGATCCATCATGATTTTGATGCTGCACTTACAGCAGGCAGTGAACTTGAGGTTATGGAAGCCCCGCCTGGTCCGATTTTGTGGGATCAATTTCAGTGGGTGTCACCCGCTTATGAGGCGGATGTCCTTGGGGTGGTTAGAGCCAACTGTTGTGAATTAGATCCATGCCCGCCCTGGCTGGTTAAGGCTTGCCAGGAGATCTTGGGGCCATTGCTGACCGGGGTTGTCAATGCCTCCTTTAGGGAGGGCAGAGTGCCGGACCGCCTTAAAGAGGCGGTGTTGCAGCCTCTGCTCAAGAAACCATCTCTTGATATTGACTCCCCTGCCAGCTATTGGCCAGTCTCTAACTTTCCCTTTTTAGGGAAGGTTTTTGAATGGGTGGTGGCTCAGCAGCTTCAGGGGCATCTGGACTGGATCGGTTTTCTGGATCCCTCGCAGTCCGGCTTTTGTACCGGGTTTGGCACTGAGACTGCACTTGTGACTTTGGTTGACGACCTGCGCCGTGAATTAGATCGGGGCAGATCATCTCTTCTGATCTTACCAGATCTGTCGGCAGCATTTCATACCGTTGACCACAAGATGTTGGTGGCTTGTCTGCGGGACCGAGCTGGGGTGGGAGGAGCTGTTCTTGAACGGTTCCGCTCATTCCTGGCTGGGAGAACTCAGCGGGTGATTCTAGGGGAGTGTTCATCATCTTCCCGGGACCTTAAGTGTGGAGTCCCGCAGGGTTCCATTGTGTCCCCTCTCCCGTTCAATGTGTACATGCAGTCGTTAGGCAAGGTTGTGAGAATGTTTGGCGTACGCTGTCATCTGTATGCCAATGATACACAGCTTTTTCTTCTCCTTTTCTGCAGACCCAAACCCGGCAGTCTCGGTGCTTACCCGGTGTTTGGCGGCGCTGCAGGACTGGATGAGGGCGAGCCGTCTGAAGTTGAGTCCCTACAAGACGGAGGTGATGCTGGTGGGGAAGGCTGAGGGGCTGGTGGCTCCTGTCATCGACGGGGTCTGCCCCCCTTTAGCCACCCAGATTTGTAGTCTGGGGGTGCTTCTTGGAGAGGGTGTTTTCGGTGGCCGCACTGCGGCTGTGGAACTCCTTCCGGTGGAGGCCCAGGTGGCCCTGGACCTCCCTTCAATTCAACACCAATGTAAAACCTGACTGTTCCGCCTGGCATGCAGCCAGGGAGAGGGGTAGGGTGGTGGGTGGAAGGTTAGGAGGGGGATTGTTGGGTTGTTTGGCTCCTTTTCGTTATGTTTTAAATTCTATTTTATTATTACCTTTTTTTGAATGTTTTATGAGGATTGTCAGCTGCCCTGAGCTGCTTGGGCAAGATAGGGCGGGATATAAAAACGTTAAAATAAATAAATAAATAAAATAAAATAAAATAAAATAAATAAATACATACATAAATAAAGCACTTTGAAGACCGAGAGAGCTAGGGAGATGATAAATATCTACTCCTCTACCTATGATATTTGCATCATACCAATCACTATCCTATTCTAGGTGCTGGGTAGTCTCCCAGCGCTATACAACAGTTTATGAGCTGATCGGCTCACCTTGGTCTACCGAGGAGGGTGTAACTAGCACATCCGCAACCGTATTGCATGTTCTTTCAGTTACAAAACCAGAGTTGAAATATACAGCACACATCACCACCTAGACAACGTCCCCTTCCACATTGTCCCTCCCCACTTGGTAAACCCAACAAGTTAAGACTCTTCCTAGGTGTGTATTACCATGGCCACATCCGCTTGGAAGATCTGCTTGATAAATTTGTTTCTTGAGGAATGGACCAGCTGAATGATGTCTCCATGGAGCGTATCCCTGTTTTTCTCCAAAAACCCTACAGGAATAAGGAAAGAGCACAAGGGTTAGCCTTTCTAGGCAATGTCCAATGCTTCGCCCAGTGGGCACCATATGCATTGATGTTCTACTGAGCCAACATCTTCCCAACCTAGGGGCCTATTAGTATGCCTAGGGGTGTAGCTGCTATGGAGCAAGGAGGCAGAGTCGAATCTGGGCGCTGGACTCTAGGGGGACCCTTTGCAAGCGACCTATTGCTTCCTTACAAAAACAAAGGTCATTCCCGTTTAATTTTAAAATGCTCCCTCCCAGCTCCCATCCCTTGAGCAAACAAAGAGACTCTGTGCCCTCCACACAACAGCAGTCGTGAGAAAAAATGCAGACGGGCCGTTGCTTACCTTTCGTTTCATAGTAGACCACCCCAGCGAAATGGTTGATGCCAAACTGGGTGTCATGGTTATTTTTTGGTGGGATGTAGTTGGTGTTCAGCTTGTGCTGGGAGTTCAGCTTGTGCAGCATGGTGGTATCCGTTCCCTGCATCAACAAGGGAGAGTCAGACGCTTAACTGTCATTTGTCCCATTCAAACAGGTTTCAAATGGTCCCTGGGCTGCTTTATTATTACAGACAGTGGAGATGTGTTTCTGTAAGAGGAGGAAGTGCAGTCTAGTGGCCATCTTTACCCCAGGGCGACCTGAGGCAAACGCCCTGGGTACCGCTATTTTTTCTACTTCTGGGGGTCCCACGGTGACCCCCATTTTCAGTAGAGCAGGATGTGGGGCCTCCTCAACCCTTTCAGTGGGGCCCTATGGAGGGGCCCCTGGGGCCCCGCATTTTATCTTTGCCCTAAGTCCCACAAATTCTAAGACCAGCCCTGCTAGAGGGTAAGATATCGGATTTGGATCTGGGAGACGGGGGGTGAAAACAGACATAACACTAACTCCTCCACCACTTTAAAACCGCTTTAACATTTCTTATGCGTGTTTCAGGGCTGCACTCTCCCTCGTTTCTCCTGCTCCCCTAACCGCCTTCGACCCTTCTCCCTCGCTGCCCCCCATGCCTGGAACTCCCTCCCTAGCCACAGGCAGGGACCGCGTCTAATTCTATGTTCTGTACAGCACCAGGTCACACGACTGGCGCTATATAAATGTTTATAATAATAATACAATACAGTCCTGCAGTTAAAGCAGTGTTAAAGTGGTGTCAGTGCTAGGTCTGTTTTCCCTCTGGGATTGAAATCTTGTCTTAGCCATGAACTCACTGGGTGGCCTTGGGCAAGTCACTCTCTCTCAGCCTCTGTTCCCCATCTGTAAAATGGGAATAATAGTGACCTACCTCATAGGGTGGTTGGGAGGGTGAACTAGATAAGGATTATAAAAACCATACACCAATCAGAGATGGCTGCAGCCTGGTGCATTTATTAGTTTTAAAAAATAATTTCTATAGCACTTTCAGTGTTTAAAGTACTTTATAATCCTTATCTAGTTCACCCTCCCAACAACACGGTGAGGAGGTCATTATTATTCCCATTTTACAGATGGGGAACTGAGGTTGAGAGAGATTGTTTTGCCCAAGGCCACCCAGTGAGTTCATGGCTAAGATGGGATTTGAAGCCTGGACCTCTAGCTCCAAATCCCACACTTTATCCTCTAGGCTACCCTGACTCTATCAGTGCTTACTAGGGTTTGGCTCTGGCTGCACAAAGGCTATTTTGGGGGAAGGGGGAGCGTAGGGATGACTACAGTGCGTGTCTGCTGGGTATACGGAAGCCACAGCCCTGCGTGTGCATTACAGACATCCCCTGCCCCATACTCTCCCCTGTAAAGGACCAAGACTGTGGTAATGGCAGGGATCCTGCTGTAGTTGCTGATGATTCCATGGACCGGCTATTGACCACTTTGGGTGTTAACAAATGACACTATAATGCCCCACAAGTAGGTGTTTTCTAGGGCTGAAACGAGATTTCGCCCTCCTTGAAAATCTTGCTGAGAATAGGCTTCTCGACGAGATTTTCTCGTCTTGAGAATCTTGCGTGAATCGGGCATTCTTGCGAAATTCTCGAGAACCTCAGAATAGCCAAAACTTGGTGTGCGCATGGGCGAACATGGCCACCAGGGTTGTTCTGTGCATGAACGGCCACTTTGCTCACACATTTTTGGGGTATTTTTGAGATTCTCAACATCCTGGCAAGATTCTCGTGAGAATGAATTCCATTCTCGTTTCAGTCCAACTTGTTTTCATGGTTGTCTATTTGGTGGTTAGTCGTGATTGCCCAACACATGGCCACCACCCGGTGAACACGCACCCACCCATGGCATTGGTTCAGAGAATGGGTGTTAACAAATGAGAGGTTAGCCCACACCAGGTGGGTGTCCGCCTGTCTGTTTATCAGGTGTTTGCTCCCACCGGACACGCAGTCTCCACTCATGGCGGGGTTTCAGAGAATGCGGAGCCCAGTGTGCGTGTGAATGTGGGCTAACGTGCACCCATGCATCTGCGTTCCATCAATTAGGTTGCAGGCAGCGCCTCTGTGCGTAGAGGTCTGCTAGCACCACAGAGTTGCAGGTGGAAATCCTAGCACATCCAAGGAGTGACTAATTCCTGCCTCTCTCTGTGCTCTCGCTCCCACTGGCACTGTCAGTGGGGGCTACCTGCAAAGCGTATGAAATACACTGTCCGTTTATTAGGCTGGAGACACTAAACATGCGGGTGGGGCTGCAGCGGGCTATCGTCTCGTTTGTTAACACCCAATGGGTAAGAACAGACATGAGGGTGGCCTTCTGCGGCCTAAGAACCCCAGGCACGTCTCTTTACGTGCCACCCGATGTTCATCTGGGATTGCACTGGGGTGGGTAGGTGGCTAGTCTGGGCTCCATCCTCAGAAAATCTCTACGGACGTAGCCCAGGTGAAGGGCCACCCACGTGGGCCAATGCAGGCTAGCACGTGTGTTCAGCCCCACCATGTGGTCGAGCACCATGGCTGGTCACCATGGCTGTCTGCCATGGCAGGGGGTGGTGGGGCCAGCCTCGGCGGCGGAACGGCTCTCTGGCCACAGGCATGTTTGTTTGATGCCCCTCCCTGACCTGGGCTGTGGTTTCCCATCCTGTGCCGGGCCCGGGAGCACCATGCTGCCCACACATCTGTTTTTACCCACTGTGGAGCCCGCCATGTAGGCTAATGCGGGCTAATGTGTGTTGGTGTGCCGTCAATGAGGTTGTGGAGGAGTTGGTGTGTTATTGAGGAGGGTTGTAGCTGCTGCTGCTGTTGGATGTTTTTAGACAAGCTCATCCCCACCTATTACCCACCCATCACCCAACTTTCATGCATGTTGCAGGGCTGCATTGCAACATGCATGATGAGTGGGGGATGGGTGGGTAATAGGTGGGGAGGAGCTTGTCTAAAAACACCTGCTGTGATAGGAAGCGGATGTCCGAGGAGCGGGGTTGGGGTGAATCGATTGGCAAATTGACTTGGATTTGTGCTCTCTCGCTGCAGCATTTCCCGCCTCCCTCTCCCTCTCTGCCTTGATGTGTGGCTTCACAACCCACCGAGTCTGTGAAAGTAGGCGGAGTGAAACTTGTAGAGCTGCCGACGACGGGGAATGAGTCTTCCAAGCTCTCCCCAAGACCTACCTTGGGGAACTTGCTCTCCTCATCAATGAGGGAGATGATGTTCATGGGTTTTATGGCGATCATGTCCAAGGCGTCCTGGTTGTCGGTGAACTCGATGTGCTGCCAGTTGATGTTCTCCAAGTTGTATTCCTCCTGTTCCAGCTTGAAGACATGACGCACAAAGAACTGCTGCAGGTTCTCGTTGGAAAAGTTAATGCAGAGCTGCTCGAAACTGGGAAGGAGACAGAGCAGTTCAGACGACATCACTGATTGCAGTGGTTCTCAACCTTTTGTGAACTGAAGCCCCGTTTCCTCTGTTTATGGTAACTGAGGCACCTCTGTCCCCCACACACATACACAATGTTCTGCTTCTCTCCCTTCCACCTTCCTATTGTTTCTCCCCCATCTCTCCCTTCCTTATGAATCTCTCTTGTCACCCTATTAATTATTAATTAATGATGATGATTATTTATATAGCACCAGTGGCGTACAATCAATAGTTATAGACGGGTCCCTACCCCCAGAAGGCTTGTTACAATCTAAGAGGCAAGGGGGAGAGGGAAGACAAGGGAGAGGTGAACATCGGGAGAGACAAGGCTACATTCACGAGGTTGAGAAGTTGCAGGTGCATGTGCTTCCCTTAGTTACAGGGAACTAGATTCTGAGCGAGGGGGAAGGGGACACAGTTTCACTCATGATGAGCTAGAGAGAGCCTGGCAGAAGAGGTAGGTTCTCAGGAGGGGTTTGAAAGTTGGGAGGGAAGAAGCAGAACAAATCTATCCATGGTGGGAGTTCCAGGCATGAGGGGCAGCAAGAGAGAAGGGGCGGAGATGTTTAGAGGAGCAAGGGGGTCGTGAGCAGGCGAAGGTGGGGGCAGAGGAGGAGCGAAGCTCCCAGACAGGAGTGTGGTGGGATACAAGTCATGCATTATTTTATTATATTATTATTTATTTTGGAGATTATTCTCCATTATTTTAATTGACTAATTAATTAATCTCCATTATTTTGGAGATTCTTCCTGGCTCAGAGCGGAGCTAGGTGTTTTCCAGCTGTGGTCCTTCTTGCATGCCCACAGAATACCTTTGGGGCTGGGGGCTACATCCCCAGTATGAGGATCCCAGAGAGTATGGCTGTTTTTCCACGGACGGGGGTGGGTGGGTGGATGGGTGTTTAGCCGCGGTGGGTGGAGGTGGGGGGGTGTCCGTCCTCCACCCACGGAGGCTTCCTCCAGTTCCCTGGAGGGCTCCGTGGGTGGAGGGGGGTGCGCGATGGGTGTTGCATGGGAGTGCACACACATCCCCACCCATCCTGCTCAGTGAACAGTCAAGTACCAGCATACCACAGCCCAATAACCAAGAGGTGGTAGAAGTCCAAGTCCAAGCCTGGTGATGCTGGGGCTAGTGGCTAAGTCTAAGAGGGCTTTGATATTTTTTCTCGCACTAAGAACTGCAATGAGTACGCACAAATACTCATCAAAATGGCAGTATTCATCTTAACCTGGTAACATCGGGTACTAATCGGTATCTGTTTACTGTCCAACAGGCTGCTCATTGTACCAATTTAATGTGTTTTGTACCAATTTTCCAACTTCTGGTACTGAATTTTTTACTTTCCATACCAATTCTCGTACCAATTACGGTTTTACCAGTAAAATGGTAAATGGGTAATGGTAATATCTGGTGTTTTCAGCTAAGTGGGTGCCCGACTCAGAACTCTGGTACTAATCGAGCACCCAATGAACCACTATTAATTTATTATTAATTATTATTATTATTAACAAACATTTATATAGCACAAGCAACGTACCTGGCACTTTACAAAGTAACAAAATAGACACGGTCCCTGGCCTAGGGCTTACAATCTGAGAGACAGGAGCTGGGGGAGAGACTTAGGAAGGGGAACAGAGGGAGAGACAAGGAGTCTAACATTCATGAAGATGCGAGGTCTCAAGTGCACGTACTTGGCTTGGTTACGATGAGAATGACAGCAGGCAGGTCCATGTTGCAAGGATAAGGGTAAACCGATCGTAGGTATAGGAATAGTGGCTCAGCAGGATAAAGAGTCAGACAGAGCAGAGCGAAAGAGGTGAGTTTTAAGGAGAGATTTGAAGGTATGAAGGGAGGGGGCAAGGCGGATGTGGACAGGGAGGGAGTTCCAGGCATGGGGGGCAGCAAGTGAGAAGGGACGAAGGCGCTTAGGGGAGCAGGGAAGGCGTGGAAGGGTGAGAGAAGGGACAGAGGAGGAGCGAAGTGCACGGGCTGGAGTATGGAGGGCGATAAGTGCAGAGAGGTAGGGGGGAGCAAGGTTGTGAAGAGCTTTATAGGTGAAGACTAGGAGCTTGTGCAGGATTCGTTCAGGAAGGGGAAGCCAGTGAAGCGAAGAGAGGAGGGGCTGCACATGGTCGAAGCGACTGGCGAGGTAGATGACCCTGGCAGCAGAGTTTTGGACAGAGATGAGGGGAGAAAGGTGAGACCGGGGAAGGCCAGTGAGAAGGAGGTTACAGTAATCGAGGCGAGAGATGACCAGAGCATGAACAAGAGTTTTGGCAGACGAGACAGAGAGAAAAGGGCAAATCTTAGCAATGTTATGGAGGGAGAAGCGACAGGATTTAGCAACAGAGTCAATGTAGGGTTTAAAAGAAAGGGGTGAGTCAAAGATGAAGCCTAGGCTATGGGCTTGGGGGACAGGCAGGACAGTGACCCCATCAATAATTATTGACAGCGAGGAAGGAGAGGAAGGATGAGGGGGAAAGATAAGGAGTTCAGTTTTAGCCATGTTGAGTTTGAGTTGACGTTGAGACATTCAGGTAGAGATGTCAGAGAGACAGTTGATGAGACGAGCTTGAACAGAGGGAGAGAGAGAGAGGGAGTAGAGAGATAGAGTTGAGTGTCATCAGTATAGAGGTGGTATTGGAAGCCATGGGAGGAAATGAGTTTGCCTAAGGATGAGGTGTAGATAGAGAAGAGGAGAGGGCCAAGAACAGAGCCTTGAGGAACACCAACTGAGAGGGGAAAGGAGGAGGAGGTGGAGTGAGACACATTAAAGGAGCGGTCAGAGAGGAGCGGTCACTAGAAGTTGTGGTTATTACCTACAGGGAGCAGATACATTCCCCATTTTAGCTCTCCTCACACTCCATACCTGTTCACAGTGAAGTTCTCAAAGCCAAAGATATCGAGAAGGCCAATGGACCGCCTGACACTTTTGTGTTCGTGGGAGGGAGGCCTGTAAATGGCGTTATTGATCTTCTCCACGATCCACACAAAAAGCCGTCCGTAGATTCCCTGAAATATCAAAGAGACAGAGCTCAGGCAGAGGTGACGGCTGGGCTGTCTGCTAATGTTGGCAACTTCAACTTGGCTCCGGCCTAGGTCAACACCAACTTTTTAAAATAAAGCCAACAAAATGGGTTTGCACTCGACGAGATACGTTCCCTAACATAGCAATTGCCCCTGGCTGTTCATAGTAAAGTTCACACTAGTTGTCAGTAAAGTTTACAATACAAATTAAAGGTGCACAGCATATTTACATTAGAGAGGTGGCCAAACCATAACCTGAGAATGGGAGTGGCATACGGTTCTCTGGCAGTTCAAGTGTGGTTCCCAGCCAGGCCTGGTCCTGGATTCCATGCCACCGTAATTATCCTGTGTCTTATTTCATTGCACCCGAGTCTCCTCAGCAGGGGTGTAGCTATAGGTGCAGGATGTGTCCAGGGCCCACACGCATGTAAAATGCGTATGCACAATGGAGTGGAGTGCCCCAGCAGGGGACCCGTTCCATCTTCTGTGCCAGGGCCCATTCCCACCTAGCTACACCCCTACTCCTCAGAACCTCAGCATCCTGGAGTGCACAGCACCAGCTCCATCGGCAAGTCACAAAGCAGGAGAGGCAAGGCGGGGGCGGAAGGTTCAGCCTGGAGGGTGCTTCTAGTTGCACTAGAACTTGGGGACACGCCGTGAAGCTAACTGGTGGCAGATTTAAAACAAACCTCTGCATTAGAGTCATCCCCCACCCCTCTCGCTCCACAAAATGGCTGAGGTGCCAGCAGGGACCCACACATCTGCCTGCCTTTTGCAGCCAAAGCCAGACCAGAATTAACATGCACTGGAGGGTGGTCCATGAAAACGGATGGGAATCACAATGGTCCAAAAATGTTCGGCACCGCTTCCCTATGCAATATGCCCTTGGCTGCTTTTTTTAGGCAACAGAGACAAAGTAGCACAGTGTTATCTTTTATTGAACCAACTCCAGTTGGGGGAAGTGATGCCAAGCTTTCAGTATATGTACCTCCCCCGGCTGTAGTTGATCCAATAAAATATATCACTGTACGACTTTCTCTCTATTGCCAATGCCTATATTTGGAACCAACATGGCAACCTTACTTTCTCTACACTTCTTCTTTTAATGTCACAGCGCTGGCCAATTAGCATTAGCTGGCACTGCCTCTGCATTCCTGGGGATTATAGGGTTTAAAGGGAATTACCTTGTGTCACCTCATCCGAGACAGCAAGCACTGCATACAGAGGGTCCTGATCCAAGACCTCCCATGCAAATACACATGGGGAAGCTCTGACTGCGATATAGACAAAGTAGTAAAATGATATCTTTTATTGGACCAACTATAGTTGGTGGAGATATGCAAGCGTTTGGACCTCACAGGCCCCTTTGTCAGCCTGATACCTCCCCCAACTATAGTTGGTCTAATAAAAGATATAGAAGAACTTGAAAAGGTGCAGAGAAGAGCAGCAAAAATGATCAAGGGTTTGGAACGGCTTCCGTACGAAGAGAGACTTGATAGGTTAGGGCTCTTCTCTAAGACAGAGGGGATACGATAGAAGTTTATAAAATCTTGAGTGGAGTGGAACAAGTAGATAGAGAATGTTTATTTACCCTCTCAAGTTGCACTAGAACTAGGGGACACTTCATGAAACTAACTGGTGGCAGATTTAAAACAAATAAAAGAAAGTAATTTTTCACTTAGCGCACAGTTAAATTATGGAATTTGTTGGTAGAGGAGGTTGTCAGGGCCTGTAGTAAGGCTGGGTTTAATAATAAAATAATAATAATAATAATAATAATAATTGCTTGACAATAAAGTCATTGCAAAGAAAACAAAACACAGGGTTTAAAAAATGACTGGATACGTTCTTGGAGAATAGGTCCATTAGCGGCTATTAGCCAAGTAGATTACGAGATGGGAACTTCTTACTGTCAGGAGCAGGAAGTGGTCAACAGGGAATGGATTGCCCATTGTGACTGCTGATACTTCTCCCTCCCATGCGACCGAAACTGGCCACTGTCAGAGACAGGATGCTGGGCTTGATGGGCCATTGGTCTGACCCAGTATGGCATTTCTTATGTCGAAGAAATCAGGACACACTCTGTGTATGGAAGGAATCTATCAGAGAAACTTTATTTCTTTATCTGTCAGCTGTCAGGGGGGTCCTAGGTCCAACGGGCTTCCCCTATAGAACTAGAGTCCCTCCCTAGGCAGAGTCAAAAAATACTTTTATAGACTTTTCAGGTTACAGGCAAAGAGGCATTTCTTATCAGTTAGAAAACCAGTTTGGAGCTGTGTTAGAAACAGAATTGCTACACAGACAGTTTATATTAGAGAAGAACATCTTCAAGGCTAATAAACAACAAACTCTTACAGAAAGTGAAAAACAGTACTAAGTGTGAAGGGCAATTTTTATATATTGCAATAAGCTGTAATGAGTACATGGAGCATTGGAAGAACTCAGCTCATCTCTGTCATTTCTGTCCCAAGTTTTCAGGCCTCAGCTTATGAGCTTCCACAATTATGGTCTTATCATTTTACTACTTTGTCTCTATTGCCTATATTTGGGACCGACACGGCAAACCCTACTTTCTCTACACTGATTGAGATAGGCAGATAGATCCCAGCTTTACACATTGGACCCACCTGTACTGCACATTATGTAGAGTGGAAACGGGGAGCAGGTTTGCTTCCTGCGGGTAAATACCTGCATTTTTGAGTGCCCTCTTGGTACCCAAATACTAAGCCAGGCTCCCGATTACCCCCAAAAATTAGTAGTACAGTTACCGATTTACCGATTTACTGATTGGTAAACAGTAAATTGGTACAAGAATCAGGAAAAGAAGTGGGTGTGGGAGCTGAAAAATCAGTACCGGAAGTAAAAAAAATTTGGATGAAAAATGGTAAATGGGTAACTCGGATAGTCCCTTGGGCACCAATTGGTACTCGATATCAGCCGCTATTACACATGACAAAAATGGGCTTCTATAAGTGCTCGAGATAATATCGGGTGTTATAAATGCTGGAGCTTTGTAATGTGTGGATTCACTATTCCCCTTTTATGGAACGAGATCTTGGAACCTTGAAAGACCCACCCGATGTGACTCTTACAAGGCTGAAAGATCTCGCTGCATAAAAGGGGAACTGCACGTTCACACAACACAGAAGTCAAGCATTTATAACACCTGATATCTATTCTTAAGCACTTATAAGAACCCATTTTTGTTATGTGTAAAAGCAATCGATGTTTCCGGCTTGAGTTGAGCACCATCATTCCAAGAGGTACTCGTTTCAGTGTTGTACGCTGGTTAAAGGAAGGTTAGATAGCGCCAAAGGGATTAGACTCAGAGTTGGAAGGGAGCTGAAGGTTCAGCTAGTCCAACCCCCTGCTTTGATGCAGGATGTCTACAGCTACAACATCCATGGTTCATATGAACACTTACTATGAAGTAATAAATCCTTAACTTTAACTCTGCTTCTGTTCAAAAAAACACGGTGTTTAAAGCTGAGTAAAGGATGGTTACACCCCCCACCCACCCCCCCACCCCCAGTATGTACTTCAGTCCTGGTTAAAAAGAACTTCATTGTTCAGAGTAGCTGTACCTCCCATAAGTGATTGTGTGAACAGGGAAAGGGGGTTAATTATGCACGTTGTCACTTAACACCTAACACACAACTGCTCACATGACCGTTAAATTCCTGGGTGGTCTCCCACGCTGTGTCATCACTTTGCGTTTGTGTGAATGCTTGCAAAATGGATTAACATCACCAAAGAAAGTACCTCAGGGTGGCGATCAGCGGCTCATTAGCCCTTTTCCATTCACCTTTTTTCAGGGTTGCCTCCAGGCTGGGTTACCACCTCCCTTGGGGCTTTCACCTGGAGAGGGTGTGGCCATGTCAGCAGGGGAGGAGCAAAGGGGTTGCACACCCCTTCCTGACATAACCCCATTCCTTACAGATTGTCATCATGACACGAGTCCATCGGGGCACGGTCACATTGGAAATGGGGCAGGAATGTCCCTGTGGCTCGCCCCCTTTTCTGATGTGGCTGACCCCAGAAGCTCTGATTTCTCTGAGTTTGGGGTGTGTGTGTGTGGGATGTCCCTGGCTGATAAGTAGGGTGGCCACACCTCCCCTTTAAAAGAGGATGCTTATGAAAAATACATGGCTCAGGGCTGAATTGGTTCCAGTGCAGCCCTGCACCATGAATATTTCATAGGTGTCCACTTTTAAAGGGGAGGTATGGCCACCCTACTGATATGGAGAAATCAGGGCTTCCTCCGAAGCCTCTGCGGGAAACCCTTGAGAGGTGGAAACAGGGGGATGACATCTGTGCAAGGACTTATCGAGCGCCACTGAGTCTAATCCTGCAAGGAGACAGTGACTCTGCTGGGGGTGTGCTGCACCTGCACCAAGAGGCCTCTGGCTCTGATTGCCTGGCTCCCAGGAGCTCAGTTCAAGGGCTTGAACAGCCCAGGTGGAGCTGCTAGGGTTAACTGGGTACAGGATTGGTTGGGGCTGGTCAGGTGACCCAGAGTCCTCAGCATTTAAAGCTGGACTGACAGCCTAGCAGGGTAGATCATCAGGGAAGGGCAGAGAGAAAGAGAGAGAGCGAGCTGGTGGCAGGGGTTAAGGCCTTGGCAGCTGCAACTTTATTATAATGGTGGGTGTCCCACTACCAGGCACCCTGTGACTATAGCAGTGAGGAACCATGCCCCCGAATGCCAGGTGGGTGGGGGGCTGGGCTAGGCCCACCAGTGCCCCCCCACCCAGGTGGCCCAGCAGCCCCTGGCATCACCCCCTGCATCCCCAGGGAAGGGGTTGGTAAACCCCTCCACCCCACAATGGTACGCAGCGTCAGGCAGGCGGAATAGGCCTGGGTGGTAATCCCTGGAACAGGGGTTTGTGGCATGTGAGACAGAATTTTAAAGAGTTCTAGGTTTGTATTTTCGGAGGAGTATGTGAACAGAAGTCCACTGCCAGGTGGGAGCCCTGCAGGAAATGGGGGAAAAGAGGAATTGGGATGCCCATTAGTTTTATTATTATTATTATTATTATTTATTATAAGCATTTGTATAGCGCCAGCTGTGTACCTGGCACTTTACAGAACAATGAGATAGATGCGGTCCCTGCCTACGGCTGACAATCTAATAGACACGGAGGGGGAGACAAGGAGAGGGAACATAGGGAGAGACAAGGGATAAAAACATTCAAGCGGATGCGAAGTCTCAGGTGCACGTGCTTGGCTTGGTTGCATTTAGGCAGGAGTCAGTGGGGAGGGCAGACAGTAAATATTGAGCGGGAAGTCCTAGCAGGCGTAGGGAAAGGCGTCGAGGAAGCGGTGGGTTTTGAGGAGGGATTTGAAGGTCTGGAGGGAGGAGACGAGGCGGGTGTGGGCAGGGAGGGAGTTCCAGGCATGGGGGGCAGCAAGGGAAACTGGTGCAGGGGGAAACTGAGGCACAGACCCCTGGGCAAAGGGCATGCAGGAGTTAAACTTGTCACAAGGTGGTGTCTTTAAAAAAAAAAAAAAATTAAAGGGAAAAGGATAAGAAAATCCGATCTTACCTTTACAAAAGCATCCCTGACATCCAGCGCCTGCTCCATGCTGAGAGGAGTGGAGACGGTCTCCCCCTTTGTGATGATTGTGCGGCTAGTAAGGCAGTTCATTACGTCCTGAGGATCCACCTGGTAAGATTACAACCAAGTGAAAAACATGGTATTCACCCCAGAGTTCTGAAGGAACACAAAAATGAAATTGCAGAACTACTGTTAGTAATTTCTAACCTATCACTAAAATCTGCCACTGTACCAGAGGACTGGAGGGTGGTAAATGTAACCCCGATATTTAAAAAGAGATCCAGAGGCAGTCCTGGAAACTACAGACCAGTAAGCCGGGCATCTGTGCCGGGCAAAATAGTGGAAACTATCAAAATGCCCAGCGATTCTTAATGATAAACATGGCTTAATGGGGAAGAGTCAACATGGATTTAGCAAAGGTAAGTCATGCCTCACTAATCTGTTGGAATTCTTTGAGGGTGTACATAAGCATGTGGACAAGGGAGACCCGATGGATACAGTGTACCTGGATTTCCAGAAAGCATTTGATAAGTTCCCACATAAAAGACTCTTGAGAAAAAAGTCATGGGATAGGAGGTAGTGTCTTACTATGGATCGGTAACTGGTTAAAGGATAGGAAGCAAAGAGTAGGACTGAATGGTCAGTTTTCACAATGGAGAGATGTAAAAAGTGGTGTGCCTCAGGGATCTGTATTGGGACCGGTGCTGTTTAATGTATTCATTAATGATCTGGAAAAGGGCGTTAAGAGTGAGGTGATCAAATTTGCAGATGACATCAAGTTATTCAAGGTAGTTAAAACACGAGCAGACTGTGAAAAACTGCAACAGGATCTTACAAGAGTGGGTGCCTGGGTATCTGAATGGCAGATGAGATGTAATGTGGACAAGTCCAAAGTGACACACAAAATAACCCAAACTCTGAGTGCACAATGCTGGGTACTAAGCTAGGAGTTACCACTCAGGAAAAGGATCTGGGAAGGGATTGTGGATAATACACTGAAATTCTCAGCACAGTGTGCAGCAGCAGTCAAAAAAGCAAACAGAACGTTAGGGATTATTTGCAAAGGGATAGAGAATAAAACGGAGGATGTCATAATGTCTCTATGCAAATCAATGGTGCGACCGGCGACCGCACCTGGAATATTGCGTGCAGTTCTGGTCGCCCCATCTCAAAAAAGACATAGCGGAACTAGAAAAGGTACAGAGAAGGGCAACGAGAATGCTAAAGGGTATGGAACGGCTTACGTACAAAGAGAGGCTTGACAAGCTGGGGCTCTTCAGTCTAGAGAAGAGAAGACTGAGAGGGGACATGATAGAGGTTTATAAAATGTGGAATGAGTAGATAGGATAAATAACCATTCCCTCTCAAATAGTACTAGAACTAGGGGACACTGCATGAAACTAGCTGCCGGCAGATTTAAAACAAATAAAAGGAAGTAGTTTTTCACTCAACGCATAATTAACCTATGGAATTTGTTGCCAGAGGACGTTGTCAGGGCCAGTAGTAGAGCTGGGTTTGAAAAAGGACTGGATAAGTTCCTGGAGAGTAGGTCCATTAATGGCTATTAACCAAGTAGTTTACGAGATGATCTTAGTTCTTCCTGTCGGGAGCTGGGAGTGAACAACGGGGAATGGATTGCCCATTGTGACTGTTGGTTCTTCTCCCATGCGATCGTGATTGGCCGCTGTCAGAGACAGGATGCTGGGCTTGATGGACCATTGGTCTGACTCAGTATGGCACTACTTATGTTCTTATGACTCACCTCTTTGGAAAGGGCTGAGCACATGGTTGAGGGTAAGGGACTTGCCCCACCCCATCCGCCCCCAGATACAGCAGATTCCTGTTGGGCTTTGGGCAAAGCCTTTCTTTCTTCACACATCCAGCTATAAAAGGGGGCTGACATTTGGTCCCAGGGAGCAATCAAATAATTTGGCCAGGCTTGGGGAACTAGCGTTACCACTCTCTTCCAGCTTTCACCGACAGAGAGTGGGGTCAATTCGGTGGGGGCGGGATGAAGGGACTGTCATGCCTCCTTTCTGACAGAATCCCGCCCCTTAGAGTGTTGTGATGCCATGACACTCCACAGGGGTGGGGCCATCTTGGAAAGGGGGAGGGGCAATTGAGATGAGCGTGACCATAGTCATAGACCATAGACCAATTTATTGAGCGTGACCATAGTCGTTGCTCTTGGCCGTAGCCACCTAAAAGGCACCGTAGTGCCATACAATCATACAGTGACAAATCAGGACTCTAACAAGACAGAGCGAGCCCCAATATACACACAGACAACAAAGATTATTAATAATAATAATAATAACGCTACTTGATATCCTAACAATCCCGCTATTAATTCATGGAATAGGTCTTACACAGTAAGAATATACTAATACACACGTATAACTCATCATGTACTATTCAATACTAGATGGCAATTGATAATTAAGAAATCCCTGGCGAAGACTCACGGCTTGCATGAAAAAATGAATAATGTTCAATGTATCCTCTTCTACAAAATCCGATAGAGCCATTTGAAGGACAAATAAGTCCGTCCCTCCTGGAAACTTAGCCAGGAAGGCACAGAGAAATTTTACCCTAATACTATCATAAAGACGGCATCTCAAGAGAATATGGTCCACAGTTTCAACTTCTAAGTTGTCATAAGGGCAAAGATGCTGGCGAAAAGGAAGCCCACTATAACGACCCTCCAACAATTTAGAGGGAGGAGATACTGCTGAATATTTATTTATTAAAATTTATATGCTGCCCCTTCCTGCTATAAGCATCTCGTGGTGGCTAACAACATTTAAAAATATGTAACGAAATAAAACACATTAAAACAACACTAATAATCCCAAAGTTAAAATAACCCAGTACCAAAACCCCCCTCCCTAACCCAACCCTCCATCTCATCTTCCTCGATAAAGGCCTGGCGGAACAGCCAGGTCTTACACTGTCAACGAAAAGAGGGGAGGTCAGCGGACAGGCGGACCTCCAGTGGGAGGGAGTTCCACAGCCGCGGTGCGGCCACAGAGAATGCTCTCCTCATGGTCGACACCCGGGAAACGCGGGGGACCTCAAGGAGGGCGCCCCTGGCTGACTGCAGGAGCCAATCCAGGCTCCGGAGGGTGAGGCGGTCCTGCAGGTAGGTGGGGTCCAGGCCATTTAGGGCTTTAAAGGTCAACACTAACACCTTGAATTGGGCCCGGAAGACTCTCGGCAGTCAGTGCAGAGTGAAGCACTGGAGTAATGTGCTCGCAGCGGCCCGTCCCCTTCAGGAGTGCATATTAGTACAAAGGATTGCCTCGCCTACACACGAGGAAATCCTAACTTTCCTAGTGTTTGTATAGCAGCATTTACACACACACACACACACACACACACACACACACACACACACACACACACCTTCATGTCCTGGCCTAAGCTTGCCTAGCAGATGAAAATCAGAGCAGCCTCAAGGTTGCTCTAGCATGCTTAGCAGTCTACATTTGTCACCTAGGGGACCTCCTACCACCAGCTAAAAACTGCTACAGCCTAATAGCTGTGGAGGGCTGGGAGCTACAAGGAGTAGCTACAAGGAGTGCTGTGGCGGCTATTCCAGAATCTTTTTGCCATGCAGAGAACCCCCTTATGCCAGGGGTAATGGGCAAGCTCTGTATTCCTGTCTTTCCCCATCTCCCCTCTCCCTTGTCTCTGCTCCCTTGCCTAGCCTAGATTGTAAGCCCCTCAGGGCTGGTAACTGTCTCTAACTGAAGATTGTTCAGTGCCAGGCACATTTCTGGTGCTACATAAATAAAATAATAATAATTAATAAATAAAAAATTAATATAACATCCAGCCAGTTAACAGCTGTCTAGACCAGGAGTGGGGAATCTTTTCCCTCCCGGGACCACTTGAATTAGTACAAGCTCCAAGAGCCACATAGAAGTGGCGGGTGGGAGTGGACGGGAGTGAGTAAGGGGTGTGCGCAAGAAAAGGAGGGTCCGTATCATGGATTTGTGCAGGGATCTGTCTCCTATCCTTGTGTGCTCCCCTTATCTCTGCTCCCCTTAACCTGAGCTCACTTTTTCAGTATTTTGCTGTAAGAACTGGATCCTGGGGCCAGATCCAAGAACTGGAAAGGGGTCACATAAAAGCTTTCGGGCAGGCGCATTTGGCCTCTGGGCCTGAGGTTCCCCCACTCCTAGTCTAGACTATATAACTGGTAATGGAGTCTGTCTTTATAGTAGTTTATGACACAAAGAATTGAACCATTAAATCTGTGCCTGTATGGTGTCCAGCACAAGAGTACCGCCCAGGTATAAGAAATTAATCAGAGCAATGATAATAGGGGCAAGCAAACGGGTAAGAATTAACACAAAAATGCAACTGACCTCCAGTAACGAAGCAGCAGTGATTAACGAGGCAGACTGCAGGACCTCGCAGGCATCCAGGTTATCGTACGTTCGAGCTGCGTAAGACAAATCATAAAGGAAAAAAAGGCAGCATCTAAGAGCCAGTGTGGTGTAGTGGATAAGGTGCAGGGCTGTGAGCTGGAAAGCCGGGGTTCAAATTGTGCCCTAGCCATGAACTCACTGGGTGGCCTCGGGCAAGTCACAACCTCAGTTCCCCATCTTTAAAATGGGAATATATGCGTCTATATCTGTTTTTCCCTGTGTTCCCCCTCACCCGTGTCCATCTAAGAGCACATTCTCACATACATTAAATCAGCGCCTTTTTCTTTCCCCCGCATATTAGAACGATGTGGGAAAGACTCCATGTGCTTATTTTGCAGCTTTCACATTTGTTTTTCAAGCGCATTGAGGGGCAGCCAAAAACTACCTTTACAAGTGCGCATTTGAACTGACCCGCATAAATCCTCTTGTCGGAATGTCGGTACACAGCGCCTCACTTCCTCCCGGTTTCCTCACCCCTCTCCCAGGAGCCTAGAGCCAGGGAAGGGAGGCGCTGTGTAACTGACATGATACTGACTAGTCAGTTACATCAGTTACACAGCTCCTCCCTTCCCCGCTCCTCTCCCCTCTGTGGGAGCCAGGGAAACGGGGCGCTGTGTAGTGAAAATGCTGCTTCCTAAATGCACTTAAATAAACCAAATGTGAATAGTGCATGGGTTTATTTAAGCGCATTTTGAAATTGACTGCATTTAGGAAAAGCAGCATTTTAATACATGTGGGAATGTGCTCTTAGATTGTAAGCCCACTGAGCAGCGACCTATCTCTGAAAATATGCGACTGTAAAGCTTTCAGGGCATGGGTCACTATGACAAAGTCAGCCTACACTAAATACGGGCGTAGCTTGTGCCAACTGTGCATGGGCTCAATTTCCATATAGACGGAGTCTAGAAGTGCCGGCAGGGCAGGGAAGAGGGTGCACTTGGACTCTCCTGGATTTCAGGAGCTCTGACCCATCACAATGGCCCTGAAGGGGCATGGCCATCCCAGAAAGGGGTGAGGCAAATGGGGCTCTCCAGCCTCTTGTCCCTTTCGGAGGTTTGTGACATGATGCCCTGTCGGAGGAGGGGCCACAATGGAAAGGGGGCAGGGAAGATTCTGTGTTCCACCCTTTCCCAACGAGACCCTATCTTGGAAAGCAGAAGGGTGGCCTGATGCGAATGGGATCTGAAAGGAACAAAATAAATGGGAAAACCAACATCTTCCCCGCTACCAAAATGAAGTGAATATCTGAAACTGAGTCAATGGAGCAGAAATGAATAATGCTTTGAATCTGCTTTATTGGACCCAATCTGAAGCAGGCAAAATGGACAGAAAAGGATACTCTTATTCATTTCACCTACTTGCTGTCTACGGTATCATGACATCTCCTTAATGTGATATGCATTATATTCCATCATTAATGCGTAGCACCCCAAGGTTCTGCACAGTGTTCAAAGCCAAGCACGTGCACCTGGGACCTCGCACCCGCTTGAATGTTATTTATCCCTTGTCTCTCCCTATGTCCCCTCTCCTTGTCTCCCCCTCCGTGTCTATTAGATTGTAAGCCATAGGTGGGGACCGCGTCTATCTTACTGTTCTGTAAGGCACCAGGTACACTGCTGACGCTATACAAATACTTATAATAATAATAATAATAATAATAATAATTAATGAATAATAAAAGTAACAAATGTGCCACTCTGTCCCCTTTTTACCTTCATACCGCAAGTTCCCCATGTGCAAGATGGCAGCCAGAAGCTTGGAGATCTCCCAGTTCTCTGTGTCAGTGAACATCAGGACTTTCATGGCCGATCGAATGTTTGCATACTCTTTGCTGTCATCTCTGCCGTCACAGGTAGTGCAGTTACCCTGGAGAGGAGAGGCAGGACACAGGCCATGCAGCACATGTGAAACAGAAAGTATGCCAGGGTTAGGGCTGAAATGAGAATCAATTTCTTTCTTGCAAAAATCTCATGAGAATCGAGAACCGTTACTGAGATCTCGATAATGGTTTGATATCTCGGTCAAGAACTTCTTTTGATATACCGTTTACCGTTACCGTTTACTGTGTACTGCATTCTTCCGGGTAACGTGCATGCATGAAATGGTTACCACAGCTGGGGTGTATGTGCATTGCCAGGATGAACGTGGTGCATGGTAAACACAGTAATGGTAAATGGTATATTGAGAAAAATTATTGACTGAGTGTTGAGATTTTCTCGATTATCGATTCTCACAAAAAAACAAGTTGAGAACCAGGATTCCCATCAAGAAACACAAGAAAACTGAGATCGAGTTTCAGCCCTAGTCAAGATGAAACTAAATATCTGGGCAGATTAGTTACTGACAGATCCACCTGGTTTGTTTCGATCCAGTGAAACGGACTGCAATCCAATCTGTGTTTTGTGAAACGTCTGCATCTGCAAGGAGCAGCCATTTTGTGCATGTACAATGGTATTTTGAAGTACTCATCATGTGTAAGATGGCAAGGCCCTGCCTGGGAATGACACACGGAGATCTGGCATGGCTTAAAAATCCACAGCAGATCTCTGTGGGGACATTCCGACTTTGTGGATAATGTTCATGAACAGGACAGGGCTGATTTGATTCTGCCTTAAACGTATTTGCAGAAGATATACAGATAACTCTACTGCATCCTGGGCCTTCTCTGAAGTCTATGGTTAAAGGCTTAACTCGGCCAGGCTTTCTTTCCCTGATGGCAAGGGAAGCTCTGCTCAAGGACATCAGGATTGTGTCTTATTATTACATACATATATATGACAGAGCACCATCCTAAGAGCTCTGCATTTTATGATGACATTGCCGAGCCTCAAATATCCCAGTCTTGTTGAGTTGGGGATTGGCTGGTTGAGGACGGGTACTCATTTTGTCTCTCAGCGGGGGCACTTAAGGGGCACTCGGGGGAAGGAAGGGGAAGGTCCAGATCATGGATCTGTGCCAGGGGAGAGATGAGGACTGGAGGATCCAGTTTCTGGATCTGGTCTAAGGATGCAGTCGCTACCCTCAAGCACTGAAAGATAGAGCTCAGGGGGAGGGAACAGTGATTATTAATTATTATTGTTATTATTTTATTTATATTGTGCCAGCAACGTACCTGGCACCGTACAATGTATAGTTACAGACAGGTCCCTACCCCTAATCCAAGAGGCTTACAATCTAAGAGACAAGGGACGGGGAGAGGTAAACATCAGGAGAGACAAGAGTATATTCATGAGGCTGAGAAGTTGCAGGCTCACGTGCTCCACTTAATTACAGGGAATTGGGCTGCTTTTAGACATGTGAGGGGCACTCGCGGCATGAAATCACGCGGCGTGTAAAAATCCCGTGGACGGGGTTTAGACAAGACTTCTCGTGCATTATAACCGGTTGCACATTCTTTTAAAACCGTGGACTAAATACCTCTATTTAGTCTGCAGTTTTAAAAGAATACGCAGCATGCTATAATGTGCGAGAAGTGCCTGTGAGATTTTTACATGCCACGTGATTTCATACCGCGAGTGCCCCGCGCACGTCTAAAAGCAGCCTTAGATTCTGAGTGATGGGGAAGAGGGCGCAGTTTCACTCATGACAAACTAGGGAAGGCCTGACTAAAGAAGTCGGTTTTCAGGAGGGATTTTAAAGTTGGGAGGGAGGGAGTGGACCTAGGAAGGGAGTTCCAGGCATGAGGGCAGCAAGGGAGAAGGGGCAAAGATGTTTAGAGGAGCAAGCGGTTCGCAAGCAGGTGAGGGTGAGGACAGAGGAGGAGCGGAGCTCCTGGGCAGGGGTGTGGCGGGATACAAGAGCGGAGAGATATGGGGGAGCAAGGCCATGAACAGCCTTGAAGGTGAAGACCAGGAGCTTGTGCTGAATGCGTTCCCGTAGAGGGAGCCAGTGCAGGGAGGAGAGGAGGAGCTGAACATGGTCAAAGCGATGGGCAAGGTGGATAACTTTCGCTGCGGAGCGCTGAATGGAGATGAGGGGGGGCCAGATCAGAGCAAGGGAGGCCAGTAATTAGGAAGTTACAGTAGTCAAGGCGAGAGATGACTAGAGCACGGACTAGGGCAGTGGTGGCTCCCCCTGCAGGGCCTTTGGGGCAGTGCCCCCCAAAGCACTGCGAGGGTTAAAAACAAAACAAAACACCGCGCTGCTTATGACAACTACAGCAGCCTCTGAGCTGCTGCAGAGGCTGCTGTAGCTGTCACTGTGTTGTTCTTCTCCCTTCGTGGACCCACCCACTCCGCTGGGAGTGGGTCCCCGAAGGGACAAAAAGGCTGAGCTCCTCCGTCCACAGCACACATGGGACGTGCTGTGGAGGGAGGGGCTAGCCTTTCCATTGTGCTCAATGGGCGCAATGGAAGATCTCGCCAGGGCGGTCGCGCTGCCAGCCCTGGTGAGATAGCTTGGTCGGGGGACTGAGGCAGGGAGCAGTGTGCATGCGCGCTCCTCCCTACTCAGTCTGAAAGCACCACGTGCCTTCCGGTTCCCGCTGCCGCTTCCCTGAGCTGCTGCCATTGCCGCCGCTCCCCCCCATCCACCACTCAGAGCGGGGGG
>QEPC01006909.1:324162-356578 GCA_003113815.1 Sphenodon punctatus | reverse complement strand
AAAACACCCAATGCCACCTCTCCATGCCTCACTCCAACCCCCCTCCTATTACCACAACCCCCCCAGCAACCCTCCCCCCATCCCCTATCCCTGCCCGCCAAACGCCTTTAGAAAGAGAAAAATCTCACACCGCCTCCAGAACGTGCTCAGATACTGCAGTAATATCTGAAAGACCACCTCCTCCCTCATATCCCGATTCCCATCATGGCCTCTGAGGATAGCCAGGAACATCCTCTTGCGTGGGCCATCAGTTCACCAAGTTCCCCCAGCAAGGGAGCGCACAGAAGCGTTCTCAGTAGCTGCCCCCACAACTCTGGAACTTCCTCTCTCCTCTGAGTCCAAGCCTGCTCACCATCCAGAGGTAATGTATGATCTTTTTTAGGGCTGAAACAAGAATGGGAAACCATTCTTGCGAGAACGCGGAAGATTCTCGCAACCCCAGCGGGATCTCGTGCATTCTCGCAAGGGTCCTCGAGATTCTTGTGAGAATCTCCGAAACCTCAAAACCCGCTCTGTGCATGCACAAAATGGCCGCTGCGTCCATTCTGTGCATGCACAGCCACTTGGTGGCCATTTCTGCATGCGCAGAGCATTTTTTTGAGGTTTTTTGAGATTCTCGTGAGATTTGAGAACCCTAAACCGTTCTGCACATGTGCAAAATGGCCACTCGGGTCTGCGCATGCTCAGAATGGCTGTGGTGGCCATTTTGCACTGCACAGAGCTGGTTTTTGGCCGCACGAGAGTCTCGTGAGAACAGGTCGAGAACTGGCCGATTCTTGATCTGTTCTCGTAAATGTTGGTGAGAACCCGGTTCTCGCCAAGATTTGCGATAAGTGCAAAGGCGAGATTCAGCTCTAATTTTTATTTGGCATGGGGAGGGATAAGGGTCTGGAGAAATCTGGGATAAGAGTTTTTAGCTTGTTTTGTTTTTGTCTATTGCTTTGGTTTTGCGTGTTGTAAACCCACCCTCAGCGTTCAGGATAGGTGTCGGGACTCAAAGAGAACATAGGCCTCAAATCCACATCCTCTGGGTTCATGGGCCAAACCCACATCCTCTGGGCTCTGTGAGCCACTCCGAGCTGCCGTGTGAGCAGGAGGGAGTGGGTTAAAAATCAGTCGAAATAAATAAAATAAATACATAAATGGGTAGAAGTGGGATCCACACTGCCACTAGGGCCACTGTGGTGAAATTACAGCCCTATAGCTTCCATTACGCCATGTCCCAGTCTGCCGGGCTCCTGATTGGCTACTGGTGCCCCGCATCCTAATTGTCCAGAGTCTCCTCTATAGCTTCCCAGGCCACAGCAAATCCCTGTACTGAACAACCAGACAGAGACCTGGCTACATCAGCCTCCTTGCCTTGCCTCCTGAACCCCAGCTGCTCCTGTTCCTTTCTGGACACCGCTTGGACTGGACTCTGACCCCTGCCTGGATATTGGACTACGTCTTTTGCCTACCCACCATGAACCTGAAGCTAGGGTTTCCTTATGCCCTGAACCCCAACCTCTGGTTCTGCCCAGCCTTTTGCCCTGGCCGCCTGGATCCTGACAATAGGGCCAGATAAGAAATTTAAATAAATAATAGGGACACGGTACTAACAGCGCAGAGGCCTGGTCGAGAGGCTCTGTGGTGGTTTGAAATGTACGAACCCACCTTATAATGCAGCATTGGTCCTTATTGTTACGCTGCATGTTGAAGTAGCAGTTGTCGGCGATGGCGAAAATATGGGGTGGCATTTCCCCGATCTTTTTGTTGGTGTAGAGGCGGATCTGCTCTGGCGAGTAAATGGGGAGTAGCTGGTAGGGGTTCACCGCCACCAGTATCGAGCCAGTGTATTTCTGCAAGGAGAAGCACAGAGAGTGATTTTCAGTCCGCCGGAGGAGACTCTGAGCACAGAGGAAAATCCCTGCCTCGTTTTGCAATTGCTGGCTGTGCGGCCCTGATTGGGGGAAGGTTGGAGTTAAAATACAGCAAACAAACCAGAAACCCCAACCTGGATGATTTAAACAAAGACAACTAGGCCCAAACTCCCGTAGGGGTGGGGCTCAAGTTAGGGCAGGTTCGAAACAGCTGTTCCGTTTCCGTAGGACAGTTCCATGGAAATGGAAATGCTACAATTTTTGTTGGAATTCTGATCGAAGGAGTTTTCCCTTGTAGAAGGGCTGAGCTCTTTCTCCTATTTTGGGAACACTTTTATTCTCTTGCCCGTGCCTTCTTGAGAATGAATTGAAATGGCCCTGAATTGAGATGGTGGTATCCCCCCTACTTCAGAGTTTTGTGGTACTTTGACTGCCTTGCCGAGTACAGACAAAGATCTTTTTAGAAGAGTTAACTATTAGCTCTAGAGAAAATTTCCTCCACATTCCCGCTGACCTTTCACTGTGACCAGTGACAGGCCTCCTCAGTATTCACCACCTATATTATCTCCAGAGAGAAGCTTCCTTTTAGTTTCTCCCTAGTTGGCACAAACCCATTGCTTGGCCAAGATTGCAGCCGATGAGTTGATGTTAGGCCAAAGGGCGGCTAGAAGAAAACATCTGCAATGCAGTTTCCCAGCAAGGGAGTTGCTGATTCAGTGTAAAGCCCCTTTCTCGATTTCAGGACAAAGGTCACCTTACGTTACACGTGGCAGCCCTGGAGCAGCTTCCTTACTTATGCTTTCATCACATTCTATCTTTGCCTCCGACACCAAGGTTTTTAATTTGTCATATAATTATTGCTATCACCAGCCATGCACATGATGCTGTACAATCATTGGAGACAGGTCCCTGCCCCAAAGGGCTTACAATCTAGAAAAGACAAGGGAGGGGAGACAAGGGAGAGGGAAACACAGGAAGAGAGACAAACACATTTGCAGAGCTGAGAAGTTGCAGCTGCACGTGCTTAGCTTAGTTACGGGGGAGAAGGAGTCCCTAAATGGTAGAGGAACTTCAATGAGCAGTCTGTGGTAATGTGGACCTAGGGAATGCCTACCAGAAGAGGTGAGTTTTCAGGAGGGATGGAGGGGAAAACTGATTCCACACTGAACCCAACTCCTGGAGCACCCAAAGGTCCACTTGACTCCAAGGGGAGGTTTTTGTAGCTCAAGCAAAGATCTACGAGACTCTCCTCTGCTGAGACAACCCATTTGGTGCTGCAGATGAGTCAAAGTTTATCTCCAGTACCCTGCTGCGTGACCCGCAGTGAAGCCGCTCTGCTGTTGATTGGTCCCATGTATCATACCCATGTTCCCGACAGGATCATTGCCACCAGCGGAGAAAAACGCAGTGGACATGGGTCGCTGCATGCAAACAGGAAGCCATGCACAGCCAGCGCTGGCAGAAGCCATGTTATTTGGGAGCTGGGGCATATTTCATCCGAACAGGGGGGGTATTTAAAAAACAAATACTTAAAGCATCGAATGCTGGTTTCACATCACAATTCAGGCTCAGCGTTGGGCATTTCTAGGCAGATGTGCCATTTCAGCAAAGCTTTGCAGCGGACATCCAAGAAAAGGGGAGGGTTTTGCTTTTTTGCATTCATTAAACAAGAAAAAAACAAAAGCCGTGCAAGAGTGACGAGTAAGTCCTCGGGGCGGGGGAGCATAAATGGATGATGGATCGAGAGGATGCTGTGATGACAATGCATTTTGGTGATGGAAGATGGACCGAATCAGCCGTTCGATGAGTTATACTCACCCTCCCGCCGCAGTTAGTCTAAGATTTAAAGAGCAGAGAAAGAAGAAAAAGAATATAAAGACATAAGTAGTAAATGGTCCATCCAGCCCAGCATCCTGTGTCTGACAGTGGCCATCTTTGGTCGCATTAGAGACGTGTCCAGTAGATCATTATCATCATCATCAACAACTTTTATTTATATCCCGCACTCTCTCATTATCAGAACTGCAAACCAATCTGCTTTCCTTTCATCAATCAACCTTCATGTCGTTTTTTTAAAAAGAAACCCCCCAAAAACAACACTCCGAGGGCCCACCGCAGGGGCACTAGCAGAATTCCTGTCAGGGAGGAGTGAGGTGACTAGGAGCCTCTTTGCCCTGCCCCTTACTGACAGGGCCACACCCCTTTCTGGTCATGACACTTGGAAAGGGGCATGTCAATGTCGGTGAGGGGCAGGAGAGCCCTTTTGTCTCACCTCATTCTAACATGCCCCTTTTCGGAGGGCTGCGACATCAAGTTACTTTGAAAGGGCTGTGGCCATGTCAGAAAGGGTGTGCCCATTTCTGATGTGGTCCTAACTCTACACCCATGCCCATTTCTGATGTGGTCCTAACTTTACACCAGAAGGGCTCAGAAGGGGTGGGATCAGGCAGGAGTTGGGGGAGCCATGACCCAAGGGTGTAAACAGATGGACGACAGCCCTCTGCTCTGCCTCACCTCTGTCCATATAAAAGTAGGCAGGCCACCAGATGTGCAGGCGGAGCAGAACTAGCAACCCTGCTTGCAGTACTCCAGAACATCCCAGAGCACTGGTCACTATGGGCATATTGCACCCAACAGGTCCCTGTAAAGGGAATGAAAGACCCTTTGGGGGAGATCTGCAGATCAAGCAGTTGGGGAAAGAGTGACTTCATCATTTCTTAAGCACTTTCAGCATTCAAAGTGTTTTGCAATCCTCAAGAACATAAGAGCCATACTGGGTCAGACCAATGGTCCATCTAGCCCAGTATCCTATCTCTGACAGTGGCCAATCATGGTGGCTTGGGAGAAGCACCCAACAGGTGACAATGGGGAATCCATTCCCTGTTGTTTTCCCCCAGCTCCCGTCATGTTCCCTGATCCTGTCTGGCTAATAGCTGCTAATGGACCTATCTTCCAGAAACTTGTCCAAACCTCTTTTAAACTCAGCTATAGTACTGGCCCTTACCACAGCCTCTGGCAGTAGATTCCACAACCCAATTATACGCTGAGTGAAAAAATATTTTCTTTTATTTGTTTTAAACTTGCCACCCATGAGTTTCATGGAGTGTCCCCTAGTTCTAGTACTAGCTGAGAGGGTAAATAACTGCTCCTTGTTTATTAGTTCCACACCACTCATGATTTTATAGACCTCTATCATATCTCCTCTCAGTCGTCTCTTCTCCAAACTGAAGAGCCCCAACCTACCAAGCCTCTCCTCATACGGGAGCCCTTCCATGCCCTTGATCATTTTTGTTGCCCTTCTCTGTACCTTTTCTAGTTCAGCTATGTCTTTTTTGAGATGGGGCGACCAGAACTGCACACAATATTCGAGGTGCGGTCGCACCATTGATTTGTATAGAGGCATTATGACATCCTCAGTTTTATTCTCTATCCCCTTCCGAATAATTCCTAACATTCTGTTTGCTTTTTTGACTGCTGCTGCGCACTGCGCTGTGGATTTCATTGTATTGTCCACAACCACCCCCAGATCCTTTTCCTGAGTGGTAACTCCTAGCTTAGTACCCAGCATTGTGTACGCATAGTTTGGATTATTTTTCCCTACGTGCATCACTTTGCACTTGTCCACATTAAATCTCATTTGCCATTTAGATGCCCAGGCACCCAGTGTCGTAAGATCCCGTTGCAGTTCCTCACAGTCTGCTCGTGTTTTAACTACCTTGAATAACTTGGTGTCGTCTGCAAATTTGATCACCTCACTCTTAACACCCTTTTCCAAATCATTAATGAATACATTAAACAGCACCGGTCCCAATACAGATCCCTGAGGCACACCACTTTTTACATCTCTCCATTGTGAAAACTGACCATTTAGTCCTACCCTTTGCTTTCTATCTTTTAACCAGTTTCTGATCCATAGTAAGACACTACCTCCTATCCCATGACTTTTTAATTTTCTCAAGAGTCTCTCATGAGGGACCTTATCAAATGCTTTCTGGAAATCCAGGTACACTATATCTACTGGGTCTCCCTTGTCCACATGCTTATTTACACCCTCAAAGAATTCCAACAGGTTAGTGAGGCATGACTTACCTTTACTAAATCCGTGTTGACTCTTCCCCATTAAGCCATGTTTGTCAACATGCCCTGTAATTCTGTCCTTAATGATGGTTTCCACCATTTTGCCCGGCACAGACGTCAAGCTTACTGGTCTGTAGTTTCCAGGATCGCCTCTGGATCCCTTTTTAAATATCAGGTTTACATTTGCCACCCTCCAGTCCTCGGGTACAGTGGCAGATTTTAGTGACAGGTTACAAATTACTAACAGTAGGTCTGCGATTTCATATTTGAGTTCCTTCAGAACTCTGGGGTGAATGCCATCTGGCCCTGGTGACTTAGTATTCAGTTTGTCAATTTGCCCTAGAACATCCTCCAACGTCACATTGATTTGTAACAGCTCTTCCAATTCATCACCCGCAAAGCAAGGATCTGGCGTGGGTACCTCCCCAAAATCCTCCGCAGTGAAGACTGATGCAAAGAACTCATTGAGCTTCTCTGCCTTATCCTCCCTGAGTGCCCCTTTTACTCCCTTGTCATCTAATGGCCCAACTGACTCCCAAGCAGGCTTCTTGCTTCTGATGTATTTGCTTGTTTTTGCCTCTTTAGCAAGCCTCCCTTCAAAATCTCTCTTGGCCTGCCTTATTAACACTTTACATTTACATTGCCAATGTTTATGCTCTTTCGTATTCTTTTCATTGGGACTAGCCTTCCATTTCTTAAAGGATGTCAGTGGCGGCCCTCGCCGAAGGGCACCTGGGGCAGTGCCCTGCCCCTGCTCTCCCCCCCATCTCCCCTGGTGCCGCACTGACAGAGCGCTCACCGACTGAGCGCTCTGTCTCTACCGGGTGGCTGAAATTGACATCGGAGCGCCGCGCCGCTCTGACTGCAACAGTCAGAGCAGTGCGGCGCTCCGATATCAATTTCAGCCACCGGCAGAGACAAAGCGCTCAGTCAGTGAGCGCTAGCTTCTGTCTGGGTCTGACTCCCTTCTGGGACTCCCAAGTCGGGAGTCCCAGAAGGGACAAACTTGAACTGAACGTGAGTCGGGTGGCTCAGCGTTCAGTCCAAGTGTCGCCGCTGGGAAATCAAATTTCCTGCTCGCGGCAGCCTTGCATTGAGCCCTATGGGCTCAATGCAAAGCCTCACCTGGGCGTTCGGTGGAGGCGCTCGGAGGCGCGATGTGCTGCAGCGCGCAGGCTTGAACTGTTGAGCATGCGCTCCGCAGCCCATCTCACCGCAGAGCACCTCCACTGAACCCTGAAGCCTCACCTGCCTGGTGCCTGCCTGCCTCCAGTCCAACCCCTGAGTCCTGTCTGCAACAGGGAGTAAATGGGCCCGGGGAGGCAGGGGGAGACTCGGGGAGCAGAGGCTGGGGGCCTGGGATGGAAGGGGGGGAGGGTGTGCGAGACTGGGGAATGGGGGGATTTGGGGGGGGAGGGTGTTGTGGGGACAGACAGACTGGGGGGATTTTTTTTGGGGGGGGAGGGTGTAGCTCTGTGTTTAAAATGACCTCTCTACTCATGCTTGGGAGGGGTGAAGGAAAGCAGCTGCAATGCATCAATTAATGCATTGCTGCTTTCCTCTCCTCTCCCAGCATGAGTAGAGAGGCCATATTGTAAATTTGTGGTTCCACTGGTCATCGTGGCTACTCTTTTTTTAAAAAATGGTCCCTTTGCTGTTTCACTGCTGCTTCCTGCTGCTGCTGGAAAGTAGTTTGTGTGGACAGGCATTTGGCTGCCAGGGATAAGGTGTGGCTGCTGGGGATGATTCTGGTTGGACTCGGGGCCTGCTTTGGTGGGAATGCAGCCCTGAAAGGGGCCAAACTGTTTTTTAAAAAGGTGTCTTTGTTCTCAAACAGGCAGTTTGTTGGTGAAGCTACTAGGGCTGGTCTGGATATGTCTGATTTGGTGGCAATGCATCCCTGAAACTGGCCAATTTTTTTTTTAAAAGGCCTGTGTGCTTGCACAGGTGTTTGGCTGCCGGGGATGCCTTTGGGGGCTTGTGGGAATGGTTTGTTTTGTTTATGTACAGTTTTCTGTTTTTTATATGGGTTTTGTTCACTTGATGATGTGGAGTGTTAAATACTAATTCCCCACCCCCACCCCCCAACACACACGCAGCAGAGGGTGGCGGTGGGGGTGGGGATTAGTATTTAATGCCCCGTGATTCAACTGAGGTTTTGAAATCGTGAGATGTAACTGTTAGTCTGGTGATCTGCCTGCTTTTAAACCTGGCAGAGGAGGTGAATATAACCCGCCTAAGTGAAATTGCTGGATTAAGTAATGTAATGTCCATCCAATGCTAACCGTGGGAACTCCTTGCTACTGGCTGGGTTATGCCCTGGCTCTGCCTACCGTATCCCTGACTCCGCCTACCGTATCCCTGACTCTGTCCCTAGGCTAGGCTCGCCCCTAGGCCCGCTGGCCTTACTGCCCCAGTGCCCCTCCAACCTCAAAACACACCAGCCACCCCTGAAGGATGCCCTTTTGGTTCTAATAGCCTCCTTCACCTCCCCATTTAGCCATAGTGGAAAACCTTTGGTCTTTCTGCTTCCTTTTTTAACTTGCAGGATGCATTTAATCTGGGCTTCCAGAAGAGTGCTTTTAAACAGCACCCTTACCTGGTTCCCCCTCAGAAAGAGCCCTGTGGTGTGAATCATAATAATTCTTCCCTAATTTTACAGATGAGGAGCGTAGAATGAGAAACCATGATTCGCCCAAAGCTACCCAGAAAGTTCATGACAAAGACAGAATTTAAACTCTGACCTCCCAGAACCAACTCCCAACACTTCACCCCTCAGTCTACACTGGCTCTGTTTGTAGGGCCAGACTTACCACAGGGTGACCGCCCCAGGCCCCCACTATTTTCCCTATTTCCAGGGCCCTGCAGTGACCCCTATTTTCACCAGGATGCAGGTAGGACCCTCCCTCCCAGCGAGGCCTCAAACACAACCCACCTCAAGGACTCCCTTGCTCTGCCGGGCCGTAACCTGCTGCCTGAACCTTCCTCCATGTTAAAAGTATGGGGCCATGGGGAGGGGGTGAGGCCACAGGAGGTCCCACATTTTATCTTCACCCTGGTCCTGGCAAATTCTAAGACCAGCCCTGTCTATTTACCTTTTCCTTATCTAAAGCCCAATCTGAGACTCGGGGAGGGAGAATGATGAACCTGAGGACTCTAGTCAGCACTGAGAGGCTCACTCAGGGGAGCCAAACACTTGGCTGTTTCTACACAAAGTTGGTCCGAATTAGCTGTAAATCTGGAGTTGTCATTCAGGAGTTGCTATTGAGAGATAACAGTTTACACAGCGGTCATTAATATTCTGGAATAAACACTGATCTGGAATAAGTAGTAAACAAGCAGTTCTCTATGGGGGTGGGGGAGGGGACTCTAGTCAGGAATATGGATCTACAAGAACATTAATTTGGATTTATTTAAGTCTAGAGTAAATAAGTTCTCAAAAAATAGGACATATAACTGGATTACAAGAAGAATCCAGATTGATATACTCCAGAATGTGTGTACACATGAGCGCTTAAATCCAGATTTAGGGGTGTTTCTTTACTCTGGATTTATGATCACGTAGAAGCAGCTGCCATGCTATTGTAATCGTAGCTTATGAGAGACAGGGATACTACTACCTTTTTCTATAGCACTACTAGGCAGATGCAACATTTTTACAGTCAGTTTTTTTCAGAGACAGGTCCCTGCCCAGTGGGTTTACAATCTATGGCCGCTTTTATACGAGGTGCTGAAGCGCCTCCTGAGTCCTGCGTTGAAAGAAAAGCCAGCATGGGGAGTGCTTCCATGCCCCCCAGCACTGCCGGAAGTGACGTGCTCCGCATTGTCAGCACAGCATGGAAACACTCCCTGCGCCGGCTTTTTTCTCAACGTGGGACTCAGGAGGGGCTTTTCAGTGCTTCGTATAAAAGCCGCCTAAGATGGACAAAGATAAGGGGAAGACAGGGAAAGACAGACACACACACATATATTCCTATTTTACAGATGGGGAACTGAGGCTCAGAAGTTGTGACTTGCCCAAGGCTACCCAGTAAGTTTATGGCTAGGGCAGGATTTGAATCCTGGCTTCCTAGGCCCAAGTCCAGCAGCTTAGCCACTACATCACATTCATGAAGTTAAGAAGTTACTGAGCTTTGCTGAGCTAGTATAAGGACTCATGGAACGCGTTACTAGCGGCTGCTAGTCAACATTTTGATGCATCACTGGAAGAACGGAACACAAATAAATGAACACGGATTAGAAGACTCTGGTTCACCCTAAAAATGGTCAGCAAATGACAGTTTTCGACAAATACTTAGATTTCTATGTGAAATGGTCCCCGATCTGGGAACTGTGGCAACACAAATGTGATACTAAAGGTAAAGTGCATTAGGTGCATAAAAAGTTTATAATGTGTTATAGTTTGGGGTGTTAAATAGAGAGACTTCCTCACCCCCCCTCTCACAGTGAACTGGGATGGGGAGGTGGGTAACTCTAAGGGACTTATCCCTTTCAATGCTGAAGTTAGAATATAGCAGAATTGCACAGAAATTGTTCTCTGTAAACACACAAAAGATTTGACTGTGTTCCTGTGCACTCATAGGCCATTTTTACATGGATGCCCCCCTTCCCTCTGGCTTGGTGTTCAGGCAGGTGTTGGGGGGTGGGGGGGGTGTGTGTACATGGCTGCGGTGGGTGGGGTGGATGTCCGGTCAGTGTCCACCCGTGTAGACACCGAGCGGGATGGGTAGGGGTGCGTGCCCCCTCCCCTGATCGCACACCCGTCTCCACCCACGGAGCCCTCCAGAAAACCGGAGGAGGCTCCGTGGGTGGAGGTAGGTGGGTGTCCATGTAAATGGACACAGCCCCACCTCCACCCACCGCGGCTAAACACCCGTCCCTCCACCCACCTCCGTCCGTGTAAAAAGGGCTATAGTATATGAAGCACATTCTGTATTTTGATGAAAGATATTATAGTAACCAACAAATAAAAATGTATATTACAGAAAAAAGTCACGGATGCACATGCCTGGCTTGGAGGGGGATCCTGAAGATAGAAAGTCATAACAAGGAAGGGGAGGAGAAAGGGAAAGTTTGACGGAAGCTGGAGGTTTTCAGGAGGGATTTTCAAGTCAAGGGAGGGAGCGGAATGAAGTCTCCCTCCAGTGAGTGCCTGGAAGCCTGGAGTTGTGACGATGATTAAAAATTCATCCCTGCTTCAGGGTTAAACTCCTAGTAAGACACAGATACGGAGACAGCATTTCACACCTCAAATCAAATGTTAATGCGCTGCTTGGGGGCTGAGACACGGACGGACCTCTGCTTAAACACCAGCTGGCCTGTCATCTCTTCAGAAATGCACAGCCTTAGGGCTGATTCCGATGTGGTTTAAAGAGCCCTTACAAGCGCCAGCGGCTGGACGTGAATGTGAAGAACGCGCACCCAGATGAAAAAGTGCCGTGTGCAAGATTGAGTTTGTTGGCACACCGACAGGTGTGCTCTACCGACCTGTTTTTTTTCCAGGTTGGCAGAGTGCACGTGTCCGTGCACAGGCAAGCTCAATCATGCGTGCGGTGCTTTTTCACGCGTCATTTGGGCGCGCGTTCTTCACATTCGCATCCAGCCGCCGGCACTTGTAAGTGCTCTTTAAACCATGTCTTTGCTCTGCCCACTGCTCTACTCAAACGAGTGAGCCGTGGAGTGACTAATCTTCCAGTTTTGTCCCTGGGTCTCAAAATGTTGCCATATCGGGTGTCTTTAGACACAACGGGGATTGGGTGTTTATGATGTTTGCCTCATGACTGTGTGTTGTGTCTAAGCACCGTCACTATTTTTGGACACTGGTCTACCCCTCCCCGCCCCCCCCCCCGGTTAGCCTCTAATTAACTCCTTGTTGGTTGCACGGATGTCTTTGGGCAAGCAGTTGAGGGTTTCCCTCTCTGTGGGGCTAACGTTGTGTCTAAAGACATCGGGTGGTGTGCTCACAGCCGTTTCCGGTCTGTATGTCCCGATTTCTCCCTGTCTTCTGTTACCAGTGATGCTTTCCCCCACAAAATGACAGACACCCCCCACCCCCTCCTCTGGGCAAAGCAGCACCCTGTGGAATGCAGTTCGGGGGATGCACAGGAGAATTAAGGAGTCCAAGTCAAGAGGTCAAAAGTTCAGAGTCAGGCTGGGTTGAAGCCTAGGAAGTAAAGATAAGCCCCTCTTGCAAAACCAGTCTAACCCTGGAAAGGGAGTCTAGGAGGAGACCTGAGTAAACACAGAGCAATTGAGTCAAGGGTATCCTCCCTTTTTAATAAACTCCACCAGTGACTCTTAGGGATGGGTGAACAGAACGCCGTTCAGATGTTCGGTTCGAAACCTGAGTTCGGGTTCAGCTCGGCGGAGTTCAGTTTGGGTGAACTCGGCCGAACATTCAAAAAAGTGCTATCGGTACCGAAACTGAAATTTTTTTGGTATCGGTATTTTTGGCCCTGAAACCACCCCTGGTGTCCACCCCTCGTGCCAGGAAGTCTCCTCCTCAGCTGCCTCCCCCTTCCAGTCACATTTTTCCCACCCGAAGTCACGTTTTTCCCGCCCCCGAACTCATCCGAACTTTTCCGAACTCAGAACTTCCGAACCACATTTGCCCATCCCTAGTGACTCTGAGAAACTCCTCACTAGCAACAGCTTTCAAGGTATAAGACTAGGACTTAAGTATGGACACAAAAGGTCATTAGTGCTGCATGTTTTCTAAAAACCCACCTAGATCCTTCCACCCACCTAAATGCCCAAGAATGTTCCCTTCCTGTGTCTTTAGAAATTCCCTTCCCAACCCTGTGATTGATATTTTTTTGTTCCTTTAGAAAATCCCTGGAATCCATGTTTATATTTGGAGCTTTCCTTTTGTCCCACCCCGGAGGCCCTCGAAAATCCCTTTGTCACTTTCAAATACCTATTGTACTCGCTCCCAGATCCTTTGTGCAACCTTCTATAATTGCTTCCTGTCTCCCCCGGGTAAGTGAGGTACTCTTGGATGCGGACACGTGCAGACCTCTCTGCCCATGACTACCCCAAGGGGCTCTCCAAGACGACTGTCTGTCTTTCCCACGTTTCCCTGATCATCGCTGGATCTGTGAGGTGCCTGTTCCCTTTCGGCAACAGGAAAGGATGGGTAACCCTCAGCCCCTACTTTCTCCCCCTGTTTCCTTGAGCCCTTCTTCCCTTTTGCCCTCCTTGCTACTTTCCCTTTTCCCTTCACCGCTTATGTTTATGTAACCAGCCAGACTGGAGGCTTGTCCTTGAAAATCAATTAATGGTACCTTGAATTAGTGTGTGTGTGTGTATTTTGCCCTCCCCCTCTTTCTTTTTTATTTGTTGACCCTTAATTAAAAATACCCTCTTATTTGAAAACAACCCATCCCTGTTTCTGTCTTATCTCTGAAAAGGGATACCCCTACCGGTTGTAGCGCACCACGACCTCAGACTCAATCCCGAAGACGCGTGGACCCTTTTTGATAAATTTCCCCAATTTGAGACTCAGCTTGATCACCGGGACCTTCCCCCTTTTGGGGTCCCCCGTGATCATCATCAATATTTATTTATACCCCGCACTCTCCCAACCCAAATTGGCTCGAGGCGGCTCACAATGTCAACAAATACAATTTTGGGTTTAAATCCCACGCAGGGGAACCCACACAATAACATATCAGTAATACATCTAATATACATCTAATATACACAAAAATCCCATAACTACCCACAGCTCCATCTAACATTAATCCCAATTCTTTCTCCACTGGCACCACTCATCATCCTGCCGCTGCCTGCTCACACCAGGCAGTCGGCTCCACACATCACTCTCTTTCCTCCTCGATCACACATGGAGCAGGGTCATGTGCTTAACACTTCCCTGACTCCTTCCCTCCGTGCCGCTGCCAAACAGCCTGTTCCTTGCGGCACACTGTCTTTGTGCTCTCCCAAAGCACCCGGGGAGGTAAGCAATGAAGAACGAGCTATTTAGCTGCAGCACAGAGCAGGCGGCTTGGGGCAGACCCGATCACTCTCCTGCATAGACTACAACTCCCATAATTCCATGGGACTGCTTCTGCAAGGAGAGTTTCCGGTGTGAGGGGCAGGCAGGATCCCGGCTTGCCCCTGGACATGGAAAGGCAGATGTTGCGTTTAAGGCCGTTTTTAGACAAACGCAGCGGCGCCTGCACTTGTTTTTCAAAAGACCTGGCAGTCCGTTCTACACGTGACGCTGCCGCCGAATACGCGCATGCACGGACGATGCGCATCCATTTCTGGCCGTGAACTGACTGGGGTCGGCGATCGAGGCTGGTCATACGCGGCCGGAAATGGATGCGCATCGCCCGTGCATGCGCGTATTTGGCAGCAGCATCACGTGTAGAACGGACTGCCGGGTCTTTTGAAAAACAGGCGTGGGCGCCACCGCGCTCGTCTAAAAACGACCTAAGTACTGCGACATATTAAACACGGGGAAACACGCTATACAATGGTGTCAATACACATTCAGCCACCTCTCTCCGTTGTGTCTAAAGGCGCCCATCTTCTCTGGGTGAAGCAGCTATTTCCTAGAATAGTCAGGGATTCAGTTAGAATGTTTTTAGCGGGGGGTGGAGGACACTGTCAAGATTTGGCATTGGCAGGGCTTCCAGACACAGTCTGATCCTCTCAGCCACTGAGGCTGCTACAAGGAGAAGGGCAAAGGGAGTGGCGTACGCTTTTTCTGGTGACTTTCACAGGGACCCAGTCATTCCTGCCCTGACTAGTTGCAGGTCTCTGCCGTGGGATTGTCTGGGAAGTTCCATAAATGCTTCTGGGTCAGAGGCCATCACCAGTTCTGAGCTTCAGACTAACCAATCACTCAGCTCACCAAGAACTCTTGTTTGCCTCTTTGCAATGTGCCTAGTTCCCTTTCCGGACTGCTCACTTGACACTGACAACTGCTGTGGACCATGTCCTTGGGATCAGCCCTTCCATTGCCTGCTAATGAAAGCTCCTGACTGGACCTCTGGGCAGGACCCCGGCATTATCTCCCTCCTGCAGGTACTTCCAAACTAGGCTCCTGACCAACATGTTAGAAAGGGGTGGGGAGAAGTGAAACCCCCCCTACCTGTTTCTGCTGTGACATCATGATGCTCAGAAGAAGGCATCAACATGCCCCAAAGTGGTGGAAGAGTCCCTTTGCCGGCCCCCTTTTCTCATGGTCCTGCCCCCTTTGAGACCACCACTTCTAGGAAGCTAGTGATCCCAGTAAACAGCCATAATGACAAGAACATTATATCTAAGGTGAGCCAGTGCGCTTGGGACAGCCGAGGCGACACTCACGTAGATCAGGTGTTCGCGGTAACGGATAAGCAGGTTTCGTAGGATCCCGGCTTCGTTCAGGTCTCCCAGGCGGATCATGTCCTCCACGCCATGGATAGACGTTGGGTGCATGGGTTTAATGTGACTGGCATTCTGAGGGGAAATCCAGTGCTCCTGTAAAAGACAAGGGGGAGATGAGTCAAGAAGAACCATATGGCCTCCAGAGTACGTAGGCCAAACCAGAGGATCGATTTGTAACCTGTATGAGGTGAGAGTGCCCAAGGATGGCCTTAGGGGGATACTAGTAGGGCTGTGAACCTGGGCCCTGTGGTCTTTAGGGCCCCTGGGTTTTTAGGGTCCCCCGTCAGTGTCTGACCCTGGCAGCACTTCCAAGACCTCTCTGGAGCAGCAGCAAAGAAGACATCTCTTGCCGGGCCCTAATGCCCCCCTGTTCCATTTTTCTCCCACCCTCCAGAGACCAAGTCCCCCAGCCCTGGACCCTGCATGTTGTGGGGGTTGGCCCTGCCCATGCCAAACCCACAGAATGTGAAAGTGTCTGCTACAGTAGCTTTTCTCCAGTAAACATTGGACAAATAACAACTGGTCCTACAGCAGTTTGGACATACATCTGTCTAGCTTGACTAGCAAGTGACTACTCTCTAAGCCCCATTCACCAGCTAGCTTCACTGCTTCTCTGGCAGGGCTGAAACAAGTATTTGGTGAGAATGCCAAATTCAAGAAATTTGGCATATTCATGTCCATTTCCATGAAGCAAGTATGAAGCAGTATTCACTTCCCTGCTACATTTGCAGGTCCAAATGTTCATTCTGGTATTTTTGATTTCGGTTGCTTCAGTATGTCAGTCACGTTGGTATTTCAGTATTTGGTTCTTTGTTCATCATCATCATCATCATCATCATACTTTTATATATATAGCATTTCCCAGCCCTCCTTGCCAAATGATTTAATGTGCAAATTGTCCCCAGATGCCTTTAACCAAAATGGCGGCAACATCATTTTGACCACTGCCTTTTGGTTAAGGGCGGTGGCCATTCTGTGCATGCTCAAAACAGCCCTGGTAGCCATTTTGCACATTCGTGCTGTGGAGCAGGGAACTTGGCAGCACGCCGTAACAAAGGGACCTCCCCCAGCAGTGGTGGGCCGGCAGATCCTCACCCCCATCCTCTGAGGCTGGTAAGTAACATGCCAAGGTCTGGTGTGTGTGGGGGGGGAAATAGGGCCCTGGGGGCATAGGGATGGTGGGGGAAATCAATGTATTTTTAAAAGGATTTAATTACAAAATCGAAAAACCAGAACCATAATTAAATCTGTAAAATTAATAAACTAAAACAGATATAAGTTGAAGCCGAAAATCAGTCTGGTGTTCCACCTCTACTGTTGAATATGCTTATGTGACTCTGGGTAGCTATCTTGGCACCAATTGGTTACACATGGGTCCAGATTTAGAGGCAGGCACACATGAGGCTTCATAACAAGTGTAATCTGTACTGCATTAGCATACCAGGAAAAACCAAACCAGAGCAACAGATTCAATGTAGAAAACTGCTTAAGGAACTATAGCTGCAGTTTCACATAAGCATATTCAACAGTCTGCTTCAATCCATCACAGCAGTCGCTTACTACTCAAGAAACAAAAACTTGAAGTTCATAAGAACTTAAAAAACAGGGCAAACTTCATTGCTATGTATCCAATGTTTCCTAGAGGCAAGAGTAGGGTTGCCACCTCTCAGCGTTTGAGAGACCAAAATGAAAGTCTCAGGGCCCAACTGTGAGAAGTGATGACCCTAGGCAAGAGTCAATAATACTCTAGCGCTGGAAGCAATACCTTGCCAAAGGCGAGTATCTTGTTGAAATCCCAGTGCTCAATTTGTCCCGGGACAAACCAAGCACTGGGATCTGCAAGTTCTCTGAGAGAATGTGTGTGTGTGTGTAAATTGTTTACTGTGCATGTGCAAATGGCCGCCACCCATAACCAAAATGGTGGTGATAGTGTTGTTGCCATTTTGGTTAAGGGTGGCAGCCATTTTGCACATGCATATAATGACCCGGTGGCCATTTTGCACATGTGCAATCGGCTGCCTTTAAACAAAATGGTGGTGATGCTATTACCGCCATTTTGGTTAAGGGGGGGCATTTGCACATGCACAGTAATTTCACTTTTGTTTTTATTTTTTATTTTCTCACTGAGAAATTTTACTGGTGTCGAATTCTTGGTGAGAACTCTCAAGCAGCAATTTGCTGTTCACTTCAGACCTGCTTTCTAGATGTAAATGCCTCTTTAGACCCACCTGACCCACAGCCCTTTGAAATGAACAAAAACTCTCCCATTGTCTTCAGCAGCCTTTTGTTTCTGAACAGCATCTAAACCAACAGGAGCCCAATCTGTTGTGTAGCAAGGCTCTGCCCGAGCTCATATCACAATAGTGTGCCCCTGAAGGGGGGGGCGAGGTCTCCAGGCAGGGGGAGGGCAGGGCTTATCTATGGAGGTAATGCTGCCCCAGTTCCCAGCAGGCCTCCCCCATGCAATAGCAACTCCACAAGAATGGAAGCACTCCAACCTACCCACTCTGAAAACTTCCTTCTCGGCAAGGCCATTTGCAAGGAGCCTGAGCACGGCTAGGAAATTTTCTGAATTAGTGGGGGCTGCGCGCTGGCGCCGTTCCCTCCCCCTCTGAAAATTTCTTATTGGTGCTAAAGTTGCTCGTAAAGTTCCTCCTCAGAGTCCAGGACCCGGGTTCACTTGAGCCCCCTCGCTTCATGATAGCTACGCCCCTGAGCCTAACTCTAAATGCAGGAACAAGTCAGGAATGGATGCTCATCCCTCCTCCCCACCAGCTTTTTACGTACATTGCCTTCATCATCCACCACCTGGATCTGCCCAGAGTCACAGAGTTTGACCACTGCTCCGATGGGAACATCAAATTCCCGGCCAGTCTTGAGGTCCATCCATACATAATCCCCCTGAAACGAAATAAAAGGAAAACTCGTTTTTGGTGATGAAGACCAGAATAGGACAGCAAATTTCAGTAGTGCTGCCTGGGGGGGCCGATATTCCCATTGAGAACATAAGAAGTGCCATACCGGGTCAGACCAATGGTCCATCTAGCCCAGCATCCTGTCTCTGACAGTGGCCAATCACGGTGGCTTGCTTCACCCAACAGGTCACAATGGGGGATCCATTCCCTGTTGTTTCCCCCCAGCTCCCGTCACGTACCCCGATCCTGTCTGGCTAATAGCTGCTAATGGACCCATCTTCCAGAAACTTGTCCAAACCTCTTTTAAACTCACCTATGGTTCAGATAGAGTCATTGACAATGTGCTAACTTGAAAACATGCCTAGTGAGGAGCTGTCTAGGGATGGGCGAACAGAACCGAGTTCGGAAATTTGGTTCGGTTTGAAAATCGAGTTCGGTTTGGAAGTTTGGTTCGGTCGACCGAACTGGTCGAGTTCGGTCCGAACTCCGAACTTCCGAACCGCGTTTGCCCATCCCTAGAGCTGTCTAAGCTAATAATCAGAGAGCCACAGGTCACTAGGCACTCTAGACACCCTCAAAGAGCAGGGGTGGCGGCCAGACATATGGTACACATAATCTACTTGTTCCAGGCATCAAGACCCCTCCTGCTGGCTCCAGTGCTTCAGGTCTGGACCCCTCCAGCTGCCTCCCAGCATTAGAGCATCTCAGCAACTGGTCTCAGGAATGGAGAGGAGTGCTCCCCTCAGAGAGAGAGAGCCTTCCCTGCCAGCCTTTTATCCTCTTGGGAGACGAGGGGTGTGTGCGCATCTGGAATGGTTTATATTAGCTATGAAAACAAATGGAGCCCCCTTCGTGTTTGTAACTAGTGTTACAAAAAATCGATGAATAAGCAAAGGAGGGTTGTTTGCTTTCACCCGTTTTGTAGGCTCTGCCCTGCCACAAGCAGGTAGCCGCTGCAAGTACAACAATTGTTGCTCAGGGACAGGCGCCATTTGCCAACCCCCTTGGGCAGTTCACACCGCCCCACCTGGATCCCGATCACCTGCCCTGGTTTCCACAGCATTCGACCCCGCTGCGAAACCATCCAAACTAACTAGCCCCTGTGCCTGTCCAGGCACGCCTGCCTCCCCCTCGCCTCAACCTCCACAGGTGGCTCCATGGAGGACGAGGAGGAGGACAGAGTCCCGCCATTACCCCCACCCAAGCAAGTGCACCCAGCTGCACCAAAAAGGGGAAGGCGCAGGAAGAAATGTAAAAAAAAAACCCCACCACATTTTAAACAAACAAACAAACAAACAAAAAACCAATTGGCACTTTTACGGTACAGTTAATATAAAATTCAAAGTGAAACTAATGTTTTCATTAGTTAATAAAATTCATTGGTTTCTTCAATTCATGGCTACCGTGCTTATTCTGGAAAAGGCGGGAAGTTTGAGTGAGATGGGGCAGTATGGCGGTATGGCATTGTGGGGGGTTAGAAGGGAAGGGAGGGTGGTGGGCGCACCAAAAACGGGAGTAGGGAGTTCTCTGCCGGTGCCCTTGCATGCGAGGGTAGAGGGCGGGGCACAGAGGGCTGTGGAGAATGGCGTTGGGGGATGGAGTTGGAAGTACTTGGGGGGGGGGGGCTCACAGCAGCTGACAGCAGCCTCGTGCCTCTGCGTTTCCTATGGCCATTCCCAGACCCAGCTGGCCTGTGAATGGCAACAGGCTAATACAGAGTGTCAGGGCAGCAGCCGGCTCACCGGCAAAAGTCAATAGGGAACGCACTGGGACAGGAAAGGGCTGGGCAATAGCACGGGGAGTGGGGGCTGGATGGGCCAGAGGAAACCGCACTGACACACTGGAAACATTTCTAAAGACTTTATCGAACAGGTTTTTTTTATTAAACATTTGTAAATGGGTTTATTAAAGGTTATTCAAACGATACACTTTTTAAAAGGCTCATTAGCGTCAAAGCGTCACCGATTTGTGGGAGCGCTGCGGCGGATGTGACGACACAAAGGCTGCAGCCAGTCGAGCTGCCCGGGCCTGATCCCAGCCCTGCCCAGTGGCGGGCAATCAGCCCTGCCACAATGCAGGAACAGCACGGGGAGCTGGGCACGCAAGCAGGGAGGAAGGCAGGCGGCCGGGCCCATCGCGGAGCCACCGACCCCTGCAGGGCAGGATTGGGCGTGCTGCCCGTATGCAGCTGTCGGGGAGCAGGTGGAGGAGGGTGTGCATGAAGCCTGCAGACCACACGCCAAATGTTTTGAAAAGCTTAAAGAGCTGGGTGGGCGGCTGCCTAGCTAGGATTGGCTGCACCCCGCACTTGAGCAGTTATTGGCCACTATCGGTCATGTGTGCTCCCGGTGTCATAACAGCTCAGAAGTAACATCTGAGCCGGCTTCTTCTTCCCCTGGTTTGCCACGGGAAGCAGGGGAAGGGTGGGCAGAGCACGGCAGAGGAAAACGCCTGCCCGTAGTTTAGGTTTATTGCACTAAACCTGTGAGTGGGGGCGGGGCAAGTGGGGGCTGCCCAAACGCAGAAGAAACATAGGCAGGGACTGCCCATTTATTAGGCTGGACATGCTAAGCATGTGAGAGAGGGCTGGGGGCGTGCACGGACCGAACACAGACTCCAACAGGCCAATGTTTCGTTTGTTTTCATTCAATGAAAACTCAAGGAGATCAACATAAGAGCATAAGAAACATAAAAACTGCCATCATGGGTCAAACCAATGGCCCATCTAGGCCGGAATTCTGTCTCCAACAGGGATCAGCTTCAGCTGCCTGGCAAAAGAGCACAACAGGTCATAACCGAGTGATCCATTTCCGGCAATTTACTCCCGGCTCCCGATAGAAATCTCATTCCCCCGACCAACTTGACTAAGAGCCAGTTATGGAACTTATTGTCCAAGAACTTATCCAGTGAGCATGAATTACCCAGTTATGCTTTCAGCCTTTACTCAAATACTCATACCCTCTGGCAAGGAGTTCCGCAGGTTAATTGTGAATAAGAACTTCCTTTTTTTTCAGTCTGCTGTCAGTTAATGTCATAGGCTGTCTCCTAGTCGTGTTATTTATGGTAATCAGCAATGGTTTCAGAGGGAGCATGGAGAAACAGGGCCTACGCGGAGTGATCCATTCTCCGTTGTTCAGTCGCAGCTTCTAGCATTTAGGTCTCATCCCTTTGACCAACTTGGCTAATATCCATTTATGGACAGGGCTGGCCTTAAGCAGGGTCAGTAGGGGCCCTGGCCCAGGCCCTGCGGTCAGAGGAGACCCCACAGGGTGGCTGGTCCTGGTAGCCTCAGGACCAACGCTCCTGGGGCTCAGGACAGGCTCTTTCTGTGGGGCCCTCTCCCCACAGGCAACTCTCATCCCCTGGAGTGGCTGCTTCCTGCAGGCCTCTGCCTTTCCCTCCCCTTCTGTCCCCTACTAAGGTGTGGGAGCAGGGCCCTGAAGGAAGGGGCTACAGGGGTGGAAGGTTATGGAGGTCAGGGCTGTAGAGGCCCTTCATTTTATTTTCTTCCTGGGTCCTGCAAATTCCAAGGCTGACCCTGTTTGTGTACCTGCCCTCCATTAATTTATCCAGTCCTTTTTAAAACCCAGTTTAATATACTATTGGCCTTCACAACATCCTCTGACAAGGAGTTCCACAGCTTAATTGTAAAAAAACAACAGTACTTCCTTTTGTTTGGTTTAAACCTGCTCCCGTTAATGTCATCAGGCATCTCTTTGGTATTATGAGAAGGCGGTGGTAATTAACCACTCCCTTTCTACTTCCTCCCCACCATTCCCATTAGGGAAAAGGAAAGAGGAGCACGCAAATTATACACAAGCCAACACAAACCACTACGATCAGCATGGCAAAAAGGGGTGCTTTAGGAGGGACTGAATATGGGTGAGGAAGGCGAGAGCAAAGAGGATGCCCCACGTACAGGAGAGACAGAGGAAGGCGTGTGGGCATTGGTTGAGAAAGCTGGTCCAGCTGCTAGAAAAGGATCAAACCCTAGTGTCATGTAGTTTCACAGAAGTAAAAAGAACCTCCAAAGGTTATCTAGTCCAGCCCCCTGCCATGAAGCGAAGCAGGAACCAGAGGACCTACCCCATCCCTGAGAGATGTCTGCTCAACTTATTTTTAAAGGCCTCCAGTGATGGGGATTCCACAGTCTCGGAGTAAAAACAGATGTGTGGGCAGCAAGGGGCATCCCCCTCCCTTCCCGGGGAGGAAGGGGCATCCCCCTCCCTTCCCGGGGAGGAAAATTGCAGATGACATGACCCGGACACAGAACAGACATGCCTGGGACCCCTGGCAGTCGGAGACCTGTCCTGCCGCCTGCACGGCCCAGGTAGGGCAAAGGAGCACAACAAACATGCGGGCAGTCGCCTCTGCCCACGCCCTGCTCCCAGTGCCCCACCCCCCACCATGACGGGCAGTCATGGCAACCAATGATGTGCAGCCATGGTGGATGGCCGTGGGAGCCCCTGGCCCAGGGTGGGTATGGCGGTGGGTCCCAAAACAGACATGGGTGGCCCTTAGCCCGGGCTGTGACCTTGGAGATTTTCCAAGGTCACAACCCCGGGCTAGCTGCCAACACTCCCCGGGGCAATCCTGGGCCAACATCTGGTGGTGCGTGTTGTACGCATGCTGCTGGGTCCCAGACGAGTGGCCCAACGTGGGCCATGTTCATGTCTGTTTTTTTACCCTCCGTTGGCTATTGCTGACTCACATTAAGTCAGCCATCTATGATAGCCCTTAGGAGCAGGAATATGGGTGGCTGCATTTACACCTGATGAAAAAAAATACAGCTCTCTTACCGATAAAAGAGTGAGGGGTTTCAGTGCTTGGCTGACGTTACGGAGCAGAGTCCATTTTCCCTGGTCCTTCTCGTGACCATCTGTCTCATCACGGAAATGATGCATGATGGCGGCTTCTTCCTCTTTAGCATTCCAGCAAGGTGTCAGCAGTGTGTGGGTCTCCACCTCAGACTCTATACGCCGCTAACTTGGAAACAACTCTTGGCGATGGATCGTTTGATGCCTCTCACAGAACGGCCGTCATGATGGGTCTCTCCTGCTGTCTTAGTTCACTGTGCATCTATTGGCAAGGATTAGCTCCCAACATGTAGGTTTTTCCCATGGCTTGGGTGCAACAGTCCCATATCATTTTGCCTTATGGGAAGCCATATCCTGAGGGGACAACATCGTATTTCTTCACCTCCGGTCTCCTCAGAGAATGGCTGAACTCTGGCGGAGGCTCTGAAGGAAACTGTACCCAGAAACCTAGACCCGAGGCCTTTTGGAAATATCGGTGTAAGGTGAAAGGGAAGTCTCTTCGTTTCACACTGATTCCTTGTCTTTCCCCTTCTTTTCTCAGCAAAAATGACTTGTCAGCAGCTTGATGTCTTCCAGTCCGAGACGCTAAACCCTCCTGGGTACTTATTAATCCACAAGCGTAGTCCGTTCGCCCATGCAACACATGGCTTTTAATTAACCTAATACCTTCCACTACCAAATTAACCAAAGCACAGCGGGAACTCAAAACCAAAAGCCATCTGCATTTTCTTTAAGCTGATCGTGTACTGTAGTTCCATAGCAACGGGATTTTAAATAATTGAGCGGGAGGTGTTCCAAACGATATTGCTCAGGTGGCTGTATACGTACTCAGGCTAAGCTATGGACTGAAATTACTGGTAAGTATGAAAATGCTCAAAAGCTGTGTTCACATGACCAAGCTACATAAAGGGGTTGTTGCCTTGGGGTAATTACTCCAGAGCAACTACCTTACCCTGCAAATGTTCTCACAAACTCAGACTGTCGAAGCTAGGTGTGGGAGTATATGACTGTGCATTCTGGGAAGGGGGTCTCTGTGCTAATTTGATTATACTGGTTACCCTTGAATTTGTTCATTCACACAGGCAGTAACATTAGAGTTTAAAAAAGGAACCCACTTTGCTTTATCTCTTTATTTCTGAGGTTACTACCTCACCCAGGGCTTATTTTATATAAAAAAACGAATTGCCACAATGCCTCCCAGCCCAGAACTAATCAGAGCAGAGAAAGTCTCTAGCTAGCAGCTCAACCACTATACTAGCCTGCTTCTCTCCAGCTGAATAAAAAACAGGTGTTCTTGTAATTTCTTCTATGGGTGTTTTTAAACGAGACGCAGCCACACATGCCCCCCCCCATCCACACGTCCAACCACTTGTTTGAAATTGGTGGGTATCCCCCCCCAGGCCACTCTCCCCCTCCCCCCCTTCCCCCACATCGCCGGGTCCTCCCTCTCGGCTGCCCTGTGGCCACTGTTGAACTCTGGGAGCTCCCCTCCCCCACGTAGTCCATGTCCCCGATGGTATCCTGGGATGCCAAGATGTCCTGAGGGGCAGGACATGACCCACGCACCAGCCACTCAGGTCCCGGCCCCCACATGGAAGAAGTCTGAAGTGCCCCACGTGGGCCAGGGTGGTCACCTCTGTGAACGGGACAGCCATGCTGGGAGCTGCTCATTTGAAGCCCACCCCACGCACTTGGCTTGCGTAGGCACCCCACTGCTGCCCCATGCACCGACCACAGACCCCGCCCCCTCCAAGCTCGTTTAAAAACACCTAACATGATGGTCAGCGCAGGGGGGTGGGGCAGGAAAATGATTCACGAAAGCCAAACAAAATAAACCATTCTGGGTTTTTTTCTGGTTTTCATTTCCAACTCCAAAATGGCCAGTATCAGCCTTTTTCTGGTCTTTCACATTTCGGGATGTATGCTCCTGCTGGGAACATGTCCGAAGGCTCATCCCTCATTGAATTTGCCCCAGCCAAATTAAGTCCCGACCTCACTATTTGTTTCACCTTCACCTCACTTAAAGCTTTGTTCACATAAGCAGGGAATAAAATGTTGTTATTCAGGGCCATAACCTCTATTCCTGCAAGTGTTCAGATGAGCCCAGCTACAAGTAACACCCATTCTTATAAAGAGAGGTCATAACCACCCCTTTTGCCTTACTGCAACCTCTCTGCCCCCGAAAGTGAGGGGGTAGTGAAAGAGGGGGTTATTGTTCCTTATCCCATATAAACAAGTCGTTACTGTGTGAACAAAGGGTGATTTCAGATGTTACGCGGTCCCGATTCACCACGGTGGATTCCCGGTGGGAGTGAACCAAACAACAACCCCCCGTGGTCAACAAAAGCCCCAAACAGACGTGACGGGACCGGGACCACGGCAGGGAATCGGACCGGTAGATCATGGGCCGGGGCAGCGCAACAGACGTGACGCCGATTCCTGGCCATGGTCAAAACACCCAGAAGGCGTCCGGGTCAGCCCGTCGCGGCTGCTGCTGCTGCTGCTGTCCCTCCACCACCTCCAGGTGCAGCACGACCGCATCCTCCCCCACCCGCGCCTCTACCGCCGCCTCCTCCCTTGCTCTCTCGCCCTCCGCTCGCCTCTCCCTTCTGCCTCGCTCCATCCCGCCCCATCCCCCTGCTGCTGTGTGCCCTTTAAATCTCTCTCCGCTGCCTATGTTGTTGCTGCTTGCTTGGCAGCGATGCTGTGTGCTTTGTCCCCGGCTGGAAATCGTTTCCTTTGATTCCAGTCGGTGGTTGCCGGCCAGATGTTACTTTTTGTTGGTTCCCATCAGGAATCTCTTTGACCACACGGGGAGCTCCAGAAGCGTGGATGATTTTGACCCCATGTGGGACTGTGGTGAACATCTGGAGGCCACTGGACGTTCAGGGCGCTTTGGCCCCACCGCGGGATTGACCGTGGTTCACTGTGGTTAAGCGTGATCTTGTAACGTCTGAAAATACCCATTGGCAGTTTTAGAGTGAGTTAAGGAGTTACTACTCCAGAGCAAGTGATTTTTAAAATTCTATTACATTTTTTTATCTACCCCTTCCTTTGAGACTCAGAGTGGATTATGCTCATATACAAACAGATATAAAAATACACAAAACCCCTCAAATATATATTTAAAAAAACAAAATAAAACCAAGTAAAAAGAGAGGTTTGATAGGTTAGGGGCTCTTCAGCTTGGAGAAGAGACAACTGAGGGGGGATCTGATAGGTGTTTATAAAATCATGAGCGGGGTGGAACGAGTAAATAGGGAGTTATTTATGCTCTCAAAGAGGACTAGAAGTAGGGGACACTCCATGAAACTAGCAAGTTGCAGATTTAAAACAAATCAAAGAAAGTATTTTTTTCACTCAGTGCACCATTAATTTGTTGTCAGTAGGGCTGTAGCGGAATATCGCAGTGGTAGCTATTTCCGGCGGAAACAGTGTTTCCGCAATTAGTGGAACGGCATGGCAGAGGCTTTCATTCCGCTAGTTTCATTCCGCGGTTCCGCTTATTTAATTCCGCTCCTTAGTGGAATCGTGGAAACATGACATTTTCGCTATTTCCGCAATTCCGCCAGCGCCACAAAATAGCGGAATAGCGGTTTTCTGCAATTTCCGCAATTTTTCCGCAATTTGCAGAATTCCGGCGGAATTAGCGGAATATCCGCAGAAAAGTCGCGGTGTGGCGCGGGCAATTCCGAAATGGCGGAACGGAATCGCGGCGCGGTAACAGCTGCTGCCACATCAGCCCTAGTTGTCAGACGATGTGGTCATGGCCAGTAGCCTAGCTGGGCCCCGGACTGAACTTGGCTTCTAGAACCCTCACCCTGGTCTTGTCATCTGATGCTGTCTAGATAGGCAACTTTTGGACTGGTCTTCTGGCCCTGGACTCCTGTACGTCTCTGATTCCAGCATGACCCCAACAGGCTCACACACCTGGTCCCTGGGCCTCAGGTCTGACACAAAGGCTGCTTTCTCACATTGCGGGATTGTAATTTGCTCCCACAAGTTAAATGCACATGTGAGTGCACTATTCTGCATTCGTCCCACGAGTTATGCCTTGAGCACTTGTGTATTACTGGGCTCCAAAATCTTACTCTTACAGTGACGGGTGTCATGGCTGCGCAAAATTGGGAATACCTGTTGGTATTACAATCCCAGGATAGCAGGCGTGGAAACCAGCAAACCAGCAGGACAGAGCCATGGTTCATTCCCGGCTAGTTAATTTCAGCCGGTTTGTTAATTTCACCTTGCTCTGCTGACATCTTGTTAATTTCACCCAGCTCTGCCGCCGGCTTGTTAATTTCAGTCCGCTGCTGCCTTGCAGATTTCAACCCCACTCAGAGGTCAGTCGGGCAGCAGACACAGGGCAGAAGGGGGAGGATGAAAACTGCGTGCAATCTGTGCTCATGAGAATGGTGGATTCCACGATTAGTGATGTCATTGTAGATGGACGGCCACCATGACGAGGCTGTTCTCGGTGGCCACTCCATTGCTGCGGAATTCCCTTCCAGCATAGATTTGCCTCTGCCCAGATCTGCTCGCCTTCCGGCGGCAGCGTAAGAACTGGATGTTCTGCCAGGCATTTGGAGGAGACAGGTAGGGCGGGTTGGGATAGGGAAATTCTCCAAATTTTATGCAATTGTTTTTTTATATATATTTTAATAATTGTGAGGCACCCTGAGTTGCCTGAGACAAGAGGGAGTGGGGTAATAAATAAATCAATCCTGCGAGACAGTCTTGTGTGAAAGCAGCTTTGGTTCCTTCCGTGATGATGCTCCAAGCTAAGTCTTAGCTCCAACTTCAATGGCTGGTTCTCCCCAGCTGACTAGCAGCTTCCTGCCCTAAAAAGTTTAATTTGGGTGAGGGTGGCTTAAGTTTAAGGGGAAGCTGAATCCCAGGAAATGTTCCCAGTAGGAGTGTGCAAAATGCCAGTATTTGGCCATTTCAGGGTTGGAATGGAAAACCAATCAAATAAAATCCTGTATGGTTTATTTGGCTTTCATTAATGACTTTCCTGCCCCACCCCTGCATTGGCCATCATTATTTATTTATTTTATAATTTTTTACCCAGCCCCCTCCTGTAGCTCAGAGTGACTTACGTTGTAAAAACAGTAAAATAAAGTATCAAAATTATTTATTATTATTATTATTAACAAGCATTTATATAGCACAAGCAATGTACCTGGCGCTTTACAAAGTAATTGAAGAGACACGGTCCCTGCCCTAGGGCTCACAAACTGAGAGAGGGAGCGGAGGGGGGAGACGAAGGAAGGGGAACAGAGGGAGAGACAAGGAGTGTAACATTCACGAGGATGCGAGGTCCCAGGTGCATGCGCTTGGCTTAGTTAAAGCAACATAATAAATAAATATAATACATACAATAATAATAAATACATATAATAAATACAGTCTAAAACAATAAAAAAACAACCCAAAAAAACACCTGGCTAAAGAGTCGTGTGTTCCGATGCCAGTGTAAGACAAGGAGATTGGGGCTGAGGCAGCTCCCCGCTGGGAGTGAGCTCCACAACACTGAGGCGTCCGCCAAGAACGCCCGCCTGTTGGTCCCCACCTGCCTATAGCGAGGGACCTCCAGGAGGGCGCCCCCAATGACTGCAGGAGCCTCCCAGGAAGTGAGGTGCTGGTCCCTCAGATAGCTTGTGAAGGGCCCAGGCTAGACTAAATCCCAAGAACTCCTGTTTTACATTGAGCTTTAGAGAACAAGGGTGGTCGGTTGCTAGCTGGACACTAGGGTTCAGTTCCTTGCTCTGACAAGCTCTGTGGCAGGAGGCATGGCTTCTGGGGTGGGGACCGTGGCTTCAGGGGCAGGCTTGGGCCCCAGCAATCCATTTTAATTCACCGCCACCACCACCAATTAAGCACTTCTGTCACATTCATCTGGGAGAACTCAAGCCATGCCAGTGGGTTAGCTCTTCCTCTGTCAGCCCTTCCTTGGGCTTGCAGCTGCTTGTTCTCACTTTCCAGGAGGGCTGCAACCCTGTAATGACGTATCCCAGGCTCTTCTCTGACTTTGACCCTGCAACAGAATAGCACTTACAGGAGACCTATTACACCAATTATTTTCAGCCAAGGGATGGAGGCTGCACCTTTGGGTGATGAATGAGAAAAATGAGCAATTCCTCAGATATTCAAGCTAGAATTAAATCATTCCGGAGAGTTAAAGATCCAAAACGTTCTGCACTCAGGAATATGGAGAACTTATCTTGAGGTGAGAAATTCTGATATAGCATCCAATAGAAGAATAAAACCACCACGTCTCATATCCCAGAGGGTGCTCTTAGACAGACAGGCTGCCCCGATGCTGGCCACACCAGTCCACTCCACCCCCTGGGTGGACTGTCCATCTAAAGACGCCCCACCAGATGTGCAGGCAGAGGAGGTGCAGCCCACTCTAGAGCAGCCCTGCCAGTGGGGCTCTGGAACATCCCGGAGCATGGGCGGCAAAGTGAGTTGGCCAAACCTGGGGTACCAGCCCAAAGCAGAGCAGCAGTCCATCTGATCCACAGGCCCGTGCGGTTGCTCTACTTGCGTCCAGCTATTGCCCCAGGCAACACCACCATAGTGTTGCAGAATTTAGGGCTGAAGCAGCAACTCCTTTTTCCATTCCGCTATTTCATTCCGCCATTTTGGAATTGCCTGTGACTTTCCACAGCTTTTCTGCCGGCATGCCGCAAAATTCCGCCAGCATTCCACTAATTTGGAAACTGTCGGAACAAACATGGTTCTGCTATTTTCACAGCTGGTGGAAGTAGCGGAATGCAAGTAGCGGAATGGCAGAAGTAGCGGAATGAACGTTTCTATCACACTGTGCCGCTCATTGCGGAAGAACCTTTTCCGTTGGAAAAGGCTACCGTAGCGGCTTATCATTTCAGCCCTATTGCAGATGCTCTAGCCCACAACTCTAATAATATGTGGGGAGGGAATGACACATGGACAGAACCATAGTCCAGGGAACCTGCCCAGTCTGTCAAATTCAAATTTTATTAAAAACGTGACCGTAGGCCATTGTTGGCATACATACATACACATTATTGAGATACATACATACATAAAAGAAAATACATCACAGAATACATCAGAAAACACATATTCAACAGCTACCCCTCCTCTAGCCAAGGTTTACATTGCAAAAATTTGATCCTAATGTCCATCGCAAATCTTAACAACTTCATAACGCTGGAGGTAACGTCGGGACATACATCCGATAAGGCAATCTGCAGGAGAGAAACCTCCGTCCTGCCAGGGTTACTTTCCATAAGAGGCTGCAAAAATGTAACCCTCAAAGAATCATATAATCAACAGGAGAACAGTATATGATGGGTTGATTCTGTCATCTGCCTATCGAAAGGGCACACTGGTCCCCATATGGTATGCCCAAATAACGACCCTCTAGCACCCTTGTCGGCAGTGCATTTAGACTTGCACATAGAAAAAGATATTTCTCTCTAAATGCAGCTGACATACTTAAAGTTAATCATTGAGCCCAAATGAGAGACCCAGCCATCGTACCCTACTAAATGACTGGAGCCACCCACCATTGCTAACTCCTCCTGTCTTTCGATGTCTCTGCATCTCCGAATAACTTGGCACCTCACTGCAGCCGGGTTGACAGCATCCAACTAGGTCTCTGAGAACCCCAATCGGGCTAATTGACCGAGAACCACCTTTTGCCAGGGGCTAAGAAAGGAGTCCTGAAATATTAGCTGCGCCAAGTTACTCTTACCAGAACCTCTCTTCTTAAGCCAGAAAAGTATGGCCTGCCCAGTCTGTCTGATTTAGACCATGGTGGGGCTGGGAGCAGATGGACACGCACCCCCCAGAGCAGCTCTGGAGGGAGGGAGCAGTACTAGTAACCATTTCTATAGCGCTACTAGGCAGTATGCAAAAAGTGCTTTATAGGCTGCTTTTAGATGAGCAGCACATGCTCACGGAATGTCATCAAGTGACTTTTCAAATTACTGCAGGCACCGGGTGGCTTTTAGATGAGACTTCTCATGCGTTATTGCCGCTTGCGCATTCTTTTAATACCGCAGATTAAATACCTCCATATCAAGGTATTTAATCTGTGGTATTAAAAGAACACGCGAGCGATGATAAAGCTCAAGGAGTCTGGTCTAAAAACCACCCACAATAATTTGAAGTGTCATGTGATGGTGCATGCCGCTCATCTAAAAGCAGCCATAATCACAGATTTTTTAGACACAAGTCCCAGCCCAGTGGGCGTACGATCTAAGATGGACAAGTGTGAGAGGAACAAAGGGACAGACAGACAGACAGACATTTTACAAATGGGGAACGGAGGCTGAGACTTGCCTAAAGCAAGTACATCAGAAGCAGGAAGCCTGCTAGAGAGTCAGTTGGGCCGTGAGATGACCACGAGCTGAAAGAGGCACTTAGGGAGGAAAAGGACATTGCAGAGAAGCTGAATGAGTTCTTTGCTTTGGTCTTCACTGCTGAGGATGTGGGGGAGATACAAAGTAAGACTCCGGCGTGGGTAAGTGATGAATTGGAAGAGCTGTCACAAATCAACGTAACTCTGGAGGTCCTAGAGAAAATTGACAAACTAAATACTAACAAATCACCAGGACCAGATGGTATTCACCCCAGAGTTCTGAAGGAACACAAAAATGAAATTGCAGACCTACTGTTCATAAATTTCTAACCTATCACTAATATCTGTCACTGTACTGGAGGACTGAAGGGTGGTAAATGTAACCCCGACATTTAAAAAGAGATCCAGAGGCAATCCTGGAAACTAAAGACCAGTAAGCCGGACGTTTGTGCCGGGCAAAATAGCGAAAACTATCAACATGCCCAGCGATTCTTAACGATAAACATGGCTTAATGGGGAAGAGTCAACATGGATTTAGCAAAGGTAAGTCATGCCTCACTAATTTGTTGGAATTCTTTGAGGGTGTAAATAAGCATGTGGACATGGGGAGGCCTGGTCGATATAGTGTACCTGGATTTCCAGAAAGCATTTGATAAGGTCCCACATAAAAGACTCTTGAGAAAATGAAAAAGTCATGGGATAGGAGGTAGTGTCTTACTATGGATCGGTAACTGGTTAAAGGATAGGAAGCAAAGAGTAGGACTGAATGGTCAGTTTTCACAATGGAGAGATGTAAAAAGTGGTGTGCCTCAGGGATCTGCATTGGGACCGGTGCTGTTTAATGTATTCATTCATGATCTGGAAAAGGAGCTTAAGAGTGAGGTGATCAAATTTGCAGATGACACCAAGTTATTCAAGGTAGTTAAAACACAAGCAGACTGTGAAGAACTGCAGCAGGATCTTACGACACTGGGTGCCTGGGCATCTAAATGGCAAATGAGATTTAATGTGGACAAGTGCAAA
>QEPC01006909.1:302872-317867 GCA_003113815.1 Sphenodon punctatus | reverse complement strand
GTTCCCTTTCGGCCAGAGCCAGAGTGCTGTCGAAGGGAAAAGTTGGTTGGTTAGTACTGACTTGGGAAGGTACATCCCGGTCAGTACACGTTAATAAGAATTAAGTAGCTAGTATACTGGACCCATATTGCTTGTGCAATCACCCACTGGCCTAATTGAATTTGTTGAAATAAAGTGCGGCCAAGTTTGAACCATATACTGCCTCTGTGTCTCATTGGGGGGTGCGCCGGCAAATAAAGAGGAAGTACTTTTTAACTCAATGCATAACTAAGTTATGGAATTTGTTGCCAGAGGACGTTGTCAAGGCCAGTAGTACAGCTGGGTTTTAAAAAGGACTGGATAAGTTCTTAGAGAGTAGGTCCATTCATGGCTATTAACCAAGTAGCTTATGGGATGAGCATCTTACTGTTGGGAGCTGAGAGTGAACAACGAGGAATGGATTGCCCATCGTAACTGTTGGCTCTTCTCCCATGCGATTGAGACTGGCCATTGTTGGAGGACAGGATGCTGGGCTTGATGGACCATTGATCGGACTCAGTATGGCACTTCTTATGTAAGACCACCCAGTGAGTTCATGGCTAGGACAGAATTCAAACCCTGGCTTCCTAGGTCCAAGTTCAGCACCTTCTCCACTACACCGCACTGGCTCACTATGCTGAGAGGTTGTGATTTGCCCAAGGCCACCCACTGAGTGCATGACAAGGGCAGGGTTAAAACCATGGCTTCCAAGTCCAAGACCTAATCCACTACACCCCACGGGCTCTCCAGTAGGCAGTCCCAGGTCCATCTGAAAACATCCAGTCTCCCCAGGCTTTGGAGGAAATCTCAATTCGCTGTGTCAGCCAAGGGTGCCTCCCATAACCAGAGGAAGCAAGTTTTCCAGGGCATCCAAGTCAGAAAGGGGCTAGGCTATAGGGATTTTTCTGTGCCCTTTCTGATGTGGTTGACTGTGCCTCTCAGGAGCGTTATAATGTCATAAGGGGCGTGGCTATGTCAGAAAGGGGTGTGGTAGCCCTTCTGCCCCAACCCCCCTTACCAACCTAACCCTGCTCCCTGCCACGATGCCAAAAAATTCTGGAAGGGGTGGAGTTACACAAAAAAGGGACATGACAGTCCCTTTCCATACCCCCCTCCCTCAACTTGAGGAAAGCCTGGAGGGAGGTGATTATTGCCCTAGTTGTAGATGTTACCATAATACCACTCGTTTGATAGCGAGAATGCCTCATTCAGCCGTTCAGACGACAACTCCTTCTCTTCCTACCAACATCCGAGCAGACGGCCTCTGTAACAACCTTCTCTCCCAGGGTGGATGACCCAGTCTGGAAACTGACCTCTGGGGTCAAGATACAGAGCAATATAGGATTGCGAGGCCTGACCGTTCTTTCTCCTTTTAAAGGAATAGGCTTCGCAGAGGGTGGGGAATCAGGGAAAAAGATACTTCAAGGAATACAGAAACAAAGGCAGCTGAAGACACGAGTCTCTCCCTGGCCCTCAGCCAGTTGGCATGGCCTCCCGTTTCATGTTACAGCCGGTTGTGGTAACCTTAAACCCTCCTCCCTGCAGGTAGGCGTGCAAGCTGGAGAGCCACCGTGGGGGAATAATATTTATTCTCCTGTATCTCTTTGCTTTACAACAGCACCATCCAGACTCAGCAAAGATCAGGATCCCTTTGTGCAAGACAGAGCCTGCTCTGAAAAGCTGTCCAGCTGGGTAATTTAGGAAATATTCTCAGACTCTGATCCACAGATAGGAAAGTACAGCAGAGAGAGGCTAAGCAACTTGCTCAAGGTTACAGAGGTAGTTGGTTGCGCAGAGATCAGAATTAGTTTATTTAAATTTTAATAATACATGATCATATTCTTTTTTCTTTTTATATAATGCTGCCTTACCTTTCCCCTCTGCCATATGGCACTTGGGGGTATTTAAAATTTTTATTTATTACAATTTCTACCCCACCCTTTCCAAATGGCTCAGGACAGCTTACAAAAAACAGAACAGTACATAAAAACCCTCCCCCAACCACCCTGTTGCAGGGACAGCCGTGTCATAGCTAAGTGTCTGCAGGATCCTGGCCCAAGTCACACAATCAGTCACACAGCCTTAGGGAATTAGCATTAAACGGTACTTTTATTAACATCAGCAGACTCTTCTCAGGCCATGCAACAAGCCTCTGGCCATTCAGTGCCTCCCTCACACTGTTCATTATAGCCTTCACTACTCACAAGCCTCTATCTCACAGCCCAAGGCCTAGCCAAGGCCCAGTCCTCTGGCTGGCTGGCTGGCTGGCTCCTCACATCAGCGCCAGTATCTCTTCCAGCTCAGGAGCAGCTTCTGCAGAAGTGTACTCCCTCTGAGCTCCAGACTGCTTCTGACTGGGCACTTACTGCTCCCTTATATTCCTTAGAGTGGGTGTGGCTTCTGCTTCACGGTAGTCCTCTTAAAGGCACCCACAGCCTTATTATGCTGCTCCCTGCCACACACCCCCTCACACACACACACACACACACACACACCCAACCAACCAACCAACCAACCCCCATTCCCTATCCCTGCCTGCCAAATGCCTTAACAAAAAGAAAAGTCTTACACCGCCTTCGGAAGATACCCAGGCTCGAGCTTGGACAAACCTCTGGGGGAAGAGAGTTCCATAGCATCGGGCAGCCACCGAGAACACCGCCCGGTGAGCCCTCACCGTACAAACAAGACTAAGAGACGGCACCCACAGGGCGGCACTCCCAGCAGATCACAGGAGCTGCAGTGGGGTATGGAAGGATAGGTGGTCTCTGACCATTTAGGGTCTGGGCCCCACATATCAAAGGTCAAAACCAGCACCTTGAATTTGTGCCCAGAAAGCTATAGAGAGCCAGTGCGAACTTCAGAGCACTGGGATAATGTGCTTTTCAGATCTCACCCCCGAAAAGAGACAAGCCGCCGCTTTCCACACCAGCTGCAGCTTCTGAACAATCATCAAGGGCAGCCCCGCGTAGAGCACATTGCAGTAGTCTAGCCTGGAGGCAACCCAAGGCAAGGGCCAGTGTGGTGTAGCGGGTAAGGTGCTGGGTTTGAACCTGGGAAGTCAGGGTTCAAATCCTGTTCTCGCTGTGAACTCACTGCATGGCCTTGGGCAAGTCACAACTTCTCAGCCTCAATTCCCCATCTGTAATAAATGGGAATGTGTGTGTGTCTGTCTCTCCCTGTGTTCCCCTCACCTGTGTCCATCTTAGATTGTAAGCCCACTGGGGCAGGGACCTGTCTCTAATAACAACAATTATAAAGCACCAGGTGCACAGCTGGTGCTATATAAATGCTTAATAATAATGATGACAGCAGCCAGAATTGATATGAAAGAAAATGCCACAGCCTCATCACCAGATGGAGTTGGTGAAAGTGCTCCTGGCCACCACTGCAAACTAGGGTTCCCACCAATGTATATTTTTCCAGGTCACTTATGAAAAATACATACTGCAGGGCCTGAATTGGCACCTATAGCACCAGTGCTGGCCCTGAAACATGCATTTTTCATAAGTGGTCTGGAATACATATACCTAGGTCGCAACCTGACAATCCAGGTGCAACAAGGAGGCCCAGAAGCACTCCAAGGCTGCAAACCTGACTGATCAGAGGGGGACGGACTCCGCCAATAACAGCAGTCCCAATCCTCTCCAGGTCACAAGGCCAGCCAACCATCATCTTTATTTCACATAATTAATATAATAAAATACAATCAATCAGTCATTTATTTGTTATAACCAAATGGTTGTCCAAAAGAAACACTTTAAAACACAGCGAACAAGACAAACGCAACATTAAAAAAAGAAAAGAAAGAGAAGCAAAAATCTAGTAAACTCCAGAAGCAAATCCTAGAGCTGCTTCCCCAGAGCCTTACGACTACAAATCGCATCAGCATACATCAGAGTTGCAACTTTCTTCATTCATGATTAATGATTCCTGGGTACATGCCAATAAACACTTCATTTGATATTCCTCATCCTCCAAGTCCAGGCCCATTGTGCTGGTGATTTTACTTGTTATTCCCTGAACAGGCGTTAAAATCTCCAAGTAATAGGACTGGGGCTATAATAAAATACAATAAAACCACCTCAAACCTATTTAAAATCCAGTTTAAAAACAATTTTTGAAAACAGGAAAATTAAAGGGGGGGTGGTGGAAGACACATTAAGGTGAATCAGCAGTGGATTCTCCGAAGCAGGGGTGGGGAACGTTGTCCCTTCAAGCGTCCCTCTGAAAATTAGTACAAGCTCCAGGGGCCTCACAGAAGTTGGAGGTATTTAAATGGTGTGCTCAAGAAGAGGAGGTCTGATCATGGGTCTGTGCCATGGATCTGTCCCCTCTCCTTGTGTGCAGGCCCTCTGCTCTGCTTCCTTGCCCTGAGCTCAGGCTTTCAGTGCTTGGGGGTAGGAACTAGATGCAGGGGGGCATTTAAGGAACTGAAAGGGGGACAAATAAAAATTAGCCTGGACTGCATTTTGCCACTAGGCTGAGAATTCCCACCTCTTCCCTAAAGGCATTTGGGAAATGATCATTAAAAAAATGTCTTCAGATGCTTTTAAAAGATGAGGCGGGAGGAACTGAGACAAATGATATTTTCCCCTCTCCATCCCCACCCACTGCTATGCAGGAATAAAGACCAGCACTTTCCCATGAGACAGAATGCGCAGCCTTTGGCGCCTCCACAAGTCAAATGACTTGCAGCTCCCGTCTTGTGGGAAAGGCGGAAGTGCGGGGGTCTTTCGCCGGCAAACATGCACGTTGGGCAGAGTAGGATGCCATGCAGCCCTGCCGCTCTGGTGTAAACCAGGAAGCCCAACACGTGGGCAGGACCCTGGGACTCTGCCGTGGCAGCAGCAGGATTGGACCCCCAGAAGAAGCTGCCACCAGCCGCCTGTCAGCTGTTGAAGCAGCGGTGTGTGTGTGCATGCGTGTGTGCCCGTGCTGCCTGCTCATCAGCTGTTAGGCTGGACCCCGGGGAGGAGGAGGCTCATCCCTGTTGTCCCCAGTTGTGCGAGTAAACACTCCAGCCGGGAACAATGGGGTCGATCCTCCTCCTCCCCAGGGTCCACTGCAGCTGATGATCCTCCTCCTCCCTAGGGCCTCTCCAACAGCTGATGGGTGGTGGCCAACCAGGGTGCGCACCTCACCACCGCTCCAACCGCTGAGAGGCAGCTGGCGGCAGCTTCCTCTGGGCGGCCTGACCTTTGCCGGCACCGTGGCCTTGCCCACGGTACTGGCAGATCTGTATATGGGCCAAGGAGCCAAGCTATGGGCAGACTCCACCTCCTTAACCTTACGGGGGGCCTATAATTGGGGCATGAGCCTAGGCCCACCAGCACAACCTTGCTATGCCACTGAGCCAGCTAACTGAGCAGCAGCCATAAAAAGCGGGACCCGAGAGCTTTAAGGGGCATCGGGACTGCCAGAGAGGGGTTGTTGCCTCATGGGGAGAAGCCTGTCTCAGGGCGGTGCTGTTGCAGGGGCTAGACACCAGGCCCAGTTTGTGAAGGCTTTCCCGTTGTCTGGCTGGAAAGCGGTAAGCCAAGCCAGGGATCCACAATTAGAGGCCTGCTTTTCTAGGTAATCTTGAACCCTTCAGTGGCCCCAGCCAGGAAGGAGCAGCTGAGAAGGAGAAGCCGCCCAGACTGAGGCTGGGGCCTGTTCTTTTTCGGTGCCTGTGAAAACGCCAAAGCTGCCCAGCTGAGAACGGACTCAGGGCAAGGGGAACAGATTCTACCCGGCTGGAGGAGTGGCTTGGGGTGGGGTTACTGTGTGAACTGTTTGATGGGGGCTGTAGGGTAAACAAAACACTCTGATATGGGAAGAGAGTAGCTGGATTTGGATCTTGGAATGGATTTGATGGGAATGGACCCACATGTAGACCACTCTCCAAATCCTATGCCAATTAAAAAGGTCTTACATTGTCTCCAGAAAACAGGTTTTAGTGAACCTCCAGGGGAAGGAAGTTCCATAATCGCGGTACATTTGCCAAAGACGCCTCTCTATGCGTCCTTGCTTGTATAGACTCGACGCACCAATGGCCCATGTAAGAGGGCTCCCCCAGTTACCTCAGAGGCCACAATGGGACATAGGCAAGGATTCCCCACCCCCAGATATGAGGGGCCCAGGCTGTTTAGAGATTGAACTGAATGCACATCAGACTCCAAGCGCAGTGTTTTAACAGAATCATAAGGCTGGAAGAAACCCAAAGGTCATCTAGTCCAGCCCTCCTGCCGTTAAACAGGATGCATTGTATCTACATCATCTTTGAGAGATGCCTCTAATTTATTTTTAAAGGCCTCCACTGATGGGGCCGCCACAACCTCCCATGGCGATTTCCTCCACCACCGAACAGCCTTGGGAGTTAGAAAATTCTTAACATCGAACCTAAATCTTTTCTCCTTTAATTTGGAAACCATCAGTTGACGTTGGCTCCCTTGCCAGCTATCGGCCTGTCTCTAACCTTCCCTTTTTAGGGAAGGTTATTGAATGGGTAGTGACCCAGCAGCTGCAGGGGAATCTGGATCGCATCGGTTTTCCTGATTCCTCCCAGTCTGGATTTCGTCTGGAACATGGCACCGAGACTGCGCTTGTAGCCTTGGTGGATGACCTGCGTCGAGAGTTAGATCGGGGTTGGTTGACCCTGTTACTGTTGTTAGATTTTTCAGCTGCATTTGATATCGTTGACCATGAGATGTTGGTGACGCCTGCGGGACTGTGCAGGACTGGGCGGGACTGTTCTTGAATGGTTCCGCTCATTCCTAGCAGGAAGAACTCAGCGAGTGGTACTCGGAGAATGTTTTTCATCGTACTGAGACCTCTCGTGTGGTGTCCCGCAGGGTTCTGTCTTGTCCCCTCTCCTGTTCAACGTGTATACGCAGCCACTCGGTGAGGTGATTCGGAGGTTCGGCGTGCGGTGTCATCAATATGCGGATGGCACCCTCTCTTTTACAACAGACCCAGGCCCTGCACTCTCGGTGCTTACCTGGTGTCTGATGGCTGTGGGGGACTGGAGGAGGGCCAACTGACTGAGGTTGAATCCTGACAAGATGGAGGTGATGCTGGTGGGTAAGGCGACGGGGGTAACGGCCTCCATTGTGGACGGGGTCTGTCCTGCGTTGGTTCTCCAGGTGTGGAGTCTGGGGGTGCTCCTCAATGCGCAGCTCCGCCTGGATGCTCAGGTGGAGGCTGTGGCGAGGGTGCCTTTCGCCAATTACATCTGGTGCAGCGGCTTCGGCCGTATGTTTCAGACTCTGACCTGGCCACCCTCATCCATGCTTTCATCACCTCTAGACTAGACTATGGTAACGTGCTCTACATGGGGCTGCCCATGATAACGGCTCGGAGGCTGCAGCTAATGCAGAATGTCGTGCAGTAATACCTCGATAATTGAGGTCTGTACTATGCTGTGTTTCAAAACACCCAGAAGTCGCCCGGTGCTGCTATTTCTAATGCTGCCTGGGTGACTTCCGGTTCACGGAGGACTGTCTAAAGCCCCCCACGCAGGTGTCCCAAGAGCCGCGGGTTTAAAATCCTGTTTGTCTAAAAAGGCCCTCAGAGACACTAGTCGACATGGCCTGATAGTGTGGTAGAGCTATTGCTATACATATGGCTGAGGAAACCAAAGGTTGTGCACAGGATCTACGCAGTACTGGGATCTTCTCCTCTAGCGTTTGGCCAGTTCAGGGAGAAACTACTGCCAAACCTCTCCTGCAGTCCCCGGGCTGGAGTAGTGACTTTGGGCCACTTCAGGAGGGAAGGCTGATCTATGTAGTCTGATGTGATGGTGATCTCCGTTTACCCGAATACTGGGTGGCTTTACTGGACCGAATTCTGGTGGGGTCCCATTCTATGGCTACGTGAGTTTCTCTTCCTAAATTCTGACAGCATCTCAGCCGCCATCTGCAAGCCAGGATAATGTGCTCCAAGTAAACGCTGTCACCAACAAAAGGACGGCAGCAAAGGGGCCTTTAAATAATTCAGTAATCAGTGCACTGCTTGCTCATTTGTGTAACTTCGATACCCGAGCAACAGCTGAAGAGGAGAAAAGAGTAAAAAGTCACCTGTGCTTTCTCAGTCTGGATAGTCTTCCTCATCATGATGAAATAAAGAATAAAGAATTCAGGGTCGTCTTCTTCCCTGTAACTAAATTGAATATGTGCACCGGCAACTTCTCAACTGAGTCACAGAGTCATGTAGCCCAGTCCCCTCCTGCCCCAATGCTGGATTCACCACCTGTGCAGAAAAATCCATCCAACAAGAAACTGAGCCTATAATAACAATCGGCCAGAAGAAGCAATCAGGAGTGACCAGAACACACCTATGCCTAAAATAACCAGAGAACAATTTGATAAAATAATAATCCAGGTGTCTCGAACAGGTGAGTTGCACCCACGCTGCTGGGGTAAGTAGAAAACCCTCAGAGTCGACTGCCAATCTGACCCGAAGGAAAATTCCTTCCTGACCCCATATATGGTGATCAGTTAGACCCTGAGCATGGGTGCGGGACCCACCAGCCAGGCACCCCACATAATTATAGTACCCAGGCACCAGAATACCCCATTGGTCCGACTTCCAGTCGCAGACAACTTGGATGCTTCGGGAAGAAAACCCACAATGTACTATTTGGGGGTAAAAGAAAACGTTGTGAGTGAATGTTTCCCTGTCTCACCTTATGTCCCCTCCCTTGTCTCCCCTTAGGGTTGGCACCTTTCGCAGTTTCACCCTGAGACTCCCATAGGGCTAAAATGGGAATCTCAGGCTGAAACCGCAAGATGCAGCAACCCGACTCCCCGTCCTTGGCCATCCTAGATTGCAAGCCCCTCGAGTAGAGCTGCCGTAACTAGCCTAGGGCCAACGTGGCAGTGGCCACAGGTGCATTTACATGAGGGGCGCCAACCAAACACGCCCCAGGGCAGCTGAATCATCAGCTGTGTGTTTGGGTGTTTTTAAATGAGATGCTACTACACGTGCCCACCCATCGACCACTCATCTGAATGCCCATTTGAAGGTGTGGGGGGGTGCACTCCTGTGACCCACACAGCACCCACTCATGGGCGCCAAAAAATCCACAGTGTCCCGTGCAGGGGAAGCCAAAAAAGTGTGTGGGGACAGGTGCCCAAGCATCCCCTGCCTGTATGAATCGGGGCACCCACTCACACCAGCAGGCAGGCCCACAGCCCGACTGCTTCCCTAGTCTAACCCACAGCCCTGCCAGGAGCTCTTAAAGGACATGCATGCGAAATACATCGCCATGTTGGCTTAAAGCACAACAAACCCCCCCTCCCCTCATGACGCAGGAGAGAACAGCCAACGCCATGGAGGACAGCAGCTCGGACAGCAGCGTCCTCTGTGTCCTGCTCAGAATGCGCCTCCATTGTTGCTTGGGACTGCCAGTAGCTGCACCAGCTCCTGGGATCATGGGCCCATTGGGCAGGAAGGGGTTACTGGCTGCTGCAGCTCCATGGTGTCCGGGGCTGTGTGTCATGACAGAGGGCGGGCAGTTGGGCAGGGCTTGGGGTGGGGGAGAGAGACAGGGAACAGCTGCCCTTATGAGTTGCTTGTGAGGCCGGTCTGTGGCGGTGGGAGTGCACGGAGGTTGTCTGAGTGGGCGCACCTTGGGAGCACCCATTAGAAATCACCCCCACTCACAGCTGTGCAAACCGTGCTTGTTTAAAAACACCCTTTGTCTCACTGTGGCTGCCGCCCCAGACGGACTCCCTTAGTGCTTAGCCAATACTAGTGGGTGTGTGTTGTAGGGGAATAATTTGAACTCTATAGACTAACTCCATTTTGGATAGCTACGTTGCCTTAGCCAGAGTAGTGAGCCACTTTAAAATGGCTTACTGATGTATGCTGGGTAAAACCATACCAGACCTCTGTTCCAGGGACAGAAATGCTGAATGCTTGCCTTAGTTCTTTCCATAATAAAGTTATTTTGAGATTATAGGCCGTAAGACATTAGGACTCCTTTTCCCTTTCTCACACGCAGATAGCATAGTTATAGCCTTGTAGTGAGGATAGATATGGGAGCACCAGTCTTTTCTCTTGACAGCGATAATGCAGGTGTAACAGAATGTATAGTTCTCAGACACTCTTAAATATAAACATAGTTGGTTCATGTCTGGGTTGTATTGTTTGGGAACGTGCACTCTTTAAGTATGTAAACACCTTGCTAACGCCTGAGTTTTCTGTAATTTTCCATTGTTGTACCATGTCACTTGAGTGACACCTTTGTTTGTACCAAAAACCTATAACTATCCTGGTATAATGGGAGGAGTCAGAAACTCTCTGCTCAACCCTGCGTGGCGGTGACAGATGTTTCTCCCTTTCAGCTGAAAGGTAAACAATAAAGAAACTCTAACAGATTTCAACCATTGGTGTGAGTATAAGTTTTTCCACAACAGTGTGGTGGGGCCTCTCCCCCATTAGTACTGGCTAAGCAGTGCACTCCTGCTTAGTGCTGGCTGGCAGAAACAGCAGAGAAGGGAGTCTGGGGCAGGCAGCTGCAGCGCAACAGACACAAAACTGATGATTCAGCTGCCCGGGAGCACGGTTGGTTGGCACCGCTCATGTAAATGCACCTGTGACCACCACCATGTTGGCCATAGGCTAGTTACAGCTCTGCCCTCGGGGCAGGAACCTTTCTCCGATTAATGTGCTAGGCACACTGCTGGCACTATATAAATCATCAATTAATAAGAATGATGATGTTTCCCAATGAAGCAAAATTTAGACACTTTCTCACGTTCATTAATATGCACGCATCAGCGCCGCGGGGAAGTCTGGGACTCAAAGGACACGCAGTTTCTGTCTTGTGAGAAGGGCGGAAGGGCAGAGCTTTGCCGGCAAACATGCCTGTCCAGCCGGATGCGCATGTTTGCTGGCAAAAATTAGCACCTCCGTCCTTCTCACGAGACGGAAGCTACTCGTCATTTGAGTCCCAGACTTCCCCGCAGCGCCTCTGGGTTCGTATTAACCAATGTGAGAAAGCGCCTTTAGAGGCCAAATTCAGGCTGGTGTAAGTAGGTTCAGAACTGGGTATCAGATTTTTAAAGGGCACGTAATCCTTGTTGTTTATCAGTGGGGAATTTGACATGGACGTGCAATTTATTGCCTTTGAAAATCTACCTGGTTGCAAAGAGCTCTGGATACCTGGAATTCAGGACGCAGATGCTGAATGGCTCCCTATTAGCGCTGAAATGGGTAGCAGAATCAATGGTCTCTCTTTTTGCATTTTTTAGCAGAACGAAGTTGACCAAAACGACATTCCTCACGGTGTTCAAGCAACAGAATTTTTACATTTTCGACTATTTTGTTCCTTTTGGGACATTTTCAGGTGCCTTTTTGTTTTCATTCAGTTTTATGCTTTTGGTATGTAGCATTTTTGTCACTGCTTTTTGGGCGTTTTTAAACGAGTAGAGCGATGTGGAAGGAGGGGCGGGTGGTGGCCGGTGAGTGGCTCTGCTGCAGAGCACCCACTCAGGCGGAGTGAGTGGGGAGAACTTCAAATGGGTGGCTCCGAGGCGGCCACCCTACATTTGGCTGACCCCTTACAGAGCACTCCAGATTTCCCGGCAGTTCTTCATGAGTAGCCATAAGTGGTCATGAGCGGGTGTTCCGAGGCTCGCGGGAGCATGCATCTGATCCGCTCCACCTTCAGACAGGCTGTCCGATGCGTGGCTCCGGCGTCGTCATGTGGGCTAGCATCTCGTTTAAAAACACCCTCTGTTTCCCCACTGTGCAGGGAACCCAGTCAAAAATAACCCCTAGGAAATGGAATGAATGCATGGACCAAATGAATGGATAAAACATGTAAAGTCATCAGTCCGGCAATCAAACGAAGAGCACGGTACCATTTTGTTTGCTTTGGCTCGGATATAGGATGGGGTTGCTTATTTTGGTGCATACTCTTTCAGCTGGACTCGCAACGAGAGTGATCTGGTCACTGTACACACTTCCTGCAATGCTAAGAAAGAAAAACAGATTCCAACAAAGCCCCAGTGTCTTTAAAGCAGGCCAGACATTCCCAGAGGAGACAACATCATGTTGACGTATGGCTAGTTAGCCCAGCACAAAACCAGGGAGCCGAGCACAACATTTCCGGGGGTTAGGAATGCACAAGTGGTCCGGGAAACCAGAACGTGAAAACGTTGAGCTACAGTGCTGAACAAAATTGGAGACAGAGCAGGGAAAGGTTATTCTGAGCGTGTGGATGGGGGTGCTTCTAGCATGACAATGGGGGCTGTCCATAATGTAGGTCATGTCAGAAGGGGGCAGGGCAGCAAAATTGTGACATGGGCAGGAAGGGAGTATTTTGGCAGGGGCTTAGCTAGGTTTAGGGCCCTGGTGCAGATGATGGAATGGGCTCCCTACTGGGGAAATCCGCTCCAGTGTGCATATGCACTCTACATACACACACACACACCCCAAGCACGCGGCCCCTGGTGCAGCTATACTGTCTGCACCGATTCTAGCCACACCCTGGGTATTGGATTGCAATGGGCATTTTTACACACATGTTAAAGTTCCGGATTTTACAATCTTCTGGGTTTACAAGTCCACAAGTAAAGTCCGGATTCATTTTTCACACACACACGCTGCCCTGAGGCAGTTCCTGGAGGCATTCTTCATACAAACGCTGCCCTGAGGCAGCCTAAAGTAGCCGCAGCTGTAGACGTGAGGGGCTGCCATGGAAACCAAGTGACCACAGCTGCCTGGAGCAAAGCAGTTTACCAGGAGAACCTTTTACACACAAAGGTTCTGGGAGAAGTTTCACGCAGGAGTTCAAAGCTCTGGATGTTTAAGATCTGGGTGAGTGATTTAGACACACAGAAAGTTCAGGATGCTACAGCAAACATCCAGGAGAAATGCATGTGTGAAAACTATGCCCTTGCATTTCTGGCACCATCATTTAGTAGATGGGTATTTAGGACGGTACAGATACACTGACTTGTTTTCCTGTCTCACTCTATACCCCCTCCCATGTATAGACCACCTTCATCTTTGCTGGTTCTGCTCTACCTCCCGTCAGTGATGTCACTGAGGGTGGCCAGATATGCAGATGTTAGAGGGCACTTATGAGAAATACAGGTTTTGGGGCTCCCTTAGCTCTAATGCAGACCTGCAACCTGCATAGTTCACAGGTTTCCTTTAAAATTTGCATATAGTGGCCACCCTACTCACAACACTCTGCAGGAGGCGGGTCTATGACAGAGAGTGGGACTGCTGCCCCTTTGGCCCCCCCTTTCTAATGTGGTGGTCGTGGGGGCAAGAGCAAGAGAACAGGGGGCACACCAACTGCTATTTGCTGAACCCCCACCGCCATCATTCTGGATTGGGGAGTGGGGCTGCAGGGGCAGAGTCTTGGGGGAGGCGGGAACAGAGTCCCCCCTTAGAAACACCTGTCAAAAGTGGCTGTGACGTTACCTTTCTCACCTCCCTTACCCCGGTGACACCAACAGCAGGGAGGAGTCCTGCCACCACCTGCGGCTCCCACCAGTGTCTCCTCCCGACTTGACCAGCGATGGGGAGGAGACTCTGGTGGGAGCTTCTAAGAAACCAAAGCTTAGCCTAGAGCCTGTTCCCTCCAGGCCAAACTGGGAGAGGCAGCAACCCTAAACAAGAGACTCTAGGGTGGGTGAAGGTGGTGTTGGTGGTGGCAGAGGAGGAGTCAAGTTCTTGGGTGGGAAGCTAACAGGAAATGAGGGCAGAGAGGTCAAGAACATCCTCAAAAGGAAGGACGAGGAGTTTGTGTTGGATGTAGGGTTGCCACCTATGCACATTTTTAAGGAACACTTATGAAAAATGCATGTTGCAGGGCCTGCATTGGTGGCTAAGTTGCCAATGCAGGCCCTGCAACATGAGTTTTTCCTAAGCGTTCCTTAAAAATGTGCACAGGTGGGACGCCTAGTTGGATGTGAAGGGGGAGAGGGAGCCAGCGGAGGAAGCAGGGGACACACTGAACATTTGCTCTGCATGTCGGTTTGTTGCTGTCTTACTCAGGACATGTGTTTTGGAGCACTTCTGAAAAATACATGTTTCAGGGCTGCACTAGAATCAATGCAGCCCTGCAACATGTTTTTTTCATAAGCACCCTCTTTTAAAGGGCAGGTATGGTTACCCTATGTGTTTATATTTGTCTCAAAATGGCGTTGTGCAGGCAAAAGGTTTGGGTGACACACTGCGTCTACGCCATGAAGACATCCTTTGAAAACGTAAGAGGAAAAGCAATCCTGAACGGTGTCAATCAACTCTATGGTCTATTCTGACGCATAGTGCCAGCACCCTCTACTGGGTATATCTAAAATTACAACATGCCAAATGCAGAATGGTTGATGTCATTTCTGGAAAGTTTCTGGAGGGACTTTGGTTGAACTCCCCAGTTAGCCTCAGAGAAGTAAGGAAGGAGATGCTGTTCAGACATTGCATTCCCAAAGTCTCACGCCAAATTAATGTGGAAGAAGCTGCTGACAAATTATAGGGTATTATATCCTTTGGCAATGAGAACTGCAGCCTTAGTTTAACTCACAGAGCAGTGGGTTCTTAAAACTGAACCCCAAGAAGGGCTAGAGAGAGAGAGAGAACCAGTTACATAGCCTAGTAGATAAAGGGGTTGGACTTGGACTTGGGAAACCAGGATTCAAATCCCATGAATTCACAAGGTAACTTTTGGCAACTCACTCTCTTCCATCCTCCTCAACCCCCACCCCTGTAAAATGGAAATGATAATCATAGGGTTGTTTTGAGGGTGAACTAGGTAAGGATTGTAAAGCACTTTGAACATTGAACAATACGAGACCAGAATGGGAACATACTATAAAGTCGGCACAGAGCTGGTTAAGAAATCTCACTCAGAGTAATAAACCTAATGTCAAACTGGAAGGAGGTGTCAAGTAGGGTTCTGCAGCGGCGGCGGCTCGGCTCCTCAGGCTCCGTCCTCTCCATCCCGTCCTCTGTCCTGGGCTGCTCCTGATGGCTGTGC
>QEPC01006909.1:290387-301503 GCA_003113815.1 Sphenodon punctatus | reverse complement strand
CCCCCCCCCCCGGAGCTCATGGCACAATCCTCTTTCCCCCTCCATCCTTCTCACAGGTGGGTTGCGGGCGGCAGTCCCAACCCACCCCATCTCTCTTATGCCTACACACACACACCCTCACAAGGGAGTCATGGCATTATTAATTATTAATTATAGTTATAATAAGCTTTTATATAGCGCCAGCGATGTGCCTGGAGCTTTAAAAAAAATAGACATGGTCCCTGCCCAAGAGCTCACAATCTAAAGACAGGGGGAGGGGAGACAGGGAAGGGGGAACAGAGGGAGAGACAAGGGATGCGACATTCATGAGGATGCGAGAGCTCAGGGACACGTTCTTGGCTTGGTTGCAGTAAGCTGGCTAGCCTCATTGGCCGTCACAGCTACCCATCATAGCGGGGGGGTGAGACACCGGGAGCACAACACGGGTGGGGCCGGCCAACCGCATGGTTTTTGTGCTCCTCCTGGCCCTACCCAGGCCGTGCAGCCGGTGGGACAGCTCCACATCCACGGTCCCATCAGGTGGGTTCCCCAGCCTGAGCTGGGCGGGTGCACCTGGGATCTTCCGCCTCAGAGCAGCCCAGAGAGCGGTCCCGCTGGCCACGCTTCTGTTTTTACCCATAGAAGCTGGGGGCGGGGGTAGTTGTGAGGGGTGCTCAGGGTTCGGGGAAGGAAGAGGAGGATGCACATCATGGCTCTGTGCCATGGATCCGTATGCCTGATCCTTAAGGGCACGCCTTCATCTCTGCTCCTTCCCTTGAGCTCACTCTTTCAGTGTTTGGGGGCAGGAAATGGATGGATCCAAGGGCCAGAACCAAAAATTGGGAAGAGGTCAAATAAAAGCTAGTCGGGTGAGCTGCACTTGGCCCCAGGCGTGAGGTTCTTCATCGCTGCCTTAGAGAATAGGATTACAATTCAAAATGCCCTTGATAAATTGGAGATCTGGACTGAAAACCATAGAATGACATTTGGCAAAGACAAATGGAAGGTATTTTATTTATTTATTTAATAATATTTCCTGCAAACAGCTCAGGGCTGTATATTGCACATACAGAAGAAGAAACAATGCACAAGGATAAGGTGGGAGATAACTGGATAGGCGGCAGTACCGCTAAGAAGAATTTTTGGGGGGAGGGAGGATTAGACTGGATCACAGTCAAATGCCTGACCCTCCAACAAATTGCCATGCGGCAATCTGGCCTGCAGTGGCCAAGGAATTGAACATCCCTGAAATACAGCATTGGCAGGCAAAGAGGAAAGATTTCAATGCCTCCCGTGCATCACCCTGGCCAGTAGCATTGTGCAAGTGTCAAGCCGCCTGCTAGCTCTGCACTGAATCTGGCTACTTTATGGCCTCGGCATGCAATAAAGCACCTTGCAGGAATGATTGGTGGATCATGAAATTGCAGCATGTGACCCAAAGAGCTGTTTGCTAGTGCAATAAAATGAACTGCCTCCCTTCTGGGAGAAGCACATCAATTGTCCACATGCCATTCAGGCTGGCTGCACAGAGGAGAGAGAGATGCAAAACGCTGGCTGCGTTTCCCCTCTGCTGAAACCAGCCAGAAACTTGTCACTGAACTTCACTGATTTACCAGCGAGGAGCACTGGGAGTGTGTGTGTCCGTGGCCATTGTGGGGGGGTGCATGCAATGTGCGTGGGGAGGGCTTCAAACAAATCTCTCCCAGCATGGCTGCCCCGTCTACAGAGGCGACCACTCTGGCCCTCATGGGGCATTCTGGATTTTTTAGGGCACTGCTCAGTGCTTGACCATGAGTGGCTGGTATGTGGGTCATGGGAGCACGCCTCCCCAGGCGTGGACGTGTCTCATTTAAAAACACTCATTGTCAGGTGTGTCCGGGCTTGGGATGTAAGAAGGGGCAGGATCAGGGCCAAAGGATGGTCAGCGAGTTAGAGAATAGAGACATGCAGTATCGCTGCTTCAGGGCCCCTGAATCCAGGCAGCCTATGCACCCACGTGTATCTGCAGAGTTGGATAACTAAAAGATCACCTTCTCCCCTTATTCCATCATGATCGCCAAGGTCAGCCAAGAGCACCCTCTTGCAAGTTGCACCACTGCAACAAGGGAACGCAGAGAGGCATCCTCAGGCCCTGCTCCACACCACTGGAACTCCCTTCCTTTGGAGGTGCGCCACAGTTCGAGCCGAAGCATACACCAGAGGCAATATAAGACTTATTTATTTGGCTGGGCATTTGGTAGGTGGGGATAGGATCTGGGATGCTGTTTTTAAATGGGAATCTTTGATATACAGTTCAGGGGCATAGCAAGGCTGTGGTGGGCTCATATCTCAATGATGCCCCCCCCCCAAGTGATGGAGTCTCTAGGGTGAGGCTTACCTTGATAGAGTGAGTGCCCCTATTTCAGGCTGCCATCACTCCGGAGGTGTGCAAGCCGCTGATACACACAAACAGGCCGAGTGCTGCTAGGAAGTTTTCATAGCGGGTGGGGGAGGAAGCAGATCCTGCCCCTACTCACTCTGAAAATTTCCTAGCAGCACTCAGACTGCTTTCAAGGTAGGGTAGCCAGATATGCACATTTTAGACAGCATTTATGAGAAATACAGGTTGCAGGGCTGCATTAGTTTCAAAATATCTCCCTGGTAGCTTGGGTAAAAGTAAAAAAAAAGATCTTTTAAGCAAACTAAGTGACTCTTCCCCTTCTTCAAAAGCATTGATGCTATCTATAGTATTTATCTACGGCTACTTACATGGAGTCCATGAAGAGGTTTGAAAGGACAACATGGGGATGAGAAGCATGGGGGTGTAAAATACAAGGCCACAGAACCTCTACCACGGGGAGCCCTCACCCGTGGTGATTGAAGTGCGGTTCTTGGCCTGGGCTAGTTCTGGATCTTACATGGTTGTGACCAGTCTCAGCAGCTGAATTCCAGCTGCTTTTCAGACTGGGCATTTTTACACACACCTTAAAGTTCTGGGTTTTTCAATCTTCTGGGTTTACAAGTCCACAAGTAAGTTCCGGATACATTTTCCACACAAACACTGCCCTGAGGCAGCCTAAAGTAGCCACAGCTGTAGACATGAGGGGCTGCCATGGAAACCAAGTGACCACAGCTGCCTGGAGTAAAGCAGTTTACCAGGAGAACTTTTTACACACAAAAGTTCTGGGAGAAGTTCTGTGCAGAAGTTCAAAGTGCCAGAGGTTTAAGATCTGGGTGAGTGATTTAGACACAGAGAAAGTTCAGGATGTAACAGCAAGTATGCAGGAGAAATGTGTGTCTAAAAACACCCACCCTCAGCCACCAGGAGTGTAGACTGTCACCAGAACCCATTCTTTCTTGTTGCACCCCATGCCTGGAACTCCCTCCCTGGATACGTTCATTCTGCTCCCTTCCTCCCAACCTTCAAATCCCTCCTGAAAACCTACCTCTTCCATCAGGCTTTCCCAGGCTTGTCGTGAGTGAAATTGTGTCCTCTTCCTTCCCTCACTCAGAATCTCTTCCCTGTAACGAAGCGAAGCACGTGCACCTGCGTTTTCTCAACCTCATGACTGTAGCCTTATCTCTCCTGACGTTCACCTCTCCCTCATCTCCCCCTTCCTTGTCTCTCTTAGATTGTAAGTTCCTCGGGGCAGGGACCTGTCTATAACTACTGATTGTACAGTGCCAGGAACACTGCTGGTGCTATATAAATAATAAATAATAATAATAATTAATAAATAGAAATAGCTCTACTTGTCAATCATGAAGGAAGAGAGGTGTGTGTGTGTAACTCAGCCATATGAAGTAGCTCTTGGGTTTGGGAATGTAGCTCACTCCTGACGTGTAATTCACAGACTTGCAATGGAGGGGCCCCCACCCCTTAAGGGGATACGTTTAACTGAACATCAAATGAATTCATTTTTGACACGCACCTCTCCTTTAAACCTTACATTGACTCTGTGGCCAAATCCTGCCGATTCGCTCTCCTCAACATTGCCCGCATCCGCCCCTTTCTATCTGTCTCCTCGGCCAAAATCCTTGTTCATGCCATGGTTATCTCTCGCCTCGACTACTGCAACCTCCTCCTTGCTGGCCTCCCTCGCTCCCACCTGTCCCCCCTTGTGGCGATCCAAAACTCTGCCGCCAAGGTCATTCACTCTGCCCGTCGCTTCGACCATGTGACGCCTCTCCTCCTCTCCCTTCACTGGCTCCCCCTTCCGGAACGTATCCTGTTCAAACTCCTGGTTTTCACGTTCAAATCGCTCCATGACCAAGCTCCCCCTTACCTCTCGGACCTAATCGCCCTACGCGCTCCTGCGCGCGCTCTCCGCTCTTCCGCTGTCCCCTCCCTCGCTCTCCCTCGCTTCTCCTGCTCGCCCAACCGCCTTCGTCCCTTCTCCCTCGCTGCCCCGCATGCCTGGAACTCCCTCCCTGCCGACGTCCGCCTCGCCTCCTCCCTCCGCTCCTTCAAATCCCTCCTCAAGACCCACCTTTTCCATGCTGCCTTTCCCAATGCCCTCTAGTCTTTCCCCTTGCTCTTACTGTCGGCCCTCCTCTGCTGACTGCTGCTACCGACCACCTTGTAACCAAGCCAAGTACACGCGCCTGAGACTTCGCATCCGCCTGAATGTTTGTTTGTCTTCTCCCATGTCTCTCCCGCTGTCCCCTCTCCTTGTCTCCCCCTCCTTGTCTTTTAGATTGTAAGCCACAGGCAGGGACCGCATCTGATTGTATGTTCTGTACAGCGCCAGGTTGCAACTGGCGCTTTATAAATGTTTAATAATAATAATAATAATAATAATAATTACAGTAACATCCCCCACCCCCACAAATGGGCAAGTCAGTGTTAGGGTTGAAATAAAAATTCTGCCAAGGTTTTGTTTATCAGTCAAAATTCTGATTAGAATTCCATTTTTATTTTTATTTTTTTTGCATTTTCACGTGTGTAAAATGGCCACAGCCATTTCGTGCATGCACAAATTGTTCAATTGGAATTCCAGCTGAATCCCGATGGAAATTCCGGCTGCCATTCGGATTTGGTGGGACTTTTCCGTAAGATCAGAATGGTCGTTTCAAACCACCAGCCCTTGTCAGTGTGTCTCTGCCAAACACCCCTACGTTAGAAGAGGACCCACGCCGCTATTTTGCACGGGATTCTCCTTCCCTAGCTCCGGCACCGATGGAGCGATGCCATTTTACTCCAGCTGAAGGATATGGCCCTCCAATATTTTGCAAAACTCACAAAAAGTCAAATAGGAAAAAAAAATGGCACTTTTTGCAAGCGATAGCCGGACAATTTTGGCAAGAAATTCTGTAACTATTCCCGGGGTCAGCTGCTTTGTGTGCCTGACGCTTTGCTGCTGAGAATTCAGTACAAGGCACACACATCCCAAAGCATCAAAGAGAAGCCTCTCCAATTTTTCTTTTCTTTTCTATTCTCGTTCACAACCGAGTAAACAGAACACACAAGTGCCCAGCTGCTGACTCCACCAATAAGAAAAGAGGGGCACCTTAGTCTGGGTTCCTGTGGCTACGGCAATGGAACAAGAAGAAGGTTGTTTAAGCCCTACTTGGGCTTAAAGTTTTAGTTTGAGCCGAGTCTGACCCTGACTGTATTTGGTATCTGGCCAAATATTATAGTATTCGATAGCTGGTCAGATCCTGATTGGTATCTTATTTAGCATCCAGCTGTTATCCAATTAACGGCATTACCGTTGACCAAATTACCGTTGACTGCATCACTGTTCTTGCTAGCTCCTAGAAAGACTAAAGAGCAGCCTTTCCCCACTCTGAGCCGCCTTATGCCGTGCATTGTGTGGCCGGCCGCCACCAGAGAGTCCCCACAGCATCATCGTGTGGCGGAGTGGGCAGCTGAGGACACAGCGTGTAGCAGCCGTGCCCAAAATGCCTGGGGTAAGGCTGCCTAAGGCATGGCAGCTCGTCTATTGGGTTGCAGTCTGCCCCGCCAAGCTGCCAGGTCTGCCACGGGGCTCTGAGCGGCGGCGGCTCACTCCAGTCCCGAGTGTCCACATCGCGGCCGGGGGTGAGATAGCCGGCGGGCCGGGTGAGAGAGGTGGGTCAGGGCCGGGTGCCCACTTGTGTGCCTGGCACCTCGGCCTGCCCTGCCCCATGCCGGGTGGTCTGGCAGCAGCCCGCCTGGCTTCTCCATGGGGAGGCTGACCGCCTGCCCGGCTCCCCGCGCTGGGCCCGCAGCGTGGTGGCTGTGCTTGCCTACAACAGGGCTCTGCGGGGATTGGGCCCGCCACGTAGCTGCACCCTAGGACTTAGAGACGTATTATTTCCTGGCACTCTCCTGTATCAATGTGCTTTGCTTGGGAATCCTGCCATCGCGTCTCGAGTCCGCGGGCGACTGAGATTTGGCTGTGGCGGGCCTGTCAGTGTGGAATGTGCTCCCTCCAGGTGATCATCTCAATTTCTCCCTCCTCACCTTCCAAAGGCACCCGGTGCTTCTTCTCCAGGTGCTTTTAGAATTCGCTTCTGGCTCCCCTTAATGTGTTCCGTCCTCCCCCTTTTAAATGGTTTTAAAAAGGGATTTTAAATTAGGCTTACATTGCTTTATGGTATTTTATTGAATGACTTACGTGAAGCGCTTTGAGTGCCATTTGGTAGGGGAGTGCTATAGAAATTATATATACAATAAATAATAATAAAATAATAAAATAAAATAATAATAATAATAATAATAATATGTTGTTGTTGTAACAGAGTCCCTGGGGCAAGTAGTGTCAGGATCCAGCCCCAATGACCCAGGCTCACCTGAGAACCTCACTTCTAAGGTGCTCTTGATTCAACAGTACTTTATCATAGTGGGTCACCCTATATCAAGCTCTCTGGCCACCTATCCCGTAGGCCCCTCCTGGCTAGGCACAGCCCCTCCTGTAGCCAGGTTCTCCTCAGGTTGCTGGCTCTGTCGCCCCCACCCCACAACCCTCCAGTGAACCGATTCAGTCACCCCCTCCGCAGCCCAAACTGAGTGCCTAGGCCCCTGTTGCTGGCCAGGCACAGTCCCTCCTGACACCAACCTACAGGCAGAGCCCTCCCTGTCTGTGTCTCCCAACAACAACCCCTTCTGAGGCACAGGTCAGCCTCTTCTAGGCTTAGGTAGGGTGGCCGGATAGGCACATTTTAGAGGACACTTATGAGAAATACAGGTTGCAGGGCTGCATTGGCTCCAAGCCCAGCTGGCCCTACTCGGGCACTTAATTGCCACGCTCAGGAGGCTGCCCAGCTGAGGCGCATTGGAGCGCTAGCCTACGCTAACCCTCCTTAAAGGATGGCGCTAACCCTCCTTAAAGGGCCAGGCTCCCTTATTCAGTCTGCCCCTGTCTCTCCACTGCTCCAGTCTTAGATTATAAGCTCTTTGGAGCACAGATTTTCTTTATTATAGGTTGTTCAGTGGGACCCCTTGTCCCTGACTGGACTCATGGTCTCTGTTGTAATAATGCTAATTATTAATACCACCTCACAAGGTGATATTTACTAATGTCATCTCACAAGGAGATGCATCAGTGGATCCGGGGGAATCATGTAAGTAACCTGCTTGCCTCCACACCCCTTGCTTAAGGAGAAACTGAGGCATGGAGGCTGAACCCGCTATGGTATGTTATAGGCAAGGCTGTCTAAACTAATCAAACCTAGGCCGAGATCACTCTCCTCCCCAGGCCCTTCCCATACACTGTACAATTTATGCTCCACGGCACCTCAGACATAATGGAAAGAACGTCTCCCTTTACCCTGCAGCTTCATTTTCCACACACGGCTCTCATGGTACATTAATTGCCCCATAAATTTAACAGAAAGGGTTTGATGCCGGGACCCATTAAAATGCCAAATGTCTCTCTCACGCCAGCTAATGACAGCTCCCCGTGATTCATGTTCCAATCTATATGCAAATAGGCTCTCTCCCCAGGTTGTGGCGGACTCTTCATTGCCATATTATGGTACTTGGGTGGCACCTCAGACTCATAGATCACACGGGTACAAGACAGAAATGGAAGACGACTCAAATTATTCCGTATTTATGGGGAAGGAATTATAAACAGTACGTAGACTTATGCTGGTGGTTTTAAAAAAAATAATACCATGATCACAAATCAGCCTTGGGAAGACCTACAATAATACTTGCATTTGGACCCATGCTGCCGTCAAAAGCACGCCCAGCTGCCCACCACTTAAAAATGCCACGTTGAACACCCGTCATGAGATGTGACCCAGGGGCCACATGACACACGTCAGCTGTGAGTGAAAATTCTGATTGGGTCAGGGACATTTTATAGATGGACCATGAGATTTCTGCACAGGTCTGTGCCACTTCCATCTTGAAAGATAATACATTTTATTTAATAATACACTAGATTTTATTTATATAGCACTTCCCGCCAACCCCACCAAACAGTGCTCTGGACACTTCTTGACATGAGTATAATAAAATAAAATACAACAACTTGTTGCAGAGCAGACTGAAGCTCAATCCTGATAAGGCGGAGGTGATGGTGGTAGGGTGAAGGAGGTGGTGGCTCCCCCCGTAGAGGAGGTCCGCCCCTCCTTCCCCGTAGCCCAGCATGTTCGGAGTGTTATTGGATTCAGACCTCTGCCTAGATCAGCAGGTGGAGATGGTGGCTAAGGCTGCCTTTCGTCAGCTGTATCTGGTGCGGAGACTGCGTCCATATACTTCCAGATCCGACCTGGCCACCCTCATCCATGCCTTCACGCGCGGTGGAGCTGTTTCGGGTGGTGCGGGGGCTGATCAGTCTGGGTCAATGCGTCCCTGCAGCAGGGGAGGCTGTCACCTAGCCTCAAGGAGGCTGAAGAAACCATCGTTGGATGTGGACGCACCCGGCAGCTACTGACCTGTCTCTAACCTTCCCTTTTTAGGGAAGGTTATTGAGCGGGTGGTGGCGATCCAGCTCCAGGCGCATCTAGATAGCACTGGTTTCCTGGACCCTTTCCAATCTGGGTTCCGGCCCGGCTATGGCACCGAGACGGTGTTGGTGGCCTTGGTCGACGATCTCCGCCGGGAGATGGACGCAGGATGTTGGACATTTCTTATCCTGCTAGATCTCTCGGCTGCTTTTGACACCATGGACCATGGGCTGCTGTTGAGATGGCTGCGTGACCTGGGGGGGTCTGGATGGGACTGTTCTTGAATGGTTCTGCTCATTCCTCACAGGGAGAAGCCAGCGGGTGGTGTTGGGAGATGAAACATCTTGCCCCCGCGCTTTATCCTGCAGCGTTCCACAGGGTTCCATTCTGTCTCCATTATTATTTAATGTCTACATGCAACCCTTGGGGGAGGTCGTGAGAGGGTTCGGGGTGCGATGTAACCAACATGCTGATGATACTCAGCTGTACCTCTCTTTTTCAACTGACCCAGACCCTGCTGTCTCGTTGCCATCCGAGTGTCTGGAGGCCGTGGCAGAGTGGATGTGGCAGAGCAGACTGAAGCTCAACCCTGATGAGATGGAGGTGATAGTGGTGGGGAGAGCGAGGGAGGTGTCGGCCCCCCTGATTGGGGGGGTTCGCCCTCCTATAGCTCAGCAGGTTTGGAGTCTGGGGGTGATATTGGACGCAGATCTCTGCCTGGATCGACAGGTGGAGGTGGTGGTGAAGGCTGCCTTCCACCAATTATATCTGGTGCAGAGGCTGCGCCAGTACATATCCGGCCCGGACCTGGCCTCCCTCGTCCATGCCTTCGTCACCTCAAGGCTGGACTACTGCAATGCGCTCTACATGGGGCTGCCCTTGTTCCTGGTTCAGAGGCTGCAGCTAGTGCAGAATGTGGTGGCCTGGTTCCTGTCGGGGACGGGTCGCCAGGATCATATAACACCTGTGCTCCGGATTCTGCACTGGTTGCCGATAGCGTGCCGAGCTAGGTTCAAGGTTTTGGTGTTGATCTATAAAGCCCTTCATGGTCTGGGCCTCTTGTACCTCAGGGACCGCCTCACCCTCCGCACCTCAGAGCGGCTCCTTCAGTCTGCTGGGGGTGCCTTCTTGGAGGTCCCCTGGGTTAAGCAGGGGGCCACAATGGAGAGGGCATTCTCGGTGGCCGGGCCGCGACTTTGGAATTCCCTCCCGGAGGAAGCTCGCCTGGACCCAAGCCTTTTAACATTCCGGTGAGTTTGTAAAACCTGGCTGTTCGCCCAGGCCTTTGGGGAGGGGGGGTTAGGTTTTTTTTAATCTCCTCCTACCCTTATTTATTCTTTTATTGTGCCTAACCCTGTGTTCATATTATGATTGTTTTAAATTTTATATAATTGTATTTTTATGTTTTGGACTTGTTAGTCGCCCCGAGCTGTTTTCAGGAGGGGAGGGATATAAATCGATAAAACAAACAAACAAACAAACAAATACATTCATCACCTCGAGGCTGGATTACTGCAACGCGCACTACGTGGGGCTTCCCTTGATGGTGGTTCGGAGGCTGCAGCTGGTGCAGAACGCGGCGACTTGTCTCCTGACGGGGACGGGCCGATGAGAGCATATAACGCCTGTGCTCCGTGTGCTGTACTGGCTGCCTATAGCGTACCGAGCCAGATTCAAGGTGTTGGTCTTGGCCTATAAAGCCCTGCACGGTCTGGGCCCTTCGTACCTCAGGGACCGCCTCACCTTCCACACCGCAGAGAAGCTCCTTCGGTCTGCCAGGGGCGCCTTCTTGGAGGTCCCCCGCGTAAAGTGGGGGGCCACAATGGAGAGGGCGTTCTCGGTAGCCGGGCTGCGACTATGGAACTCCCTCCTGTAGGAAGCCCGTCTGACTCCAAGTTTTCTGGCCTTCCGCCGGGCCTGCAAAACTTGGCTGTTCTCCCAGGCCTTCGGAGGAGGGGAAGGGGGTGGGATAAAAGTTTGGGGTGGGTGGGTGTTTTTAGGGATTTTTTAGATGTTTTAATCTTTTGTTTTATGGTCATTTTAACTTAGGGTATTTTCAGACCTTACGAGATCACGCTCAACCACAGTCAATTCCCTGTGGTGGGGAATGGTCCCGTAATGTCAGGGGCGTAGCAAGGTTGAGAAGGGCCCGAGTTCAAGCCTTAGTTATGGGCCCCTAATGTGCGCACATGCTTTGCTCCAAAAACCTGAAGTGGGTGGAGCTTAAGGAAGGGGTGGGGCTTAAGGGAGAGGGAGGGGCCTGCCCGTCCCTGGC
>QEPC01006909.1:259265-273938 GCA_003113815.1 Sphenodon punctatus | reverse complement strand
CCCTACAGATCAAGTTGAACCTCACCTCGGCATATCACCCCCAGGCCAACGGGCAAGTGGAGCGTACCAACCAAACGCTGGAACAGTATCTGCGCTGTTACGTCGACCATCTCCAGGACGACTGGTACGACTTGCTCCCCCTGGCGGAGTTCGTATATAATAATACCATGAACGCTTCTCTCGGATCCTCCCCCTTTTTTATCACCTATGGGTTTCACCCTCATATCTGCACGCCTGACCTCGACGTTCTCCAGGTTCCAGCCGCGGAGGCGTTGGTGGCCCAAATCCTCCTCCAACGAACACGGCAGCGCTACAAGACCTTCGCCGACCGGCACAGGCAGCAAGCCCCACACTTCAAGGTGGGGGACCTCATCTGGGTCGATCGACGACACTATCCGTCCATCCGGCCGTCACCGAAACTGGACTATAGATATATGGGGCCCTTCCCCATTAGTCGTCAGGTGAACGAGGTAGCGTACACCGTGACCTTGCCCGCTCACTACCATATTCATCCAACCTTTCACGTCTCCCTGCTTAAAGCCGCTGGGGGGCGCGCGGCCCCACCTGCACCTGGTCCCATCTCGCTCCCGGATACCGAAGCCCCGGAGTATGAAGTTCAGGCCATCCTTGATGCCCGCCGCCATCGGGGAAGGCTGCTATACCTAATTAAATGGAAGGGATACGGGGCCTCCGAGAACACCTGGGAACCAGCACCGAACGTCCATGCCCCCCTTCTCGTCCGTCGATTCCATGCTCGCCACCCGGGCAAGCCGGGGCCCGTCCCCTGGCCACGGCCTGGACTGGGGGGTGCTGCCAGGCCCTGGGGCCTGAGGAGATGGAGGGGCAGATACACCAGGAGGAGACCGGCCTTGAGACCCCAGGCAGCGCCGGAGGGCTCGCCACCAGCCTCCGCACCTACGCACCCCCTCATGCCTCCGGAAACCTCGGCAGCGGCCAAGCCCCACAAACCCCGCCCCTCGGCAGCAACGGGACCCCACCAAGCAAACCAGGAAGGAGCGGCGCCGCAACAGTTGGCCACGCCCCCGGCCTCGCCGCAACGCCACGCTCCCGAAGAGACAGGGCTGGCCTCGCCCCACACGGTGGCACGTCCTTCGGCCACGCCCCCACGGCCGCTGCCCCGACGCTCAGCGCGCTTACATCAGAAGCACGCTGCAACTCTGCTGATAAGGGAGGGCGAGACAGAGCTCCCTTGCTGGTGAACAGAGCTTGCCCTGTGAGACCGGCCCCTGGAGTAGCTGCCGAGTGAACGTCCTGACTACCTGACCCTGAGAGAGAGAACGAACGGAGAGCGAGTGGGAGAGTGTGTGAGAGAGTGCCAGAGGGAGAGAGTGAGAGCCTGAGAGCAAGCGTGAGTCCTGTGTGTCCTTCCCTGATTCACACGGTGTCCGGGGGGGTTCTAGCGTGTGTGTCCTGTCCCGGTTCGCCCCCTCCTGGTCTCGTGCACGGGTTCCCCACTCACCCTCAACCCCGTACCTATAGCCCTGGGCCCTGTGTGCCTGAACCTGACAGCCCCTTACGGTCCTCCCCGGTTGGGAGTCGGCAAAGCCTACACCCCTATGATGACTTAGGTGGGGAACGGCTAGTCCTTCCGCAACCACCCTATAAGATCCTGAGGGGCACCTTTTTCAGGCACTGCTGCTCCCTCGTGGGGATCGCCCTCGGGCAAGGTTGCGGGTGTGGTGACGCCCGTATTCCCCTACCCCATGCGGATTTCCCGTCCACCCCTCACCGGATTCCCCTTCCCCGTGAGGGTTTTCCGTCCCAACCCTCACAGTTTCACCAGCACCTATTTTTCATGGAGCAACTCCTCAAGGAGGTGCGGGAGTTGGCTCACGCCATGAAGTCCCTAGCAATGGAGGTGAAAGACCTCAAGGAACAACGGGCCCCAGAGGCGGCTCCGGTTTTGGTTTCTCCCCCGCCTCCGCCGCCCCCGAGGGCGGAGGCGGCTGCCGTAGTACTACGGGAACCCAAGGGACCCTCCATCTCTAAATTCACGGGGGAGCGAAGACAGTTTCAAGGGTTCTTAGCCCTGTGTGAACTAAGCTTCAAAACCCACCCGCGAACCTATGACATGGATGTCCGAAAGGTGGCGTTTATTATCGGCCTGCTGGAGGGGCATGCTTTGGCCTGGGATACCCCCTTACTCACTAGTGACAGCCCCTTGTTAGAGGACTATGCAGGGTTTGTTCAGGAGTTTAAATTTCTGTATGACTACCCCCACCGGGTCCAAGATGCAGAAACAACCAATACGACCTTGAAGCAAGGAAGGGGCCCCCTGCTGGACTATGTGACCAAATTCCAGCAGGTGGCAGTAGACCTGAGTTGGCCCGACAACGTTCTTCGCGTAATGTTCNCAATTTAGGTTTAAGCAGTTATAACATTTTATTTTCCTAATGGATCTTTTTCAAACTTTGTGGATATGATGGTCCTCACAACTTACAGCCATGGTTAAATTTTCAGAAATGTAGGTCAAGCGGTTTCCTCAAAACCGGGGCTTCAGCAGTCCCCTGTTTATAATGAACAGCGGCTGTGCATTTAAGTTTCAGGCAGCTACCGCTGCGTGAAAATAACATTTGTATCAGACAGTACTTTCATCTCTAGCGTTTGTGCCAGTTAGCAAAGTGTTTGGGGGATCCTTTGGGGAGAAGAGTGATGACTGTCGATGTCACACGATAGTCTTGGAGTTAATAATCTGCCCCTACAGAGAGGGCATTCTCCACCTGCATTCAAAGCTTTTGCTCTTATCTCCGGATCTAAAAATCTAACTGTCTTGAACGGCAGCCATAAACGCGAAGGCGGGGCTGCTGCTGCTGTGTGGAGCCAAACATGCTCATTAGGTTACGGTATTTACAAAGTCCCCTGCTCTCTCTTTCTTAGTCTTTGTTTACCAAACAGGGGGTTGCCATGACCAATTTGCTAGTGAATAGAGATGAGTCGCTTGGCTTGCCTCGGGCCTCTGCTGCTAAGTGAGTGCTCTTTTCTTTCCGCTAACTGAATGAAAGGCACCGAGGAGGACAGAAGGGCCCAATGCAGTTTCTCCTCATTGCTGAGAACTGTTCCTTCCCAACGAGAACAGTTCTCTTCTTTTATAGACGCCAATCTCATCACTCACTCTTGCTTCGCATTGCTCCCAAGTTGTGTTCATTCACACAAGAATGCCAGCTCTGGGGTTATTACTCCATATGGGTTCCTCTGGAATTCCTACCTCCTTCTTCCTTTGTTCTCATGAGCAGGGGCAACTGAGGGGATAGTTCCCTTCCCTTTCCTTTATTTCTCTCTTTTGGAACTTGCAGACAACTTCTAGCAGTCGGAAGCCAGTCAGTGAGGTGAACAACAGTCTGCATGAGGAGGTTTATCACGCTCTCTAGGAGTTTTTAAACGAGACACGTCCATGCATGGCCTCCCACTGACCACACGTCCAACTGCCTGTGTGAAGGTGGTACATGGTGGAGTGCGCGCCCATGAACCACGCAGAGGTCACTCATGGCCCCGCACGGAGCACCTTTGAAAAATCGGGAGTGCTCCATGCGGTGCCAGCCACGTGTGCAGAGGCTGCCTCCATGGCAGGGGTAGCCATGCCGGGAGCTGCCCATGTGAAGCGCTCCCCATCGACGTCACATGTGTGGGCACCCGACAGCCGTGCCACACAGCAGCCACGAAACCCCCCCCCCCCCCGCTGTTCTCGTTCAAAAACATCCTCTCTGGGCTTTTGCCCAGAGGGTGAGGAGTCATATTGGCAAGGGTGGAGCAAAAGGGTTGGCACACCCTTTTCTGAGGTAACCCTGCCCCTTGCAGAGAATCATGAGGCAATGGTGCTCTCCATAAGAACAGGGTCACAAAATTCAGAAAGGAGTGGGAAAGTCCCTAAGACTCCCACCTCCTTTCTAACATGGCTGCCCCGCCATCTTGATTTCTCCGGGTGACCGGGTGCCCCCAGAGAGGTGATAACCCTATGTGTAAGGGATGCATAAAGGAGGACAACGTACTAAGGTTTTTTGGGACAGTGCAGGAATGTAAACAAGGGCAAATCCCCTCAACAGTACACATGAACATGAGTAGTCACCTCTTCCCCCTCCTTGGTTTAAAGTTCAGATGAAACGAGTAGGGCAGTAATTATTCATGAGTATTTCCAAGTAGTCGAGGACTGGGCTCGAGTTTCTGGGAGCGACTCGGTAATACTGATGAATACTTAGTAATATTCGATACTCGGTAAAATACTCAGTGGAATACCGAGAGTCACCGTATGTGTCCTCCTGTATTTATGTGACCAAACAAAGGGGAGGCACAGCAGGCAAGAAGGGGGGCAGCAAGAAAATATCTAGGAGGGTGTGGCAGGCAGCAAGGGGGTGAACGGGGCAGCCAACTCACCATGAGGAGAGATGCACGGCTTGTAGAGTCAAAGCAGAGGGAGCCAGGCACACTGCTGTGGAGTGGAGTCGCTGGCACTGGCTATCTGGGAGCATGCCGGACAATATTTCCCAGCATGCTCCCAGAGCAAAGATGGCAGCCCAATCTCCTCCCAGCATTAGAACAGCCGTGGCTGCTTGTGAGCCGTGAGTTGCCACTGGCTGGGGGGACCTCACAGGAAAGTAAGGTACGGTGACTCGGCAGTGCAGGATTAGGTAAGCATTGCTTGTTTGAGGAGTTACCAAGTACAGTGCCGATTCCTCGTGTGCTTTGTAATCGGTAAAACCAAGTCGAATGCCATGATCCTCGGGTAAAACGGAGTACCAAGTTTCAGTCCTTGTTTAAAGGCACTTATTTTTCCCTCCTCCTTTTTTCTTCTGTGTTTGTGGGTATTTTCAAATGTGACGGCGCGATGCGCCATCGTGCTTTGATCCTGCTCGAGGTGAGGACCCTAACCCCAGGCAGGATCTGGCCCAGCTGCTGAATAGACATGTCAGTGGCCTGGGCTGGGGAGGGGGCAGGGAGAGGGTCTGCATGATCCTACCCCCTGCACTGCTGAGCACGGTCTACCCACCTCCCCAATAGGCAGCCGTGATGGACTTGGAGGCCGCCGCACCTGCCTGGAACAGCCCCAGACCAGGACAGGGGTCAGGTAGAGTGGGACATCACATGTGACAGCCCGCTCTACCCCGGTATGGAGATGGCTTCTCTGGGCCGCGGTAGCACTTAGCCCGCACCGTGACTCGGTGATGGGCTCAAGTTACAGCCCAGGCTAAGAACGGCTATGACCTGGGGAAAGCCTGGGTCTTGCCTGCAGAAACATCTGGTGGACCGGTTCAGATGTAACAGCACCATGGGTGGCCACACGGGTCAAAGCGTGGCCACCTATGTGCCATCTCGTCTGAAAATACCCTCTGTGAACACAGATGAGATTAAAGCCTGTTGGGAGGGAAGGAGGTCCTTATGTCCATTTTACAGATGGGGAACTGAAGCTGAGAGACAGTGGGTGTTTTTACACATACATTTCTCCTGCATGTTTGCTGTTACATCCTGAACTTTCTGTGTGTCTAAGTCACTCACCCAGATCTTAAACATCTGGCTCTTTGAACTTCTGCATAGAACTTCTCCCAGAGCTTTTGTGTGTAAATAGTTCTCCTGGTAAACGGCTTTGCTCCAGGCAGCTGCGGTCACTTGGTTTCCATGGCAGCCCCTCACATCTACAGCTGTGACTACTTTAGGCTGCCTCAGGGCAGTGTGTGTGTGTGTAAAAGATGCATCTGGAACTTACTTGTGGGCTTGTAAACCCAGAAGATTGAAAAATCCAGAACTTTAATGTGTGTGTAAAAATGTCCAGTGAGTTCACAGCTTGGGCTGTGTTCTCACCTGTGGGGGCAGTGGTGGCAGCAGCGTGGCAGTGCAGAGGAACCGGCTGACGGGAAAAGAGCCGGTGCAAAAGGGGATCTGCTGCGGCTTTTCTTGCGCATGTCAGGGTGCAAAATCCTGTCCTGACATGCGCGAGAGAAGCTGCGGCAGATCCCCGTTTGCACCATCTCTTTTCCTGTGGGCCGGCTCCTCTGCACTGCCGTGTCTTCCCTCGCCCCTCCCACTGCTGCCACCGCCCCCGCAGGTGAGAACACGGCCTAAGACAGAATCCTCCTAGGTCCAAGTTCAACAGGGTAGCCGGGTGAGCTAGCCTTGGCAGGATTAATGGGCTCAACTCCTTGGCTCCTGGCCACCCAAAACTCTCCAGCTGTACAGAATGGAGAGAGATGGTGGTGGTTAGCTGTGGCTGGGGAAGTTAACGGATCACTGGGAGAATAAAAAGCCCTCAACTCACTGGAAGGGGTGCTGCCAGGAAAACAGGTCACTGGGGAAGTGAAGACAAGCCTTCAGATCAGGAAAGGGCCTTGGAGGGGTTCCCTGGAGTAGAGGATGTGGAAACCTTACAATGATGGTCTGTGCGTATGATTTGAAAAGACAGCGTCTACAGCCAGGAATGTAGACATTATGAAGAAAATCAATATTGGTGACTATTTTCCAAAGATGGGGTATTTGAAGAATTTCTTATGCTGGGACAATTGAATGATTTGGGCTGTCTTCGGAAGAGAAGACAATAGTGCCAGATCAAGTCCCCTCCGTGCTTATAGCGGCATGGGTTTGGCGGTGCCCCCCCCCTCCCATGGGAGAAAAGGGTGAGGACGGAGGTGGGGAGGCCGTGGGGTGGCAGGCTGGTCGGGAATCGGAGCGGTTGCTTGGCAACCGAGAGCGGGCGCCTGGGAGTCTCGCGAGAGTGGGGACTCCTGGGCGCCATTTTAGGCTTCCCTGTTCGTGCACCCTGTGGCTGGGCGCGGAGCAGGGAAGGACATGCAGACTGGGCTGCACGCCTCACGATCAACTTCGGGGCAGGGGGGACGGTCCCGAGTGAGGCTGAGCAGTCCAGACGCGCAAGCGGGACGTTTGCCGTCCCTTTCACTGTCAGGGCCGTGAGAGCCCATCCCGCAGAGGGGAAAGGAGGTAGGCTGAGGCAGCTGCCCCCCCTCCCTTGTTTGATAACCCCCCTTCTGTGAGGTGTCATGCTGGAAAGCAGGGGGGGTTGGTATCTGACCCGGGGGGATCAGTGGAGGCTGGCCTACATAAGGGGCACAGGGAGGCCTTTGGAACAAGGGGGCATGGTGAGGGTGGGGACGGTAGAACCCTCTCCTTTGTTGTAGGCCCCCCACCCCTCTCAGGGATTCCAGGAGAAAAGGGGGGTGCGTGGCCTCTGCCGGTCGGCGCAGGCGACGAGGGGGGGAGAGGGGGAAGAGCATCCCTGCCCTTTGAGTAGACAGGGGGGTTGGATGGAGGGGCAAGGCCCCATGGCCCCCTGCAAGAAAACCCCGTGGAAAACTCTGCTAAGCAGGCACCGAAGGCGCCCATGAAAACAGTCAAAAAGAAAAGAAACCAGCAGGCGGCGGCCCAGCAGGAGACAGTCCAGCAAGCTGCGCAGGCGCATCTCTTGGGGTACCAGGCCCGTACTGAGGAGTTGGAGGGCTCCCAAAGGCACCACCCCCAAGGGGGGAGGGGCCTCCCCGCCATGGACAGGGGCGGCGCCGGGTTCTGCCATTTCATTACAGGGACAACGAGCCAGGGACCAGTAGAAAAAGGGAGGAGTTCTCGCCTAGCCAACAAGCACAGATAGAGGTGCTCCGAGAAGGGACGCAGGCCCTGACGGACAGCCTGGAAGCGGCCGGTGAGGGGCAGTGGGTACTGCTGGTGGCCCAAGGCCCCAACCTGAGCCAGAACCCTGGGACAGTGAGCAAGGTGAGGACTACGGGTGTGAAGGGGATTGTGAACAGTGGGGAGGGCCAACCAGATGCCAGGCGTTAGACAGCCCTGGGGTGGCATGGGCACATGGTGAGGGGGCACAGGGACACCATTCACCATGTGGGGGGTGGGGTGGCCCGCCATCGGGGCGGTACACCCATTGCCAAACTGAGCGGTTTGGGCACTGCCCGTCCATGAGTTATAATGCAGCGGCCCAAGTATGGGGTGTGTGTGAAGCGGTGCTGTGCAAGCAGGGTCGGGCGGTGCTGTGACCGGAGGGAAGATTCCCGGCCCCTGTATGGGGGCCATGCAGATGTGTCCGTCCCCCTGGGGGAGCACTTGCTACAGACCATGAAGGAGAAGATTTGGAGCGGCTAATATATAGATATATTTGCCCTCCTCTTCAGTGACCCCATTCCTGACCCCAACAACAAGGAGAGAGGAAGGACAAGGAGAGGTTTAAGAGGCCGAAAGCAGAGCGCCGCTGGTCCAATTGGATGGTGGCGCATACAATTTACATGGGGGTGACGTTGCTTAAATTCTCGGAGCGGGGGTTAGAGATGCTCAAATACTCGGACATAGCGTGCTGAGCCTTTGACATGGGAGGCCCTGGCACTTTGTTGCGCTATGATGAATCATTTCGGCGCAGGGCAGCCAACAATCCACATCTGCGGTGGGATATGCACGCCCATGATATCTGGTTGGAGTGTATCAGCTGCTCCAGATACGCCCCGCGATCCGACAGTGGGCATGTCCTCTCTTGGGTGAGGAGCACCCAGCAAGGAGATAGGGGACAGAGTGGGAGAGCAAGGCAGCCCCCAATGGGGTCAATGTGCTGGGACTATAATGATGGGGGTAGATGTTTTCGGGCCCAATGTAAGTTCAAGCATGTGTGCACCCAGTGTGCAGGTGACCATGCTGCCTCCGGATGTAACAGATTTAGGCAGTATGGGGCTAGAAATAGGGGAAGGACGGGCCCTAAACAAAGCCCGGCCAACCAAGGGGGCACCACCCAGACAATGGGAAAGGGCGCCAACCCCAGTACGCCATGATGCCTTGATGGCAGCAACCTGGGGGTACCCTGATCAGGTGGTGGCCAATTATGTATTGGAAGGATTCAAGTATGGTTTTAGGATTCTAACAGAGGGCTCCCGTTATCACCTGAGCACCAAAAATTTGAAATCAGTGGTGGGAAGAGAGCAGCTCGTTCAGCAAAAAATCAATAAGGACGTCAGGGAAGGGAGGATACAAGGCCCCTTCGAAGCGTTGCCCATGCCCACACTGAGGACATTGCCCCTGGGCATAGTGCCAAAGAAGACCCCAGGAGAGTTCCGCACCACTTGTCCCACCCAAAAGGGGAGTCGGTGAACGATGCGATACCTCCGGAACTGTGCTCAGTAAGGTATGCATAATTCGACACTGTAGTCGAAATGGTGCACTCCTGTGGAGACGGTGCCCTCCTCGCGAAGTGCAACATTAAGTCCGCGTTCCATCTCCTGCCAGTGCACCCTGAGGACTTCGAGCTGCTGGGCATGCAGTTCCAGGGGAAGTTCTACTTCGACCAGACGATGCCCATGGGATGTTCCATCTCATGTGCGGCCTTCGAGAAGTTTAGTACGGTGCTTGAATGGATCACGCGCTGCCGCGCAGGGCAGAGGCAGATCACACGTTATTTGGATGATTTCCTCTTCCCAGGAAGGGCGGGGACCATGGAATGCGCACTGGCGATGCGTGCATTTCAGGAGTCACTGAAAAGACCAAGGGCCCCACGACCAGGTTGACCTATTTGGGCATAAAGTTGGATAGTGGATACTATACTTTCCCTGTCAAGACTACCTGTGGACAAGATTCAAGGGCTCAGAGAAGTGATTATAGCCATCATGGGTGCCCCCAAGGTAACAGTCAGGCAACTCCAGTCCCTTATGGGCAGTCTAAACTTTGCCTGCTGGGTCATTGCACTGGGGAGGGCATTCATGTCCCGCTTGTATGCCCACATTGGTAGCGACCATCCCCCACATCACCACATCAGGGTGACGAAGGAAATGTGGGAGGATTTGGCGACCTGGGAGGCCTTCCTCCAGGGCTATAACGGAATTAGCTTCTGGCAGCAATTACTCCTATTGGAGGCCGAGCTCCAGATTCACTCCGATGCAGCGGGAGGCCACGGGTTTGGGATTTACTTCAGAGGGAAATGGTGTGCGGCCCCATGGCTGGAGGTCTGGGAAGAACAGGGGCTAACCCGTAATTTGACATTCCTGGAGTTCTTCCCCATAGCGGTGGCAGTGGCCCTGTGGGAGACAGAGTTTGCCAACAGGAGGGTCTTGTTCTCCTGTCATAACATGGCAGTGGTGCATGTTATCAACAAGCTGTCATCGAAATCTGAAAGGGTCATGAGGCTGGTCCGGGCTTTTGTACTTAAGTGCCTGCGGGCAAACATTTGGTTCATAGCTAGACACGTGCCCGGGATTAACAACGGAATAGCCGACGCCCTTTCTTGATTTCAGACAGATCGCTTTCGCCAGCTGGCGCCAGAGGCCAGGGAAGACCCTGACCCATTCCCGAAGAACATGTGGAGCCTTGGTATCTAGAACTATATCAGGCAGTGCAGGGGTCTCTCGCGCCCAGAACCAGACGGGCGTACGAAATGGCTTTCAGTGAGTTCCAAGAATTCAGGTCACAAAAAGGTTGGGAACTAGGATTCCCCATCCCCGAGAGGTATATACTGCAGTTTGCACTGCAGCTCAGACATAGAGCTCTGGCGCTGGGAACAATTGCTGGTAAAATATTGGCCATTGCCTTCACAAGCCACTTGGCAGGGCATCCCTCTCCCGATAATGGCTTTTTCATGAGCCGCTTGAGGGAGAGCTGGACCAGAAACACCCCCCAAGTGCAAGACACCAGGGCCCCCATTACCCCCCCGCCCCGGTTACTAATCAGTATAACACGGGCATTGTACCATGTCTGTCATTCCATCCGCGAGATAGTTCTGTTTGCGACGACCTTCCGCGTCGCACTATTCGGAGCTTTCAGGATCAGTGAGTTTGTCCCTGACTCAAGGGCCGACAGGTCGGGTAGGGCCCTTCAAATCCAAGATGTGGCATGGCGGGGAGGCATGCTCATGTTGCATCTCCGGAGGTCAAAGATCGACCAGAGGGGGAAGGGGCGCGTGGTGAGGCTCTGCCCCACTGAGGATACCCAAATTTGCCCCATGGGAGGGATGAAAGAGTACCTAGCGTCTCGTCCAAGGGGTATGGGCCCTCTGTTTGTTCACGGGGGGCGGGTCCCCACTGATGCGTTATCAATTTGGGGCAGTCCTTAGCATGTGCGTGAGGGCAGCGGGCCTCGACACGGGCTGTTACAGCGCACACTCCTTTAGCATAGGGGCGGCATCAGCGGCGGCAAGCATGGGACTGCCCGGCGAGCAGATACAGAGGATAGGAGATGGAGATCGGGTGCGTACCGCTTGTATATCAGGAGCACCGAGGCAAGAGTGCACGGGCAAAGGGAATCAGGGGAGTCACGATCGCCTAACCCTGGTTTTTTTTACAGACATGTCAGCTTTGCAGGGACGGAAAGTGTTCTGGATCGTCGGCCACAGCATCGTGCACTGAGCAGGAAAGATGGCCACATGCAGCGGGTGGGGTACCCAGCTGGGCCGAAGTGACCGGGCAGAGGTAATTTGGATAGGTAGGCGCGGAATGCTTTGGGAGCAATTGCTCCCAACGCTGACTGCGGTGAAAGAAGAATTCCCTGCACCGGCTGTGCTTGTAATACACTTAGGGGAGAACAACCTGCCTAGGGTAACAGGGCTGTGGCTGACAAAGAGGGTGAAGGTTGACCTACAAGTGGTACAGGAGAGATTTCAAGGGTGCGCTGTGGTGTGGTCGGACATGTTACAAAGGAGGGTATGGGCCAACGCTCAACCCCCAGGGTGAGTGGACCGGGCAAGAAAGTGGGCAAGATAGGGAATTGACTATAGAGAAAAGGGGGGAAGCAGGAGGGGTACCCCTTCCCCCCTTTCTGGAAACAATTAATAAAGAGTGCGGCCGTTAAAACCCACGGAGGTGTCCTCGTCTTCTTTGGGGGTGCGTCGACAACTTGGCATCATAGCTTGTTAGGCTGGTTAGGTTTTAACACCTATGGGCAGCAGGAAAGACGCAGCTATGGAGACTAGAACCTGTAGCTAGTAGGCTTCAGAATCCCATTTGCACCTGGTTTGATCATAGATCAGAAAGTTTCTGGATTATCAAGATGCCTTATCTTATTGTTCTGTAAAGCACCAGGTACACAGCTAGTGCTATTCAAATGCTAATATTAATATTAATATTAATATTATTAATAATTTTATTATTAATAATAATTAATAATGCACCACTATGAAAGGCCCGATTCCACGGACTGAGAGAACTGAAAAGACCACTGATGAAGAACTGAGTTTGAGGTTGAGAAATTTAAAGTAGGGAATCTTCCGAGCGCAACCAGTATTAGACTATGTATTTCTTTTCTGTATCTCTGTAATATCCTGAGTATGTAAGGAATTGAAGCTTTATATACAGTTTTCTTTTACTTTAACGCTTACCTGTACTCATTTGGATAAAACTGGTGTCAGAGCCCCATCATGAGGGGTATAAGCAGCATGCTGCTGGCCCCAATAAGTTGCACAGGATCCAGCCCCCAAACAACTGTCCAAGCAGCATCTCTCCCACCACAGTGTACTTTTGTATACTTGTGCTGAGTCCAGTATGTGAAGTACAAACATCTCCAACCATATTGTTCCTCTCAACAAACGGAGACATACTCCTTGTGGAATAGGAACTCCTTGGTTCCTTCTCCCCACTGAGTTAGGAATCCTGACGGTACAGACCCGTAGCTTACTCCTTGCTGAGACTCTCTGGCCTGGACCCTTGCTAACTCACTTCTGGGATGGGAGTTGGATCCCTGCCTCCCCTTCTAGCTGAGCTGTCGGGATGAGCCTCAGCCCTGAGGCCTTACAACTCCTCTCAGCTCTCTCCGGTGCTCTAGCCTTGCCAGCTTCCCAGTTCTAGCTTTTATAGCCGAGACTCAGCTGGCTCTCCACCCAGCTGATTATTATGTCCATTTTACAGATGGGAAGTGAGACTGAGAGTGACTTGCCTAAGGCTACCCAGCGAGCCATACCTCTTTTAATGAGGTATGGTTAAAAAAAAAGAAAAAGACCATAACTCTTTTAAAGGGGAGGTTAGGGTTGGTTAATTCCAACCATTTTGGCTTTCTGGCCAGCAACCCCCTTAAAGGAGCAGACACCTCTGAGGCGACAAGGAGACTGCTCCCTGCAGGCACTTACCCAGCCCTCTTGAGCCTGGCCTTTCAATGACTCAACATGCCTCCGTTATACGGGATAAGCCTCCCTTATAAAATTCCCTGCCACAAAGAAACATCCCAGTTCAAATGGCTTTTGGACGCCATTTGTAAATCTGTCTAGACACATGGGCCTGTAGGAGCGGGCGGGGAACCTTTTTTCTCCCGCCATGCAGAAAAACGCGGGCTTATGTGAGCCCACGTGTCTACGTCCCATTGATTAGATGGTGTGCAATGCCTCCACGCATCCAGGTCCGCCAACACCATAGAGTCGTGAGTGGAAATGCTAGAGTGTCCAAGGAGCGATCGCTTTCTGTCCTTCTCCCTGCTCTCGCAGGCGCTGCCAGCAGGGGCTGTCCGCAAGCACATGAAATGTACGCAGGGGGCTGCCTGTTTATTAGGTTGGACATGCTAAGTGGGGGCGGAGTGAGGGCTGCACAAACCTGTGAGCTGTCATCTTGTTTAATACCCATAGTTTTTCAGTACTTGGGGGTGGGAGGTAGGAATTGGATCCAGGTGCCAGATCCAGGAACCGAAAAGGGACTGAATAAAAAACTACCCACAAGCCACATTTGGCCCCTGGGCCTGAGGTTCCCTGCCTCTGCTGTAGGGTAACACCCTCCTTGTAGCAGGAAGTTGGGTGAAGCAATGCAGCCTAGAGTCATATTTGGCTGTACCATGGAGCTCAGTAAAAATCCCCTCACTGAAACACCCCATTGCGGTCCTATGTTGAGGCTGTGAGGACAGCAAGGAAGGAGTTCTTTGCTGCCCTCATAGCATCTGCAAAGTCACGTCCAGTGGAGCTGTTCCGGGTGGTGCGGGGGCTGGACAGTCCGGCCTCCCTCCGCCTGGACGGGGACTTGTCCCAGGCCCGCTGTGAGGAGTTTGCCATCTACTTTGCAGACAAGATCGCTCAGATCCAGAGTAACTTTGACACGGGATTGGAAGCGGTAAGCGAGGGGCACGAGGTTATGGAGGCCCCGTCTGGTCGATCTTTCTGGGATGAGTTTCAGGAAGTGACGCCGGCCAATGCGGTGAATGTCCTGGGGTCTGTTAGAGCCACAAGTTGTGAATTAGATCCGTGCCCGTCCTGGTTGGTGAAAGCCTCCAGGGAGACTTTGGGGACGGTGCTGGCAAGGGTAGTGAACGCGTCCCTTTGGCAGGGGAGATTATCGCCCAGTCTCAAGGAGGCTGTGGTGCGCCCCCTGCTGAAGAAGCCATCTTTGGATGTGGATGCACTCGCCAGCTACCAACCGGTCTCTAATCTTCCCTTTTTAGGGAAGGTTATTGAATGGGCAGTGGTACTGCAGCTCCAGGCGCATTTGGACAGCATCGGTTTCCTTGACCCTTTTCAATCTGGGTTCTGCCCCGGCTATGGTACTGAGATGGCGTTGGTGGCCTTGGTGGATGATCTCTGCCGGGAGATGGATGCAGGATGTTCGACCTTTTAGATCCTGCTAGATCTCTCGGCCACTTTTGATACCGTGGACCATGGGGCTGTTGTTGAGACGGCTGCGAGACTTGGGGGGTCTGGATGGGACTGTCCTTGGATGGTTCCGCTCATTCCTCTCGGGTAGAAGCCAGCGGGTGGTGCTGGGGGCTGAA
>QEPC01006909.1:242657-258397 GCA_003113815.1 Sphenodon punctatus | reverse complement strand
GGGGGGGTGGGGTAGGGGGGCAGGGGTTGGTTTTTAGTGATGCTTTTAAATTGCTGGGGGTTGATTTATTGTTGTTTTTTATTGTTATATTGGGTTTTATAATATTGTATGCCGCCCTGAGATGCCTTGGGCATGAGGGGGCGGCTAACAAATGGAAATAAATAAATAAATAAATAAATAGATTTCCCCGTCTGTGAGTTGGGGTGGGGAGCCGAGCCTAGCCTGCTTTTATTGAAGCACAATAAAAAGTGATGACAGGACATACCACTTTACTGAACATGACACATGCCACAGGTGCAACCGTAGACGTATTGACTCTTCCAAACTCTTTGATCAGAGTCAATTGTTGAAGCTGCCTTTATTTTCATTGTCCAAGGCATCTGTCACAATAGCCAGCCGGTCTTCAGACCCTGGGAAACTGTCTCGATGGTAACACCGGGGCAGGACACCCACTGGTGTAAATTGTCCATTGACAATTGAGGAATTGACTCCATTGACTCCACTGCGGAAGTCCAACACAGACTTTATGGGGCCAAGGATCTGGCTTACTACAGATTAGCATAGTATAGCACAAAGTTGTGTTAAAATGTGAGCTTGTTTCTACAAAGGTACAGAAATCAAAATCCGGCAGCCACAAAAAAACCCTCACAAAACAAAACAGAATATCTCACAGCCAAAATGAGGACATTTCCCCCTAAACGTATTGTTTTATGAAACGCTTTCAACCACTTGTGGCGTTGCCACCCTTCCTAGTTTTACCTGAATTTTAACGCAAAGCCTCTGAGGGAAGGACCAATTTCTCTGGGTCAGCCAGAAGCACCTGTGCCTAACCAAGGGAATCAGCGCTGCTTGCGATGACCCTGTCAGAAAGGGGACGGTGTATGGAACACTGTGATGTCATGGTGCCCTGCCAGGGTGGGGTTATGTCAGAAAAGGGGCAGGTCAGTCACTTTCCCCCACCCCTTTCCAACATGGCCCTACCCCCTGCAGTGCGTTGTGACAGCATGCCATCCCATAAGGGGCAGGGTTACATCAGGAAAAGGGCATGACAGCTAGGGATGTGTGAAGGCGGTTCGGATGTTCGGAGTTTGGCTCGAACTCAGTCTGTTCGGACGTCTGAACCGAACTCGAAAACGGCCAAACAGTTTGGTCCTGTTCGGGTGAGTTCGAATGAGTTTGAGGGTGGGAAAAACGTGACTTTGGGCAGGAAAAACGTGACTGGAAGGGGGAGGCAGCTGAGGAGCAGACTTCCTGGCTCCAGGGGTGGAGACCAGGGGTTGTTTCAGGGCCAACTGATACCAATACCGAAAAAAATCTTTAAATTCGGTATCGGTATTGATAGCGCTATTTTCAGATGTTCAGCCAAATCCGGCCGAATCGAACTCCGCAGAACAGAACAGTCGAACTCGGGTTTCGAACCGAACGACCGAACGTCCAAACATCCGAACCGCATTCTGTTCGCACATCCCTAATGACAGCCTCTTTGCCCCGCCCCCTCTGACATGGTTCCGCCTCCTCTCAGAGGAAAACAGCAACTTTATTCACTTTCTTTGCACCATTCAGGATCGTATTGTCCTAATTATTTCCATAGAGCTTTCCACATTCAAAGTGCTTTACAATCTTTATCTAGTTCACCCATGCAAAAACCCTGTAGCCTGAACCGTTATTCCCATTTTACAGATGGGGAACTGAGGCCGCTTTCCCACGAGCAGCCTTGGGTGCCACGTTAGTCAAATGATGCACAGCTGCCATCTTGTAGGAAAGGTAGAAGTGCGGCTCTCCCGCCGGCAAGCTTGAGCATTGGACAGGGTAGGATTTCGCTACTCTGTTGGCGGGAGAGCCGCACTACCGTGTTTCTCATGATCCGGGAGCTGTACGTCATTTGACTAGCACATGCTTCTGCAATGCCAAAGGCTGCACAAGGAGTCTCGTGGGAAAGCAGCCTGAGGCTGGGAGATAATGACTTGCCCGAGGCCACCAGTGAAATCATGGCTAAGTCAGGATTTGAACCTGGTCTCCTTGCTATAACTCCAACACCTTATTCACTAGGTTACACTGGTCCCCAACTTAGATACTTCTCCCCCTCCCTGGGTTATTTATCTTCTTTTTTTAAAAAAAAAATATTTATCTTTATTAAATCATATATTATATATCCAAAAACAATAACATGACATCATAATTCATGGTATAAGCTGTAACAACCAACACAACCTTACATTATCCATTTATATTAAATTCCCTTAGGTTACACTTTGGTGAATATCAATTCTGTATTCCTTGTAGTTATCTCTTTTCTAAGCTGGAGAGTCCTAATATTTTGAGCCACTTTCCATACAAAAGACATTTCATAGCCTTGATCAACTTTATTTCCCTTCTCTTTATCATTTGAGGTGGATTGACCAGAACTGCATGCCGTCTCGGATATGTAGGTGGTCCATGGAGTCACAGAGCAGCACTGGGGGTTAGGGCCTGGGGGTTGGAGCCAGCCAAGGGTTGAGGCAACACTAGGAAAGGTAACAGGTAAAGAAAGCCTCTCAGCTGTTCTCCGATACCAAGGAGACTCGATGCTCAGCACAAGAGCCAGGGAATCCGGCTTGCAGCTCATCATCGAGGTCATGGAAAGGGAGCTGGGGAACAGAGGGCATACGAGGCCAGGATGGGTAATACAGGAGAGGAGCGGGGTCTGGAAGGGCACAGGAGAACAGGAGACAAGGGAGAGGAGAGCAGGACCACAGGGCTGAGCAAGGCGAGAGGGGGGGCAAGGGAGATGAGACAAAGGGCAGCTAGAAGGATAGAGGGTGGGGAGGGGAACACAAACATACGCAAGGAGGGACAGAACCAACAAGGGGGGGGGACAAGGAAATTGGGCTGCTCTCGCTAAGGGACGGAACCAACACTACACACACACACACACACACACACAACGCTACACACACATCCAACGTTACACCCCTGAATGCTACACCTACACACACACACACACACACACACACACACACAACGCTACACCCCTCCAACGCTCACACACCCACATCCAACGCTACACACATCCAATGCTACACACACACATCCAACACTACACCCACACACCCACACCCACCCAATGCTACACACACACACACACAACGCTACACCCCCCAATGCTACACACACACCCAACACTACACCCACACACATCCAACGTTACACACACACACCCCAACACTACACCCCCCAATGCTACACACACACACCCAACACTACACACACACACACCCAACACTACACACACACGGATAAACATTTACACAAAAATACCCATTGGGAAAGCCCAGAGGGAGAGGAAGTGCTGCACAAACAAAGGAATGGTGACTGGAACAGGGAAGGAGACTCAACAGCACAACAAGGCTACAAGGAAGAGCACAAACTGGCAAAGGCAACCGGCAACAAAAGCTCCACCAACTTGCTACGGCTCCCAGCATGTCTAACATAAGGCTGGGAGCCAATCAGGAAGCTGGTGGGCGTGTCCACCCCCTGTACCAGGGGCAGGAGGGAAAGCGATGGTAAGACACACAAGTGGGGGGAAAGCTGCTTTGGCACCAGCCAGGTGGTGGTGCAGGGGAAACAGCAGCTGCGACTGAGGCCATGGGTTCGAAGTGAAGCCCTGACATTAGGATAGCTTCAGTTTTAGTTTCTATCCCTTCCCTTTCCTATAATTATTTCCTAATTTTTTTGCTGTCCACTGAGCTGATGTTTCCAGAACCATCCAAAGCAATTCGACGAGATCTCTCCTGTGTGTAACCGCTATTTTAGTATGCACTATATAGACGGAATTATTTTCACTTTGCATTCATCAACATTGAATTTTGGGGCGTTCTGGCACCTAGGGACTATCATTCTGTGTTGAGTCCCTGACTAGTGGGCCCTGCACAAGTACTAAGGATCTAAGTGACTGCTATAATTTGGGGCTTGGGCCCCAAATATTTGAGAGACCATCTTATCCCTCATGTTCCATTGCAGCTTCTGAGGTCAGCCGGGAGCACCCGCTTGCAGGTACCATCTGCCCTCCAAGTTTCCCCAACCAGGGCTGGTTTGGATAGTGCAAGTCTGACAGATTGACTGGTTTGTACAAGTATTGGGCTGCATTCCCATCTGCGGCGGCGGTGGCAGCAGCGGGAGGGGCGAGGGAAGACGCGGCAGCGCGGAGGAGCCGGTGGACAGGAAAAGAGCCGGTGCGAACGGGGATCTGCCGCAGCTTTTTTCGCGCATGTCAGGGTGCAAAATCCTGCCCTGACATGCGCGAGAGAAGCCGCGGCAGATCCCCGTTTGCACCGGCTCTTTTCCCGTCGGCCGGCTCCTCCGCGCTGCCGCGTCTTCCCTCGCCCCTCCCGCTGCCGCCACCGCCGCCGCAGATGGGAATGCAGCCTCAGTTTCAGCTCCATTACATAATCTGTTTAAATAATCTCTCCTACTTATTCAAACTGGCTGGCCAAGCTAACATGCACCTCTTTGATGGAAAGAATGACGCTAGCCCGTAGGGATGCCTCTCGCGGATCTAATGCAGTATGATCACATAGGAAAGCATTGCTTGATAACAGTGTTTAAATGTATTTGTCCTACAAATTCACAGATCTTAACCTCTTGAACATATATATCTATACATTACAGTGATACCATCTTTATAAATTTGATGATAATTTCAGGACGTTCTCGCCACATCAGACTCAGTCTTTCGTACTTTTTTCTTCTTTTTTGTCTTCTTCTTCTCCTCTCCCCTCCCCCGTCTGTTAGATATTACCCTCAATTATATTTTTGCCTGAATATTCTTGTATTTTGCATTTATAGTTGAGCGTTTCTGGAAATGTTCTATGTCTTAACGTCTATTTTTGTGTGTTTATCTTTAGTTTATAGAAAATGAATAAAAATAAAATGATGATAAATAATGTGTGGATTCCCCCTAGTGGAGTTCAGTTCTATTCTTAGAAGCGGACACCATCCAGTCAGAGCAATAGCGTTCACATACTTAGGTCAGTGGCGTAAGTAGGCGTTTAATCGGGCCCTTGGGCAAGTCAAATTACTGGATCCTATGGGCGCCTTTAGACACAACGGTGATCGGGTGATTAAGAGGTTAGTCACGTGAGTGTTGTTTCTAAGCACCGTCACTATTTTTGGACACTGGTCTGCCCCCCGTTAGCCTCCCATTATCTCCTTCTTGATTGCACGGATGTCTTGGGTGCCTAATTACTGTGGCCGGGACGCACACATGCTTAATGTGACATGTAGGTACGTGTTAGTGTGTTTGTCATTACTTCCAGTGAATGATCATAGAGTTCAACACACAGAGCCGTTTGTCTTGCAACTTCCTGCAAAACGGACGCTGCTTTTGTCTTGCTCCTAAGCAGGGGGCCAGCAACCATCTCCCTCACCAAGCCTGTGAGGAAGCCACACTGAGAGGGAGAGAAAGGAGCGAGGTTTCTGTTGCTGGCCAGACCTCCGTCCCCACTCAGCAGCGGCCTGAGCTGTGCTCACTTCCCCTCCCTTGTCACGAGAAGGTGGGAAGCAGTACCCACCCTTAACCTCTTCCCTGCATCCACAGTCTCAGCGGGGATGGTCAAGGCTATGGTTGCCATAGATGCATTTTTTTCCAGGACACTTATGAAAAATACATGTTGCAGGGCCTGAATTGGTGCCAATGCAGGCCCTGCAACATGTATTTTTCATAAGTGCCCTGAAAAAAATTGCATATATGGCAACCATCGCTGGGGCCCCTCAGACACGGCCTCATTCTGCATGACTCTGTTCCCGTGTTCTCCCCATAACATCACCCTGTCCCCTGCAACTGTGCTCTTTTGCATTTTTTACACACACCTTAAAGTGCTGGTCTTTCAATCTTCTGGGTTTACAAGTCCACAAGTAAGTTCCTGGATTCATTCTTCACACACACATTGCCTTGAGGCAGCCTAAAGTAGCCGCAGCTGTAGACGTGAGGGGCTGCTATGGAAACCAAGTGACCACAGCTGCCTGGAGCAAAGCCGTTTACCAGGAGAACTTTTTACACACAAAGGGTTCTGGGAGAAGTTCTACGCAGAAGTTCAAAGAGCCGGATCTTTAAGATCTGGGTGAGTGATTTAGACACACAGAACATTCAGAATGTAACAGCAAACATGCAAAGAAATGTGTGTGTAAAAACACCCTATGCGTCTTTCCCATGGAACCAGGAAATCACTTTGTGAAAATTGTGCAAAACCATCTCGAAGAACCTTGGTTGCAAGGAAGCAACCATCTCTTTCTTTAGAACATTCACCATTAGCGAAGGAGGGGATTTAAAAGTGACAGCGCTGGGTAGCAAGGGGAAGGAGCAATGTTTCATGGGATATCACGCTTTTTACTCAGGGGAAGGACCAACGCATTATGGGATATCATCCGGGGTAGGGTGGCCATACCTCCCAATTAAAAGAGGACACTTATGACAAATACATGTTGCAGGGCTGCATTGGTTCCAGTACAGCCCTGCACCATGTATTTTTCATAAGCGTCCTCTTTTAAAGGGGAGGTATGGCCATCCTATCTGGGAAAGCTGTGGAGGGTTGCACATCAGTGTTGGCATCCAGTGTTTAAATAAGCACCGGTAGATCTAATCATGTAAGTATTGCAACACAGTAAACACGGGGACGTACGCATGGTTAAACAATGTCTGTCAACACGCATCCAGACACCCATTTCTGTTGTGTCCAGTCGAAGCAAAGGGAGGCTGCCAAGGGCACAGGGGAGACCACGACATTGGGGTGGGGGGCACTGGAGCAGTGGGGAAAGCAAGGCAGCTGTGCAGACTGGGGCATGGGGGATGCTAGGGTCAGGAAAGTGAGGTATGACGCAGGGCCGGCCTTAGAATTTGCTGGGCCCAGGATGAAGATAAAATGCAGAGCTCTTGGGGGTCCTGCCCCCTCAGAAGCATCCTCCACAGGGCCAAAGAGGTGGTCATGTTTGGGGCCCTGCTGGGAGGGAGTGGGGGCCCCACACCCTGCCCTGGTGAAAATAGGGGCCACTGCGGGGCCCTCAGCAGTAGTGAAAATAGTGGTTGCCCTGTGGTAAGGCTGGCTGTAGCATGGTGGAGGAAGGAAGAAGCAAAGTGCAGGGGGTGCTAAGCAACAGAGCCAGGGCAGAGTAATTCTGCCTCTGCTGGGGAACCAAGCCAAACCCTACATTCATTCACTCCCTGCTGCTGCGCGGTGCCTGGAAGTAGCTCCCCCTCCTCGTGGGGGCTGGGAGAAGCAGCCGACAGACATGGTGCTGGCTCCTGAGTCCTGGCTCACTGAGGAAGGTACAGACAGCTCCAGCAGAGAAAACAGGACATTTTGGATGTCCCGAATGGGGCTGACCCTACCAGACCCCCCTGAAGCCTGGGGGGCCCCATTTGTGCCATACTTAGTTACACCCTGATCTAGGTGTTCCCTGGCGTTTGTGTTTTGCTGCAGTGGTTCTCACATTTCCTTAGGCTGTGACCTATTTCCTCTTGCCTGTGAGCCCCTCCGCACCTGTCCATATCATTTATTCCATCTCTCCCTTGCCAGGATATGTCTAAAAAAGGCTGAGAACTCTTGTATTAGGAAATTGTTTGATGTTTAAAACAGGATGCTTGAGTTTTTAAATGGCTGAAGTGGAATTGGATTCTTTGGTTAATACAAGAAAGAAACTGCTTATAGGCTGGATTATCTCTTGGGTGAGGGAGCAGGGGGAGTCTCTTGTGTGCCTCACAAACATCCGTGCTCGGCTCCGACCTGCTGCATCTTGTCTTGTCATGGACAAGAGAACATAATCAGTCCGCTGCGTGAGGTAAAACTCTTCCCAGTTAATCTGGACAGTACACGCTGCCGCAGTGATTTCCTCTAAGCCAATCAAGGACTAAGGCTAATGGGTACACGATGTGAATCCTTCAACTCTCTAATTTTAATAGAATAGGGATAAAAATAGTCTGCTTCCAAAGTAGGTCTTCTATTCTCTACAGGGGCAAGACTTTAAAATTAGCAACACCTTGCTTACCTGTCGTAGAATCACCATGGTTCCTAGGTAAACACATCAGCAATGGCCTCCGAGGAACCTAAAATAAGGGGAAAGAATTGAGCGTCAGGGGTCTGACAAGTTTCCCCTCCAAGTCAAAGGCTGAAATCTCGGGAATATTGCAATCAACTAAGAGATGTAACTAGTAAAGGAGGTTCCTGGGAGCAGTTTGGAACCATACACATGGCTGTAAAGTTAATGGCTTTATACCATTAGTTCCAGACAGTGGAAGATAATCCTCTCCTACATGCAGGTTAATACCTACATGGTGATGAATTAGACAAGCTGGTTCCCTGCAGCGATAAGCACAGGTTCTTTCTGTTGTTCAGTTTTTGGTGGGGGGGAGAAGGGAAGAAAGGCCAGCTGAGCATTTGGAAATGGAGTATCAGAAAGTTAACAAAAGAATAAATCATAAAGAAGGTAAAAGCTATCTGTAAAGTGGCATAGGATTGAGCTGCCTCGGTGCCTAAGGCAGGGATAAGAAACCTTTTCCTTCCTGCAAGCCGCTCGAAACATTAGCACAACTTACTCCAATAGTACAAGTGCGCTCTGCAGGCTGGCTAGGACTCGGAGCTGGGGGAAGGGATGCTTAAGGGGTGGGCTCAGGGTGGGGGAAGGAAGAGGAGGGTGCAGGTCATGGGTCTATGCCATCTCCTCATGCCCTTATCTCCACTCCCTTTCCCTGAAGTCTGGTGACTGTCAAATATGTTTTCGCTCGGTTTCCTAAGGAAAGAGGAGGTTTTGTGTGTGTGTGTGTGTGTGTGTGCGTCCTTAGTTATTTTTGATGCCACAGGCCAATTGCAACCAAATTTGGCAGAGGGGCAGAAATCTCAAAGGTAACTTGCCAGGAAACCCAAGAGGGGCAGGACAGGACCACACTGGAGTGCCCACGGCAAAGAGGCTGTCACACTCCTTCCTGACATAATCTCACCCCATAAAGAGCGACATGATATCACGATGCTCTGCAGGGTGCACAGCAAAGGACTTCCACGCCTCCTCTGTGACATGCCCCCACCCTTGCGGACCATGACATCGCGGCTCTCTGTAGCAGCAGGGTCCTGTCAGACAAGGAGCATGAAAACTCTCTATTGTCCATCCCTTTCTGACATGGCCACCCCCAGAAGTCCCGGTGCTCCAAGTTACTGGGGATGCCCTTGGCTGACCCAGAGAATGAGCTTCCCTCAAAGCCCAAGACCTAATCAAAACCCAGTGCCGCCAGGTGAAAGGCAGAGAGATGGAAACCCTAAAGGTAACTAGGGATCCAAGACTTAGTAACAATGGTTGCAGTGAGACGGGAGATATGGCCTCTCCTGGAGTTAGAAAATTTCATTCACTTACAATTAACATTGTTCCCCACCTTAGGAAACAAGGTTTATTAGGTTGGATGCATAGAACTGCTTGATTCATTGGTAATTAACAAATGAGACGTTAGTCCACATTAGCCCACACCAGGTGGGTGTCCACCAGCCTGTTTATACACAGCCCTCCCTCATGGTGGGCCCAGTGTGCAGGCGAGTGCAGGAAAATGAGGGGAAATGTGCACCCACATGTCTGTCCCCCATCAATTAGGTTGCACGCAGTGCCTCTGCGCATACAGGTCCACCAACACCATAGAGTCATGGATGGAAATGCTAGAGCGTCTGAGGAATGACCACTTCCTGTCCCTCACTTCGCTCTCACTGGTGCATGAAACACATGGTGAGGACTGCTTGTTGGTTAGTCTAAGACTAAATATGTACATGGGGTTACACAGACCAAACTGAGACTGCAGTAGGCTACCATCTCATTTATTTTTACCCTTGACAATTATAATTCTCAACTCTGTGCCAAGTTGTCCCCATGAATTCAAACTCTGTTTCCTCATAATATGGCATCAACAGCAACCAGCAAGACTCCCAATGACTCTCTGGTTGAGTGCTCTCTAATTAGGCCACTTTCAAACGAGGTGCTTAGCAGCACCTCTGGAGCCCCGCATTCAGAGGACAGCCGTCCGGGGAGTGTTTACATGCTGCCCGCGCTGTTGGAAGTGACATGCTGCCCGTTTTCGGCAGTGGCGGCAGCTGGAGACACGGGCCTTTGAAGAGGCGTGTTCTGAAAGCCTGAAAGGTGAGGCTTTCAGAAGGCGCCTCTTCAAAGGCCCGCGTCTCCAGCTGCCACCGAGAATGGGTAGCACGTCACTTCCGGAAGCGCGGGGAGCGTGTAAACATTCCCCGCACGGCTTTCCTCTGAACGTGGGGTTCAGGAGGCGCTTCTAACTGCCTTGTTAAAAAGCGGCCTAACAGCCCACACTCTCAGGCTACAAGCTCCACTCTCTGCCATGCTTCTAATACTGCACACCCTGTGTGCTAGTACTACTCATCATTTCTATAGCACGACTAGGCATACACAACACTTTACAGTCAGAGATTTTTGGAGACAGGTCCCTGCCCAGTGGGCTTACAATCTAAGATGGACAAGGATGAGGGAACACACAGGGAAACACACACACACACACACACACACACACACAAGAACATAAGAAGGGCCATAATGGGTCAGACTAATGGTCCATCTAGCCCAGCATCCTGTCTCCGACAGTGGCCAATCATGCTGGCTTGGGAGAAGCACCCAACAGGTCACAATGGGGGATCCATTCTCTGTTGTTTTCCCCAGCTCCCGTCATGTTCCCTGATCCTGTCTGGCTAATAGCTGCTAATGGACCTATCTTCCAGAAACTTGTCCAAACCTCTTTTAAACTCAGCTATAGTACTGGCCCTTACCACAGCCTCTGGCAGTAGATTCCACAACCCAATTATACGCTGAGTGAAAAAATATTTTCTTTTATTTGTTTTAAACTTGCCACCCATGAGTTTCATGGAGTGTCCCCTAGTTCTAGTACTAGCTGAGAGGGTAAATAACTGCTCCTTGTTTATTAGTTCCACACCACTCATGATTTTATAGACCTCTATCATATCTCCTCTCAGTCGTCTCTTCTCCAAACTGAAGAGCCCCAACCTACCAAGCCTCTCCTCATACGGGAGCCCTTCCATGCCCTTGATCATTTTTGTTGCCCTTCTCTGTACCTTTTCTAGTTCAGCTATGTCTTTTTTGAGATGGGGCGACCAGAACTGCACACAATATTCGAGGTGCGGTCGCACCATTGATTTGTATAGAGGCATTATGACATCCTCAGTTTTATTCTCTATCCCCTTCCGAATAATTCCTAACATTCTGTTTGCTTTTTTGACTGCTGCTGCGCACTGCGCTGTGGATTTCATTGTATTGTCCACAACCACCCCCAGATCCTTTTCCTGAGTGGTAACTCCTAGCTTAGTACCCAGCATTGTGTACGCATAGTTTGGATTATTTTTCTCTACGTGCATCACTTTGCACTTGTCCACATTAAATCTCATTTGCCATTTAGATGCCCAGGCACCCAGTGTCGTAAGATCCCGTTGCAGTTCCTCACAGTCTGCTTGTGTTAACTACCTTGAATAACCTCACTCTTAACACCCTTATCGAATGCTTTCTGGAAATCCAGGTACACTATATCTACTGGGTCTCCCTTGTCCACATGCTTATTTACACCCTCAAAGAATTCCAACAGGTTAGTGAGACATGACTTACCTTTACTAAATCCGTGTTGACACTTCCCCATTAAGCCATGTTGGTCAACATGCCCTGTAATTCTGTCCTTAATGATGGTTTCCACCATTTTGCCCGGCACAGACGTCAAGCTTGCTGGTCTGTAGTTTCCAGGGTTGTCTCTGGATCCCTTTTTAAATATCAGGGTTACATTTGCCACCCTCCAGTCCTCGGGTACAGTGGCAGATATTAGTGACAGGCTACAAATTACTAACAGTAGGTCTGTGATTTCATATTTAAGTGCCTTCAGAATTCTGGGGTGAATGCCATCTGGCCCTGGTGACGTGTTAGTATTCAGTTTGTCAATTTGCCCTAGAACATCCTCCAATGTCACATTGATTTGTAACAGCTCTTCCAATTCCTCGCCCACAAAGTAAGAATCCGGCTTGGGTACCTCCCCAAAATCCTCCGCAGTGAAGACCGATGCAAAGAACTCATTCAGCTTCTCTGCAGTGTCCTTATCCTCCCTGAGTGCCCCTTTTATTTCCTTGTCATCTAATGGCCCAACTGACTCCCTAGCAGGCTTCTTGCTTCTGATGTATTTGAAAAAGTTTTTGTTGCTTGTTTTCACCTCTTTAGCAAGCCTCCCTTCAAAATCTCTCTTGGTCTGCCTTATTAACACATTACATTGCCAGTGTTTATGATCTTTTGTATTATTTTGATTGGGACTAGCCTTCCATTTCTTAAAGGATGCCTTTTGGGCTCTAATAGCCTCCTTCACTTCCCCATTTAGCCACAGTGAAGACTTTTGGTCTTCCTGCTTTAACATGCAGGATGTATTAAATCTGGGCATGCACACACACGCATGCAACTATACAGATGAGGAACTGAGGCTGAGAGGTTGTGACTTGCCTAACACCACCTCACTGAATATATTGGGTAGGGTGAGATTTGAACCCTGGTTTTCGCGATCCAAGTCTAGCACTTTATCCATTACACCACACTGGCTTTCAGCCAAAGCCCAGCCAAAGACCTTATCCTCCAATATGCGGCACATAGAGCGCATTCACACATACCCCAAAAATGCTGGTGTTTGTAAATGCAATCAATTTCAAAATGTGCTTACGTTTATTCACACCAGAATTTAATTTGCGCATTCAAGCCATTTTAAAGAATGCGCCTTTCACATTCCCACATTACTACTGACTAGCCTAGTCAGTATCATTGCACAGCTCTCAGCTCCCAGAGAGGGGGGAGGAGCGGAGCTGAGAGCCGGGAAGGGAGGCGCTGTGTAACTGATGTGTAACTGACTAGGCTAGTCAGTTTCATGTCAGTTACACAGCACCTCGCCTCCCTGACTCTCGGCGCCCAGAGAGGGGAGCGGAGCGGAGCCAAGGGCCAGGAAGCGAGGCGCTGTGTAACTGACATGGGACACTGACATTCTGACAAGAGGATTTATGCGGGTCATTTCAAACCCCTTCTTGTAAAGGTAGATTTTGGCCGCTTGTCAATGCGCTTAAACAAGAAATGCAAGAACGGTTAAAGAAGCGCAGAGAGTCTTTCACACTTCAAGGTAATATGCGGGGAAAAGAAGAAAGCACTGGTCTGCTGTATGTGGGAATGTGCTCAAAGACTACCTCCTCCTTCACACTTGGAGAGAGCGGGGCCATGTCAGCAGGGGCAGGGCATGAGGGCCCTCTCCAACACCGCTTCCCCCAGAAGTCTTGATTTCTCCAGGCTCTCAGGAGAAACCGGGGTTTCCTTCAAAATCCAGAGACACTGGGTCAGTATCCAGAATCTCTGCTTGAAACCCAGAGAGGTAGCAGCCCTACCTGTGCCGGCCTCTCTCCATGCACACCCACAAAAGGGGAAGGAATCCCGTCCCAGGGGCACAGTGAAGGCAGTCACGTTCTTAAAAACTCTGACACAAAGGGACAGAATAAAGGGAGTTTCCATCCATTTCCTACGTGGCCGTTTCAGAGCACTGTGATGTCAAGATGCCTTGAAAGAGGCCATCATGTAAGGATGTAGTAAAGGGTTTCTAATATGGCATTACACCCTTAAGTGGGCTTCCAGATGTCCCTTATTATAAAGGAGAAACCTTTATCTTGGAGTCCTACAGCTCTATACAACATAACGGACACCCCTTCTTCTGACACCACAGCTCTGTGGAACAGAATGGACACCCCTTATTTCCGTAACCCTCAGCTCCGTAGAGTCCCTGATTTTTAAAAAAACACATTTCAGCTGGCAACCCTAGTGGGAAATCATGGCTTCACCCAGAGTTGATGGGTCAAAACTTGGAGACTCCAAATCAAACCCAGAGAAATGATGACCCTAGCCACAATCGTCGCAGTGCCAGGGCTCCCTCAAGCAGCATATGCTCCAACATTTTACAGAGAGAAATAGGTACACGTTGCACCACCTCTAATTTGCATAAATATGCATGCATCCGTTATTCATTATTAATGATTAATTATTAATTATCAATTAGTAATTACTTATTACTTATGAATTGATTATTAATGATTAATGATGTATTAATGATTAATGATTAATTATTAATTATTGATGCTTATTAACTGCTATTTGTTAGTTATTAACATTGGTAATAGCCCACTGACTAACTTTGAGGCTGAATTGGGGAAAAAAAGATGTGTGTGTGAGAGGCTCTGTGTACGCATATGTTTGTCTGTTAGGGTTGATGGTTCAAGTTAAAACTCAGTCCATTAAAAAGTCAAAATTCTCAAATGGGTGCATTGACTTTGGGTCTCAAGTTTTAGTATTAAAGACACCTGGAGGATCCCAGGTAGAAGCAACTACTGTCTCTTTCAGTAGCTAAAGTATCACAAACACACCCACACCTGTCCTGACTCAGTTAGTTTTCAGCTCCCTCCTGCCTGAGCGTTAGCTTTCTTTGTTCTTTGATAGCCCTGCTTCTCCCAAGCCTGTTGAAGTGAGAGAAACTGTCCCATCCCTTCTCCCCAGCAATGAATGAGTCAGGCCTCCAATTTCGATTTTTTCCCCTCTTGCTGGATTAATGAGGTGTTAATAACCCACCCTTAAAACACAATAAAACAGAGCTGCGATCTAGAACCTCCTCTTCCTTCATCCATCCCTAAGTGCACCCTTTAAGCACCCTCATCCTGAGCTCCTCCCCAGCGTTCTCAGCTTGTACTAATATTCAAAGTGGGCTATAGAAGGGAGAAGGTTCCCAACCCTGATCTATGTGTAGCTATACAGACTTGACACCAAGATTTAGGCCGCTTTCCCGCGAGCTGCTGCGGGGCCGCGGGAGCTTGCTTTGTTCAAATCTAGCGCAGCTCCCATCTCGTGGGAAAGGCGGAAATGCGGCTCTCCCGCGGGCAAGCTGGCGCAACTGACAGAATAGTAAAATCCTACCCTGTCCGTTGCACTAGCTTGCCCATATTATTAATTTTATTATTATTATTATTATTAGCATTTATATAGCACCAGCAATGTACCTGGTGCTTTACAAAGAATAAGATAGGCATGGTCCCTGCCCGAGAGCTTACAATCTAAAGACAGGGGGAGGGGAGACAGGGAAGGGGGAACAGAGGGAGAGACAAGGGACGCAACATTCATGAGGATGCGAGAGCTCAGGTACACGTGCTTGGCTTGGTTGCAGTAAATTGAGAGTTTACAGATAGCAGACGGGGGATAATCCTGGTGGGGATGATTAGCAGGAGTTAGGAAGGGCGGAGCGGAAGAGGTGAGGGGTTCGGAGGGAGATCAGGGCAGAGAGGTGGGGGGGGGGGAGCGAGGTTGTAAAGGGCTTTGTAGGTGAATACAAGGAACTTGTGCAGAATGCGCTCAGGAAGAGGGAGCCAGTGGAGAGAGGAGAGGAGAGGCTGCACGTGGATGATCCTGACAGCAGAGTTTTGAACAGAGATAAGGTAAGAAAGGTAAGAAAAGTGAGAGCAGGGAAAGCCAGCGAGGAGGAGGTTACAGTAGTCGAGGCAGGGGCGTAGCTATCATAGGGACAGACGGGACATGTGTCCCGGGGCCCACCATGGTTGGGGGCCCACACAGTCCGTCCGTCCCTCCTGATAGCTAAGCGGCTGCCGTTTAAATTTATTTTTTTTGGTGGTGTTGGACCCCAGCGGCCCGGCTGAGAG
>QEPC01006909.1:191446-240308 GCA_003113815.1 Sphenodon punctatus | reverse complement strand
GTGTGTGAAAGTTATGCTGTTTGATTTGAGAGGAGACAATACTAGTAAGCTTCATTCTTCTTTTTCAAGAGTACTTACTACTGTGATTAATTGTTAATGTACCACCTGCCTCCAGTCTTCTCTGGTACTATGGGTAGTCTCTTGAGGAGGAGACAGAGCAGAACAAAGAAGCTTGCAGGGAATGGTCTTTAGCTCCTCGGAGTAACAAAAGTTTCCCTTTTGCTATTGACAGACCCTGATGCCAAGTCTAATTACACAGCCTATAACACTTATGAATTTTGAACATTAAGGGTGTATTGACTTAACTGAGGCTAGGGGATGGCATTGGTACCATAAATGTGTCTGCCACATTATTCTTAATTTAAGTACGTTTGTGTTGACTGTTTTATACAATAAGGACATTGAGGGACAGGGGAGTCTATGGTGATGGGCCGGGCGAGGGGGGGGGGCACAGTCCATTTCTTGTCCCTGGGCCCATTCCAACCTAGCTACGCCCCTGCGAGGGTGATAGCATTAATTTCATAGATTTTAAAGGCCAGAAAGGACTTCCGTGTTCATTTAGTCTGATCTCTAGTTTCCTCCCGGCCTTCAAATCCCTCCAAAAAACCTACCTCTTCTGTTGGGCTTTCCTTAGATCCTCACCCCTGTAGGGTGATCACTGATGCTCCTTTTACTGGGTGAAAACAGACATGACAGTAGCTCACGTTGGCTTGCTTTGGCCCAGGGCTCACCTGCACATTTGTTCTGTTCCCTCCAGATATTGGCCCCTGACTGCTCAGGGGGCCTGCTGCTGTGGGATGTGTCGTCTGTGGAGATGCATCCTAGGCCAAGGCCTGCCCACTCAGCCTAGTCCAGACCAACATGGGCCTGCCTGTCAGTTAGACCTGCCCAGACCCACTGCTAGGTGGGCCAGTGGACTGGGCCCTCGCGCTCATCCGGGCCCCACCAAACAGCTGATGGGGGGGGGGAGGAGGAGACTGGAGGAGTGTGCTCACCTGGCCTGCCAAACTGATTGGGGGAGCCTGGAGCTCCTCTAGGACCCCCTGATCAGCTGTTAAGCAGCCAGAGTGAGCGTTCTCCTCTCACCCCACCCTCCCGAGCTGTTTGGTGTATAGAACCAGCCGCCAAACAGTTGATGGGGGTGCGCTCCTGAGGGAAGTGCCGGCTAGACTTTTCACGTCATAGGAAACCCCCATGGTCACTTCTGCAGGGCTGGCTCCCTGTCACTTTGAAAGTCCTGGTGTCCCTTTCCCTGCTCCGGCACCTCCCAGCCTTGGAAAGGCCGGATGGTGCTTCCCTCAGGAGCACCCCCCCATCAACTGTTGCGCGCACCAACCAGCTCATGGGAGGGGGCCAAGAGGAGCTCCCTCCCGTCAGCTGTGTGACGGCAGCTCTTCCTGGGCCTGATCCTGCTGAGCAGCGTTGGTCCAGGAGTCCTGTCCTGCGTGGACAGTTCCTCAGCCACCCTGGGGCGTGGAGGGACTTGTGCTGGCAGCCCCCATGCCCAGGGTAAGGGTTGAGAGCTGACTGTGTGAACAGCCCTCCCCATCAACCTGCGGAGTGGTGGCTGCAGTGGTTCGCCCTGGGGTGGGCCGTAAAACCGCCTCACCGCCATTACCCTTGGTTTGTTTTCACCTGCTGTTCCCTTCTCTGCAACGTGTCATCTTCATGAATTATTATTATTATTATTATTATTAAACATTTATAAAGCGCCAGTAACAACCTGGCGCTGTACAGAACATATAATCAGCTGCGGTCCCTACCTGTGGCTTACAATCTAAAAGACAAGGAGGGGGAGACAAGGAGAGGGGACAGCGGGAGAGACATGGGAGAAGACAAACAAACATTCAGGCAGATGCGAAGTCTCAGGTGCGTGTACTTGGCTTGGTTACAAGGTGGTCGGTAGCAGCAGTCAGCAGGGAAGGGCTGACAGTAAGAGCAAGGGGAAGGACTAGAGGGCATTGGGAAAGGCAGCATGGAAAAGGTGGGTCTTGAGGAGGGATTTGAAGGAGCGGAGGGAGGAGGCGAGGCGGACGTCGGCAGGGAGGGAGTTCCAGGCATGCGGGGCAGCGAGGGAGAAGGGACGAAGGCGGTTGGGCGAGCAGGAGAAGCGAGGGAGAGCGAGGGAGGGGACAGCGGAAGAGCGGAGGGCGCGCGCAGGAGCGCGTAGGGCGATTAGGTCCGAGAGGTAAGGGGGAGCTTGGTCATGGAGCGATTTGAACGTGAAAACCAGGAGTTTGAACAGGATACGTTCAGGAAGGGGGAGCCAGTGAAGGGAGAGGAGGAGAGGCGTCACATGGTCGAAGCGACGGGCAGAGTGAATGACCTTGGCGGCAGAGTTTTGGATCGCCACAAGGGGGGACAGGTGGGAGCGAGGGAGGCCAGCAAGGAGGTGGATGAATGTCTCCCTGTCTCTCCCTTGGCTGTCGGGGTAGGGACCTGTGTCTCTAATTCATGCTTGGTCAGTGACAGGCACATTGCTTGTTCTAGCTAAAGAATTATTAATAAAATAACAACAATAATAATCTCCTGGACAATATAACATAACGTCACGTTTTAATTTATACCCCGCACTCCCTCTTAAACGACTCGAGGCATCGCACAATATCACAGTACACAAAATCCATTTCCAGGTTTCTATCCCATGCAGGGGACCCAGCAAAGCAAAATAATACAATTAATAATATAGCACAAAAATAACATATAGCAATTCCCTCCCCCAACTGATGATCTCCATCTACCAACTCCTACATTCAGGCAGTCGGCCCCACCATTCATCCATCGATCAACCCTCTGCTGCCACCAGGGGATAATTACCGAACGCCACCCCTCTCTCACCGAGGGGAGTCTGGTACACCATCAACATCATCAGAAAACAGCATTAGCCCCCAAATAATACGAAACCCCCCACAATCTCCCACCTCAACCTCATGGCCCAGCCGAAGGGCACGGCCAAAGGGCGAGCCCCTTTGAACGTGTCCCTTCGACACGCGCCCCCAGCACGTGTCTCTGGCCGCTCCCGGTGTTATGGGGAGCAACCCAGAAGTTGTTATCGCCGGGCCCCACCCCCGCAAGGGGGGGGAAGGAGAAAAAGTTCCACGGCCCCCTGGTCTCCGAAACGGGGCGCCCCATCCCCTCCACCACATACCAGCACTGTCCAGGTGGACGGGGGTGTGTGTGTGTGTGTGTTGAAAAGAGCTGCCACCATCTGCCTCTGCTCAGCTAAGCGCCCCTGGCTCCCACCGATGCCTTGTCGATAACTTTAAGAAGTTAGATTCTTTACACATGAATGGTTGAGTGTTATCACCCACGTTAACAAACTTTGGATCATTCCTCTCCATTCACAGGCCAGGGAGATGACAGCCAAGAGAATCTCACCCAGTGATTTCTGCAATAAGCCTACTACGTCTGAGTTGGCGCACGTGTAGCTGCTCTCCGGCGTATCTTTTCACCGGACTCTAGACAGCTAGGGTTGACGACACCTCTGGGTGTTTTGAGCAAGGCTTGGGTGGGGGGGTTCAGTGGCCACGGAGTGGCACAGCCGCAGATCAGCCACTCAGCTGGAACCTATGGGGGGGTGGGATTCTAATGGGCGGCTCCCAGTTTGGCTACTGTGTTAGCTGCCTCACACGCCCCCTGAGACTGACCATGGGGGAGAGGGAAGCGGGCCAGGCTGGCCTTTGACACTGGCATGTTCTGGCCGTGAGCGCTGGAGAACCGGGCTCCCCAGTGGTCGTGACTTTCAAAGGCCATGTCTGCCACCCGCAGCGCCTCTGAGCAGGGGACCTGTCTGCCGGTGTGGGTGGCTGCCCCAGTTCCTACGGGCAGGAGATGTGTGGCCGACCGTTGAGATGCACTTTTTTGGCTTGCCCCGCACGGTGCACTCTGGATTTTTCGGCAGCGTGCTGTGAGTGGGTGCTGAGAGGCTCGCGGGAGCACGCGTTCCACACTCCCCCTTCCGATGGGGGTTTGGATGAGTGGGTTTTGGGTGGCCAAGCAGGGTAGCATCTCGTTTACAAACACCCCGACAGTCCCATAAGCTAAAACGGGAGTGTCGGGAGGGGAAGGGGTGTGTGTGTGTGTGTGTGTGTGTCAAACCTCAAGAAATGGCTGACACCAACCATAGCTGCAGCTGAAACAGACCCCTGGGGGACAGCAAAGTGGAGGCAACCAAGGGGTTTTGGGGGATGCCATAACTGCCCCCGCCCCCATTGTAGCTGTGCAGCTAGAAGCGTGCCCAGTCACACAGGCCTGTGTCAGATGGGCGCGAGCCCTTTGAGCAGTTCCTGGCTTTCTCAAAGGGGGATGGTCACCACACCCTCAGCATTTGGGCTGGTGAAGGCTGCAAGAGGAGCCGGGTTATGGTGCTGTCGTGGCTCCGGAGAGGAGGGTGGCAAGAGCCTTCCCGGTGCTCCGTACAGCATTGGCATGGCGCTACACCCTGCTCAGTGGCACAGTGAGGCCGTGCTGAGTCCAGGCGCGTGACCCAATTATGGGCCCATCCTAAGCGGCAGCCCTCCCACAGCTTCCAGGCCTCGCCCCACAAAAGTTGTGGTGCTCTTAGCGAGGCCCCTCCCCAGTGGCAGCAAACCCCAAGGGCGTTTTAAGAGCCCGCTCTGAAAGTTCCCTTCTTGGCAGGGTCCTTTGTAAGCAGTCCGAGCACCACTGGAAAGTGTTTAGAGTGAGTGAGGGAAGAGTGTCGGCTTTGGTCTTGGTCCTGCTCCCTCCCCGCCACTCACTCTGAAAATGTCCCAGTGGTACTCAAGCTGCTTCCAGAGAGCCCCCCTAGTGTCCAGGACCCAGGCTTAACTGAGCCCTGCTGTTCCATGGTAAACATGCCCCTGACCCTGCTCCTTTCACAGTGACTTTATGTAACCTTTACACCCTGGTATAGAGATTTGAACTGGGGACCTCAGCTCCACCTAGCATGAGTCTCTGTTCTCAGCTAAAAGCCTCTCTTAGCTCTCAGAGTAGCAGACTAATGAACCTGTGGGTGGTTAGTCACCACCAGAAAGGGCCGCTGTGTCAACCCTCTGGAGCTACACCTACTGTAGCCTGGTTTCCTCTCTGCTGAGTACCCTGACTGCGCTCCTGTCTGAGTGCCCAGCAGGTTGCCTATGAAATCAGAGAGACAGTGGCATCTTAAAAGCCAGTGCTGCAGGCACAGAGACTATCTGGGCAACCTCCAAGGCCAGGATTTTTTAGTTCTAATCTTTCTCAGCTGGATGCTCTGCAGTCTGCGTCTGCCTTTCATGAGCAGATTTCCATCTCATGACTGGCCATGCCGCGAGCTAATCCGCGGCAGCACAGGCTAATTAACAAGACGCCGGTTGGGAGGAATTTCGAACTCTCCTTCTATGTGCCAAATTCAATCCCTTCGGCCAAAATTTTCAAGTCTCAGCAAACAGTTTGCATCCTCAGGGCCTGTTCAAAAACAACAGAATCACTTGTCACCTTAGAGGGGGTAGTTGTAGCAACACCCACAGACCTGGGGCTCATTCTGACGCTCGCTTAATTCGCACAGCCGCCGCGGCGGCAACGTTCAATTTAAAGCAAGGCGCACTTCCTGTAAGGGGGGTGGGGTCCTAGAGGGGCAAGGGCGGATACAGAGGTAAAAGGGGGGAAAGGTTGTTGGGTGGGCTTTCCTCCAATCAGAAGGCAACCCGTATCATCACAGGGGAGGAGAGAATGTGCCAGCAGAAGGTTAGTGAGCGAGGGGGGAATCCAGGTACTCTCCACACGTTCTGCCCTGGGCACCAGAGTGAGACGGGGGGAGGGGTTCCAGGTGGAAGGGGCAACAAGAGGGGGGGCCGGGGTGGAGGAGGAGGGGGGAAGGAGGGGGTGGGGAGGTTCCGAAGCGGAGAGGGTGAGGAAACTCACGCACACTAAGGGAGGAAGGAGGCACAGGGGTATGGGGGACCAGGGACCTTAACACCACGGGTAGAACAAGGTCTAACGGGATGGGAGTGTAAGGAGGTGTCACACACAACAATTTCGCACAGGGGAATAGGGGGAACAAGGAGTAGCAAGGCAAGGTACAAGAAACTCTCAAACTCTCTACCACACCACTATCACCACAAGGACTTAGCTCTCAGAAGCGAAGATCAGGGGCCAGCTTCTCTCAACAATTACCGGCGGGGTTGTGATGCCCCGCCGGTGCTTTTATTCACTTCCTGGTTCCCCCCCCAGGTGTTAGCCTGTATGTTTAGCTCAAGGCCCCGCCCCTCGTCGAGCGCGCTCTGCCGCTAGGCGCTCACTGCATCGGGGCGGGGCTGGAGCTGTAGGCTGAAGCGGGTCTATTTGTGGAGGGGGCGGGGCTTGTGGCGTTGGCTGGGGCGCGTCTTGCTGCGGCGTGGTCGGGGCCCAGTGAGTACTCGGGGCTGGTTTTCTCTGAACCTGCCTCTGGCGTCTCTCTCTCCGTGGCCTCCCCTGAATCCCCTGTCACTGTACCCTGTCACGGCGTGTCGCCGTGACACTTCCGGGGTTGGTGTGAATGCACCCAGTGTGCACAATTCAGCATTATGCCAAATTTTTTAAAGGTTGGTTTGAGCAGCTTTTCAAACCGCGCTCCACCGGTTCGCATAACGCTGAATTGTGCGCACTAGGTGCATTCACACCAACCCGGAAGTGCGCCTTGCTTTAAATCGAACGTTGCCGCCGCCGCGGCTGTGCAAATTAAGCGAAGGTCAGAATGAGGTCCTGGTCTCCGGCTGCGACAGATGGGGGCAATCGCCCTTGGCCTCGCGGGCTACAGGGCTTCCCAAAATGTCCTGGGTGGAGAAGCCGGTCCCGGAAGAGGTGGGGGCCAGAGGGAGGCTTCATACAAGCTGTGTCTGCTTGACACCACACTCCGTCCTCCATCCTGGAAGGGCCCCTTCCCTCCTCCCAGAAGCCCCATCTGGAGACAGAGATGTATACTATGGCAGGTCTCCACACAGGTGGAGCAGGGTTGGTCCTTCCTCAGAAATGGGGAGGCCCGAACCTCTTCAGAAATGGGAGCAGTGCCGCTCCCCCCTGCCACCTGGGGTCATGGCAGGGTTCCCATACAGGATGCACTGTCACCTGGACAGGATCCTGCTCCCCACCCCCCAATCCTCCTCCTCAGTCTCACTGCCCCATCCTGGGCCCCACCCCTATCCAAGCCCCACCCTCTCTAAGTCCCGCCCTGGATACCAAGTGCAGCCACTGATAGCTAAGGCTTAATTTGTGCCAGGCCTCATCCTGGCTACCTTTCCCAGCCCCTATCCCCGATGCTCCTCTCCAAGACTCCACCCACAGCTGGATTCAGAAGCACCAACCTCGGCCACAGTATTTTCCTGACAGGGTTGGGGCTGACTGATGGTGCGCTCATTGGTGGCACCATCATTGCTAGCCCCCGGCTTGGCTCCCAACAAATTGAATCTAGCCCCGAGAAAGGGAGAGCAAAATAGGATCAGGAACTGGGGTCAGTGGAGCTGTGGGGTCTGGCAGCCAGGGCAGCTCCATTGGTCCCTCTCAATACCACCCCTCCCTAGGGATGCAACACCTCCCCTTTAATTCTGGCTGCTTATTAAAAATACATGGTGCAGGGCTGCAGTGGCACCAATGCAGCCCTGTGCCATGTATTTTTCATAAGGGAACAGGATTAAAGGGGAGGTATGTCAGTCCCAACCCCCCCCCCCCCCGGCTTCTGCAGTTGAGGGCAGGGACTTCTGAGGTAGAATTGAGCCCCAACAAAACGTCATTACTGACAGCCCAGTCCTAATATATGATGAGAGGAGGAAACAGCATTCTTATGGGCAGCAGAATTCTTCTTTGTGCCCAGTAGGAATGGGGCACAATGGGGAAAACCGCAATGTTAAAAATCCGATACCAAGAAAACCGAGAACAGTTAGAAAACCGATAGACCGAGAACCGAGAAAACCGAGGACAGAGGTTTTGCCAATAGTTCCACCCCTACATTTGTTTGCCTGGGAGCAACTCGTCAATGGTTTTATTTAACTGCACGTATTAAAAGTTTGATTTGGATATTATTGCAGATTAGGTCTATCATCACCCTGTTCCAGACATAAAGAGCCTTAGCTCTGCCCCCAACCCTCCTCTGCTACGTTCCTCCCCTTTAGTGAAAACGACTGGGACTGTGCTCTGATGACAAGCAAGATGCTTCTTTGCCGATGCTCCCTTGCTGAGAAAGTTATCCTGGTTATATCTTAATTGGAGCCCTGACACTAGTGGATCAGTGTGAGGTCATGGAGATAAGTTACACTCGGAGTAAGGCAAGAATAAGAGTCCATGACACCAGGAATCAGCCAAAAATGTTGGAATTAATCACGTCCCACGAGTTGAATACCCACAGCACATACTATACACACTCAACCCAGCAGGGGTGGAGACAAAGAGGGGAAATAGCTTAGAGCATCTTTTGGTGTCAATCTGCCACTGGATCAGGGACAGACAGTGATGGACGCAATGGGGTTTTGGATACTAGTCTGAAGACCTCTCTCATCCTAGGTGACGGATACCAACCAACCAACCAACCATCTGCCACACAGCTACCTTCGGGAAGGGAATCTACCTTTCCATCCTCTTTCATGAGTGCTAGTGTAGCCTAATAGATACGGTGTTAGACTTTAACCTAGAAGACAAGGGTTCAAACTGTGTCCTAGTCATGAATTCACTGGATGTCCTTAGGGAAGTCACTATCTCTCAGCCGCAACTTCCCACTGGTAAAATGGAAACCTACCTGGCATGGGGGACCTGGGTAAGAATTGTAAAACCTTCTGAATGCTGAAAGCGCTATAGAAATGATAAATAACAATATTTTGGCAATAAAATATCTTTACGTTGAACTGGTTAATATAAACCATTCCACTTTGTTGTCATGAACGTCAAGGATGCTCATACTGTCTACAATGCTTACCTCCCAACGTTTCCAGCATCCGGAGAGTGACAAATCCCACCCCTTCATTCAATCATTTCTGCCCTTTGGCAAATAAGCCCCGCCCCCTCACACGCTTACTTACACGTACACATACACCCCTCCCAATAGTCCTGGTAACAAAGGGACAGACTCTCCTGCTGATCATTCCACTAGGTTTCTTTTCATTCCGTCATCTCCTCATTGTCCTCTCATGTGCTTTTCCTGGAAGTAGAGCTAATCTGGGTAGCTCATTTGCTATCCGTGGGCAACACCCACAATTTCAAATACCATGTTGGTTGCTCAACAGGCTATCCAAGTACTGATTGGTCACCAAATTACTCCAAAATACCAGGTATTGCCATTACCAAGTTATCGGTTTATCATCTTACTGATCAGTAAAATGGTAAATACTGGTACAGGAATCTAGAGCTGAAATGAGTACTAAATTTAGTATTTGCAGGTAATACTTGCATTTTCAGATATTGCCTTGGGTATCCAATGGGTTAGCTGGGTACCCATCGGATACCCGAAAACTGCCCAAATCAGGTACTTTCAGTACTGATTTTTCAATTTATGGATTCCTAGTCAGTATATCAATATACCAATTTGTCTATCAAGTTGGAAAACTGAAAAATCAGCACAATTTAAAAAAAAAAAAAAGTTACTGGAAGTAGCTTCCCAGGATCGGAAGTTGACTTTCCAGGACTGTAAAGTTGATTTTCTGGGACAGAAAACCCATAAATGTTTTAAGAAGAAAAATTAGGAAAAAAAAGTTTTTAAAATGGAACTGGAAGTAGGTTTTCAGGACCTGAAGTTGCTAAAAAATTGTCAGAACTTGATGGAAACCCAATAATTGATGTTGGGAGTGGTATATCAACAAAAATGTCAAAACATCAGTACCATTCTGGAACTGGAAGTTGACATTTCGGGACATCGGGAATGTAATTGGGTAAGACGGGGGGCCACAATGGAGAGGGCGTTGTCAGTGGCCGGGCCGCGGTTATGGAACTCCCTCCCGGAGGAGGCTCGCCTGGCCCTGGGTCTGTTGGCCTTTCAATGTGTTTGTTAGACTTGGCTGTTTGCCCAGGCCTTCGGAGGGGAGGGGGTGTTGGCTTTTAGTGATGTTTTTAAACTGTTGGGGGTTGATTTATTGTTTGTTGATTTTAGTGTTATTATTGGGTTTTATGATATTGCACACCGCCCCGAGATGCCATTGGCATGAGGGGGCAGCTAACAAATGTAATAAAATAAACAAATTAAATAAATAAATAATTGGGTAACGTGTGGTACCCAATCATTATCGGGTCGATTTGGGTACTTGAAATTTGACCGTTTACCCAATTTTGCAGGTACCTTCTTTCAGCTCTAATTGGGACAGAAAGGAAAAAAATTGGTACAGAAAGTCAGAAAACTGGTGCCAGAAGTCAGGAACTCAGGACGTAAAACTGGTAAAGTGGTACATCGGGTTGCCTGTCAAGCACTGATTAGTATCCAATGTTACCAGCTTGGTTCAAGTACCAGCATTCTGACAGATATACCCGTTTCTGTATTCGTTTCAGCTCTGGCTAGGAAGCAGCCAGGCAAGAGGTGCCTGAGGCTTGGATGCCAGTCTTATTGTCTCCCTCTTCTGAAAGAGGGACTTCGACCCCTGGAAAAGAGGCAGTGGGATTCAGCACTCAAAGAGGGAGGGACTGTCCTTCCTCATAGGGACCGTTGGGAGGTGTGAGGATGCTACGCTCTCAAGAACAAAGTGTTAAAATTCCCTGCACAGCCTCCACGTAAATCATTCAGATCTTTTTAAACCTTTAACATTAATGGCATCATGGCAGGTGAGGCTTTTGTATGCTTGCTTCTCTCTGGCTGCACCATGTCCACGAACTCTTTTACATTGATAAACGGCAGTGCTCTCCATCCCAGGGGATCAGCGCAAGAAGGGCTGATAGTGACTCCTCTAGCCTCGCGTGCATAATTGATGCCCAGTTGATTGAGATGGATCCGCTCTGCTGCAGACAGAGCAAGCGACAAAGATGTGAAAGGGGTCCCATTGTCTTAACACCACAATATAAATTCACGGTGCGTTCACACTTTGAATACTGTGTGCCATTCTGGTCACCCCATCTCAAAAAGGATCTTGAAGAACATATAGAAATAGAAAAGCACAGCTAAAATGATCGAGGACGTGGAATTGCTTCCGTAAGGAAGAGAGACTAGGATGGGACTATCGGTATCGGATTAATCCGATAATGCCGATAATTGGCGATATCGGATTAATCCAATAATACCGATAATATCGGTATTGGTATATCGGTTTTTTAACATTGCCGATTTTTCGGATCTTTAACATTGCGGCCATTTTAACAATGGCTGCAATGTTAAAGATAAAAAAAATCGGCAATGTTAAAAAAAACAATATACTGATACTGATAAATCCAATATTGGATTAATCCAATACCGATAAAACCAGTAACCGATAATTCGCCGATAGTCCCATCCCTATGATTAGAAGACAAAGCTGTTCAGATGGTGTCTTTTATTGGACCAACTTCTGTTGGTGAGTGTATAAGCTTCCAGGGCCACACAGGGCCCTTCCTACAAGTCAGAACTATATGAACTGAGCAAATGCAGGACAGGTACATTCAAGGTGGCAGTGACTTGGGAGAGAGTGGACAGGAAAAAAATAACATAGATGTCAAAAAACCTTTGGAAAAAATGATGTAAAACAACGTTGATGGTGTTTTTTTCCTCCCACCCCCCCGTCACAAGTTATTTTTTTCCTACCCACTCCCTCCCAAGTTACTGACTTATAAACATCTGTCCTGCATTTTTGCAGTATATCATTCTCATGTTTTACACATCTGCAGAAGGATCCTGTGTGGCCCAACAGTTTGCAAGGGAAACTGGTGCAATACCAGAGATCATTGGATGACTTTATCTCCCACCTCTTACACTTGGGACCAATACGGCAACTCCCCACCCCCTACTCTCTAGATAAACAGATTTGGGCTTCTCAGTTTAGAAACCGAATGACGGACGGGGAATACGAAGGAGGGAATCAAAATCCCATGTGATGCAGAGAAAGTAAATACTGAGGGTTCCTGTTCTCAAAGCCTCTAAAGAAAGTAATAGAATACAGCTTCTGGGTCAGCCTGGTGATGGCGGGCCTTGAGCCAATGTTGGGGTCAATAGCCAGGCAGTCTGTCCGACGAGTGAGCTTGGTGTTGAGGGCAAAGCAAGCCAGTCTCGAGCCAATGCGCCAAAGTATCTGTCAAAATATCTGGGGCGCTTTGTTCCCTCCCCTCTCGTCTGTGACAAAGCAAACTGCTGTGTGGCAAACTGGCTGCAAAATGTTGGTGAATAATAAATAATAATAATGAATAAAAAATACTTCTATTTATACATCAAATGGTACTTCGGTGCTTCACAGACTTAATACAATAAAGCAACCTCAAATCCATTTGAAAACAGTTTTAAAAGGGGAAGGAGAAGTGGGAGGGAAACATACATTAAGGGGAACCAGGAGTGGATCCTCTAATGGCACATGGAGAATAACAAGGTCTTCAGGTACTTTTTGAAGGTGAGGAGGGAGGAAATGAGACCAATATCTGGAGGGAGCAAGTTCCACACTGAGGGGCTCACCACAGCAAAGGCCTGATTGCCTGCTGACTTAAGGTGTATTTAGGAGGGACAGGTTTCTGGAGCAGGTCTCAAATGTAGCCAAAAATGACCTGAGACAGTTTACCCCAGGTAGAACATAAGTGCCATATTGGGTCAGACCAATGGTCCATCGAGCCCAGCATCCTGTCTCCGACAGTGGCCAATCTTAGTCACCTGGAGAAGTACCCATCAGGTCACAATGGGGCGACCCATTCCCTGGGTTCACTCCCAGCTCCCGACAGTAAGAGGTTACATTCCCCAAACTTACCTGGCTAATAGCTATTAATGAACCTAACCTCCAGAAACTTGTCCAACCCTTTCTGAAACCTAGTTAGACTACTGGCCTTGACCACCTCTTCTGGCAATAAAGTCCACAACTTAATTGTGCATTGAGAATAGATTATTCGCGTGCTGAAGTTGACCAATTGCGGCATAGAGACTGGTTACGTACCTATGCCGTGGCGGTGCGGGCAGCAAAGGAAGTTTTCTTTGCTGCCCTCATTACATCTGCTAAGTCACACCCGGCGGAGCTTTTCCGGGTGGTGAGGGGGCTGGTCAGTCCGGCCTCCCTCCGCCTGGATTTACAGTCATCGAATGCCCGCTGTGATTTGTTTGTGGACTTTTTTGCAGATAAAATTGCTCAGATCCACCACAGTTTTGACGCAACACTTTTAGCAGTGGGTGAACCAGAGGTGGTAGAAGCCCCGCCCTGTCCTGTTTTGTGGGATGAATTTCAGAATGTGTCGCCCTCAGATGCGGGGAATGCCCTGGGGTCTGTTCGAGCCACTTATTGTGAATTAGACCCATGCCCATCCTGGCTGGTCAAGGCCAGCCGGGAGACATTAGGGCTGTTGCTGGCGGGAATCCTATTAGATCTCTTGGCTGCATTTGATACCGTTGACCATGAGTTGTTGGTGACTTGGCTGCGGGACCGGGCAGGGATTGGCAGGACCATTCTTGCGTGGTTATGCTCCTTCCTGGTGGGGAGAGTCCAGCGTGTGGTCCTGGGTGATTTTCATCTCCCCGGGGCCTCCCGTGTGGAGTCTCGCAGGGTTCTATTCTGTCCCCTCTCTTGTTCAATGTGTACATGCAGCCTTTGGGGGAGGTTGTTAGGGAGTTTGGCATATGGTGTCATCAATATGCTGATGACACCCAGCTATATCTCTCATTTTCATCCAACTCAGGCCCGGCAGTCTCGGTGCTTACCCGGTGCTTGGCAGCTGTGGGGGATTGGATGAGGGCGAAACGTCTGAAGTTAAATCACAACAAGACGGAGGTGATGGTCATGGGGAAGGCTGGGGGAGTGGTGGCTTCCATCATTGATGGCATCCGTCCTGCCCTGGTATCTCAGGTTTGGAGTCTGGGGGTGCTCCTGGACCCACAGCTCCGCCTGAATGCCCAGGTGGCGGCTGTGGCAAAAGGGGCATTTTGCCAGTTACATCTGGTGACTCGGCTTCGGCCGTATGTCTCGGACTCTGACCTAGCCACGATTGTCCATGCTTTTATTACCTCGAGATTGGACTACTGTAATGCACTCTACGTGGGGCTACACTTGGTGCTGGTTCGGAGGCTGCAGCTGGTGCAGAATGCAGCGGCTCATCGCCTAACGGGGACAGGCCGATGCGAGCATATTACACCAGTGCTTCGCTCTCTACACCGGCTGCCTATAGTCTTCCGGGCCCAATTCAAGGTGTTGGTGTTGACCTTTAAAGCCTTGAATGGCCTGGGCCCCGCCTACCTGCGGGACTGCCTCACCCTCAGGGCCCTGGATGGGCCCCTGTGGTCGGCCGGGGGCGACCTCCTCGAGGTCCCCCAGGTTTCTCGGGTGTCGACCTTGTTCTCTGTGGGTGCACCGGGGTTGTGGAACTCCCTCCTGTTGGCGGTCCGCCTGATTACCGACCACCTCTCTTTCCGTAGACAATGTAAGACCTGGCTGTTCCGCTGTGCTTTTCCTGAGGGAGAAGGGGTGGGTGGGTTGGGATAGGGTGGGGGAGTATGTTGTGTTTATATTGTGTTTTAATAGTGTTTAAAATCATATTATTGCTGTTTTAAATTGTTAGCCGCCCTGAGATGCTTTTAGCAGGAGGGGGGGCGGCATACAAATTTTATTATAAATAAAATAAATAAATAAATAAATTTTGTTTTAAATCTGCTACCCATGAGTTTCATGGCGTGTCCCCTAGTTCTAGTACTATTTGAGAGGGTAAATAACTGTTCCCTGTGAACATGTTCCGCCCCACTCATGATTTTATAGACTTCTATCCTATCCCCTCTCAGTCGTCTCTTCTCCAAGCCCAAGAGCCCCAACCTGTCCAGCCTCTCTTCCTAGGGAATCCGTTCCATACACCATATCATTTTTGTTACCTGCTTTCTCTGCACCTTTTCAAGTGTCCAGCACCTGCTAACACAGAGCAAAACTCCCCCTCAGAAAGAATCAGTGCTTAATGCACATTCAGCTGTGACCCATCAAGAAATGAGCAGCCATTTTGAAGCCTCTTACAGTAAGTATGACAGGCCTGCCCCGCATTCAATGCCTTTGACAATCCACGGCAGACAAAGGGACGGAACCAAAGGTCTGACCTTTCTCTCATGCGCTCCGTCCGCTTTGGCATAGCTGGAGCGGGTAACAATGCATCCCTTGGGCATCTGATACGAGCTGGCTCAGTTGAGATGGGCACAGTCTCGGGGGGGGGGGCATTTCCTTTTGTGCTCAAACCTCTGTGTCTGCTCCATAGCAACACAATGATAATTAATCAAATAAAGGATCATTTCACAACGTGGCCAGGTGTAATTTCAGCCCAAGGGAAACGGGGCGGGCTAATGTGGTGTCTGCAACACACTTCCCCGGCTTCTGGGCTCCACAGGTGGGAGGCATCAGGAGAGGGAGGGAAGAGGATGAGAGGGGGACTCCCCCCATGCAAATTCTGATTGTGCATTTTCTGTAGGGTTGTCATATATGCAAATTTTAGCGGACACTTACAAGAAATACAGGTTGCAGGGCTGCATTGACTCTACTGCAGCCCTGCAACCTGTATTTCTCATACAGGTTGCAGAAGCCAATCTTCTGGCTTCCAGATTCAGCTGTGGTGTGTGGGGGGTACTCCTCACCCTAACCCTGTGTTTTTCTACATTTCCAAATTCCCCATAAACTAATTAGCTGTCAGGACTTGATGTCCACACATCTAAAAGCACCTAGGCCGTCCGGGCTTCTAGGCCGAGTTATTGCCCGAGGGCTGCTTAGGAAGCTTTAAGCAGCGAAGCGTGGCAACAAGTGAAAATCGGCCATCCTTTAAGAGCTACCTGACCCAGGGTCTTGATTTGCCAGCAGGGCCCTGTCCCTGATTGGATGGAGGCCCGATATATAGTTCCTGGGTTCACATCAGTCATCAGTCTTGAGCATCCATGCCAAGGCTGGCTCCGGGATTTATGGGACCATGTGGGGGTGTGGGGCAGGGCCTAATTTGCATAATTTAAATAATTTGCATATTTACATCATTTGTCCTCCTACCTGCATACACACTTTATCAGTCCCACCACTTACCACTTAGGTTCCCACACACTTGCTTTATGGGGGTGCGGGGAGAATTCAGGCTGGGGGCCAGAGCTGCCCCCCCCCCCAGGCCCAGGCTGGAACGGGGACATGTGCAACTGCACATGTTGCACATGCCTAAGGCTGGCCCTGATCCATGCAATGATGCAACCGTGCCATCCCTCGCCTTTCTCCTGAACTAATTCTCCAGCCACGGACCAATGCTACAGACCTGACCCTGCTGTTGGCCCCCTTTATGGACTTAATGTCAAGCATGGACTGACCTCCCTGGCTAGAGACTAGAGCTGAAAGGACTGTCTGCCGAAACGAGCAATCTCACCAAGTCCAATTGATCTGATCCAAAAGGAACTAATCGGGGAATGAACGGTATCCGACTCTTATTTCAATTGCCCATTTTCGCCTTTCCATGGCATCCACTTGCTTTGGTTCATTTGTTTGTCCAGTTCTAGTTTTTGACCCCACCCATTCTCATTGCTACTGGCAGAAACGTCTGAAAAAACGAACAAATGAAACCAAAAACTATCCAAAGTGGAAATGAACAAAACCAAAAATGAAAGGAATTACTGAAATTGCAAAAATTTGGCTGCTTGTAATAAATGTTTGTGTCAGCTACAATCTACCTGAAACTGCAAAAAAACACCCACCCACAAATTCATTATACTACCCATTTCAGCCCTAGTATCGATCCTGGCTTCGCTCTGGCCTTGCTCCCAGGGGCATGGTTATCATAAGGACAGGAGGGCCATTGGTTCGAGGCCAAAGCTGGGAGTGGGCATAAATCCTGTCCTTTTGTGGTACGGCTGGGTGGAGACGGAGAGTGAGCAGAAGCACGCACACCATGTGCACACACCCCCGGCAGGCAGCACAGGATGGAGCAGGATGGGGGCGCAGCTGCAGCCTCCAGAGCTCAAGCGTAGCAAGTGGAGGGAGGGAGAGGAAGGAAAGGAAGTGGTGGGACAAGGGAGAGGATGGTGCCCTTTGTACCAATACAGAGGGTTTTACAAGTTCATATCTCCTAGCCTGCGCTAGTTGGTGGCATCCACGGTTCCAATGGTGTGAGGCTCTCTTCTGGTAGTGGTGAGGGACGTCTAAACCTCCCCCTCGCCCTCCCCCCACACATGAGTTTCTTTCTCCTGGACTTTAGAAATACGCGAGAAGCAAGTCTCGTGTAAAAACGCCTTCAGTCATTTTTTCCTGGAAGGTGGCAACCCTCCCTGCAATTACATTGTCATGTTACGTAGGCTTGAACACAGAGATGTGAAATAAAGAGGCACGATCTGGCCTTCTATCTTGGGCCTCCAGGAACCTTGAGATGACCATGGATGGAAGATAAACGCAGTACAAAAGAGCTCTCCATCTAATTCCTAAAGACAACATTAGCTGTTACATTTGGACCTGTGAGTGACACTGGATTTCTTCCCTCCTTCTTTATAACGGATTTCATTAACAATCAAGGACAATGCGAGGAGATAGCAGCCTTAAGAATGAGAGGGGAGTCAGTTGGAGGGGACATAGCTTCCTCTGAATTCAGCTGAAGGAATTGGGCCCATTTTGGGTTTTGACCCCCTTAACTTTGGTGTTCATTGAGGAGCCTTTCCCCTTCTTCCTAAATTCAGGGGAAGCCTTGTCCCCCCCCTCCCCCCCAATCCGCTCACCTCACTGTTTTACACCCTTCTTAGAAGTGAATTTAGGGACGGTGAGATTTGCAGCTCCATGGAAACAGCAACTTTCTCCTCGGGCTTGACCTGGAGGGATGATCCTTAGGGGGTGAGAGGGTAGCTCAGTCTCCACAACCCAATCAACCCTTGAACTCTGTCAACAAAGACACCCGTCAGCGACAGGCTGGGTTATTATCTGCATCAGCTGATCCCAGCAATCTTAGCTCAGGTGTTTTCAGATGTGGGGAAAGCCACGGGAAAGCAGTTGGCAGCAAACTGGATTGAAAGAGGGGTTGTTGACATAAGAACTGCTGGATTACATGGTAAAATGGAGGGAAATTTCTCCAGATTCCACCAGCTGCTCTTTGCAAGTGTCAGGACATCCTGCTGCACCCTCACAACAATACCTTTATGGAGATCATAACCCAGAGGGCTCACAGAGTTGGTTTGGTTTAGGTGGGGAACCTCAGGCCCAGGGAAGGTGTGTGTGTCAAACATGGGCCATGGCTAATTTTTATGCGGCCCCTTCCCAGTTCCTGGATTTGAGCTTTGGATTCAGTTGCTGCCCGCCAGAGGATGCACAGGCCTTTCTTTCTCCAGGTTATCTGGGGCACCAAGTAGGGGGTAGGTCCATTCTGGAAAGGGGTCGAGGTTAGGGCTGGGAAGTTCGGATTCAGATTCATCCACAACTGCGCAGAATGGGCCATTAGGCGTGTTTCCGTTAGAGTCTAAAATCTAACGGGGGATGTGACGGGGATTGCCAATGCCTCCCTTGAGGAGGGCAGGGTTGCGGGGTGCCTGGACGAGGCTGTGGTGTGGCCCTTGCTCAAGAAACCATTTCTTGATGTTGATGCCCTCGTCAGTTATCGGCCAGTCTCTAACCTTCCCTTCGGCCAGTCTCTAACCTTCCTGTTCTATAACCTTAGGGAAGGTTATAGAACGGGCGGTGGCCACGCAGCTCCAGGGGCATCTGGATCGCATCGGTTTCCTCGCAGTCTGGCTTTTGTCCGGGTTATGGCACCGAGACCGCGCTTGTGGCCTTGGTCGACGATCTGTGCCGGGAGCTGGAGCAAGGTTGGTCCACTCTTCTGATTTTGTAGGGATGGGACTCTGGTTTTGGTCAATTTCGGTTCTCATGAATTTAGGTTCTTTTCCGGTTTCAGTACTATCGGATCTTTTGCATTGATTTTTGCACTGGATTTTTAACATTGCAGTTTTTCAATGGGGGACAAACCGCAACGTTAAAAATCCAGTACAAAAATCAATGCAGAAGATCTGATAGTGCCCAAACCGAAAAAGAACAGAAATTTCGGATTAATCCAAAATCGCTATTTTCGGGTACTTTCGGTTTTATCCGAAACCGAAATTCCCATCCCTATGATTTTGTTACATCTTCCAGCAGTGTTTGACATGGTTGACCATGAGATGTTGGTGACTCGCCTGCGGGACCATGCCAGGGTGGGCAGGACTGTTCTTGAATGGTTCCATTCTTTCCTGGCTGGAAGGACTCAGTGTGTGTGGTACTGGGGGATTTTACATCTTCTCCCAGAGCCTCACGTGTGGAGTTCCTCAGGGAGCCATTCTGTCCCCTCTCCTGTTCAACGTGTACATGCAGCCTTTGGGCAAGATTGTGAGAGGGTTCGAGGTGTGGTGCCATCAATATGCTGATGACACCAAGCTCTACCTCACATTTTCATCTGACCCAGGCCCGGCAGTCTCGGTGTGTACCCGGTGCCTGGCTGTGGTGAGGGAGTGGATGAGGACGAGCCGTCTGAAGCTGAATCCCGACAAGATGGAGGTGATGTTGGTGGGAAGGGGTGAGAGAGTGGAGGACCCCATCACTGATGGGGTGTGTCTCTCCTTGGTCCCTCAGGTTTGGAGTCTGGGAGTGCTCATTGACTCGCAGCTCCGCCTGGATGCCCAGGTGGCAGCTGTGGTGAGGAGTGCATTTAGTAAATTACATCCGGTCTGTTGTCTTAGACCTTATATCTCTGACTCTGATCTTGCCACCATCAACCATGAATTCATCACCTCAAGACTGGATTACTGCAATGCACTCTACGTGAGGCTAGCCTTGGTGATTGACGGCCTGGATGCTGCAGCTGGTCCAGAATGTGGTGGCCCATCTCCTTACGGGGATGGGCCGCCGGGAGCATATAACACCGGTGCTCCGTTCTCTGCACTGGCTGCCTATAGACTTCCGGGCCCGATTCAAGGTGGTGGCTATTACCTTTAAAGCCCTAAATGGCCTGGGCTCCGCTTACCTGTAGAACCCCCCAATGTCCTGGATTGGCCCCTGCGGTCAGCTGGGGGTGCCTGCTTGGAGGTCCCCCAGGTATCCCAGGTGGCTACCTTCGAGAGGGTGCTCTTGATGGCCGCGCCACAGCTGTGGAATTCCCTCCCGGTAGAGATTTGCCTCTCTCCGGATTGCCCCTCCTTCCGTAGACAGTGCAAGACCTGGCTGTTTCGCCAGGTGTTTGGAGAGGGGGGATGGGTAGTGGATGGGGCGTTTTCTTTTGAGGGGGGAGGAGGGGTATCTGTTTATTGATGCTTTTAAGTGATGTTTATTTGTTATGATTGTATTTTATATTTGTTTTAATTTATGTTATTTGCCGCCTCGAGCTGTCAGTAGGCAGGAGGAGGTGGGCTACAAATCTTTATAATAAATAAATAAAATAAACTCTGCATGTGCAAAATGGCCCCCGGACCATTCTGCACATGCTCGCCCTTTCTCAAAATGGCAGCGGCAGCATTGCCCCCATTTTAGAAAAGGGCAGTCAGTCTGCATATGCACAGTGGAAATTTTTGCGCATGTGCAGACCAGCTGCCCTTTTTCAAAATGGCGGCAATGCTGTCACCGCCATTTTAGAGAAGGTCACGCACGCGCAGAACGATCCGGCGGCCATTTGTGTATGTGTAGTCATTTTTAAAATTTATTTTATTTTTTAAATTGGATTTAAATATGGATCCATAATATGAATCCGTAATTAAATCCAGTAACCCTGGGGAAATGAAATGGAGAAAAAAACAAAATGAATTTTCACCCAAAGGACCGTCCTAGTCCAGGTGAAGAAGCTCTCCTGCTCCTTTTCCCACACGGCCTGCCCCTCCCTGCAGAGCATTGTGACATCACATCTCAAAGGGGGCGGGGCCAAGACAGAAAGGAGCAGGAGAATTCCCTTTCCCCTCCCCCTTCTCATCTGGCACCACCCCTTTGGAGCATCATGACATCATGTTGTTCCAAAGAGGTGTGGCCACATTGGAAAGGACGGAGACAGACCTTTGGTCAAAGAAACCAGAAAGTTGGCAACTCGACACAGACACCAAAGTTAGATACTTGAGCTTTACGCACTAACGCAGAGCTCTTCACTTCGACATTCGGGCCAAATTCCCTGGATACTGGGGCCTCTCTGGATGGAGATATCATGGATCTAGGTGTGGAAGCAAAGACTACAAAAGCCTCTGCATCCAGACTGGGAGATAGACTCTAGCAAACGCCTGTTGGTTAGAGTCTCTTCCGCGTCCTTGGCAGGAGGCAGAGCCCCTGGTTTGCGTACCAACTCCCCGCTTCTCCCCGGCTGGATTACGACGACTCTTTAAATATGGCCCCTTTGACACAGCTCGGTAATGAGGGAGGAAATTATCTCCTCACGTTACGCCTATCTTGACAGATCTCCCCTTCGCCGCTCCTGGCAGGGCAGCAGATTGAGTTTAACCTTTTTATCAATTGTTTATCAGGCACCACACGTATTCTTGCCACACGAGAGGAAGTGGGGTGGGTCCTTAGTCTGTTGATCGCTCTCCACACCCAGCCCATGGGCACAGCCATTTGCTTCGGTTCATTGCCTGCTCCCCACAAGCAGCTGTACAGAAGCCATCAGGGAGTCCAAGCGTTGTCTCCACCTGTTCTTTTTGGGGGGGCGGGATCAACATGGCAACCACACGCTCTCTACACAGCCCAACAGGCACATTCCAGGGCTATTATAGAGGAGGCTTGGCAAAGGTGGGACTAGGCAGCCCTGTAGCACATGGCATTATGGGAATTCTTGGGCTAGGGTGTCAACTAGGGCAGGGCTGGCCTTAAGAAGGGGCAGTAGGGGGGCCATGACCCAGGCCCTCTGGTCAGAGGGGGCCCCAACAGGGAGGCTAGTCCCATGCCCCTAAGCAGGGTTGGCCTTACCACACAGAGACCTGGGCTGACTGTCCCGCCGGCCCCATTATATTATCTACATCTGGGGACCCCAAAGGGCCCCTCCATTTTCATCAGGGCAGAGTGCAGGGCCCCCACGCCTGCCCTCTGGGACCTGAAATACAACCACCTCTAGGACCCCACAGAGGGTTCCCCTGAGGAGGTGGGGCCACATTTTAACTTCACCCTGGGCTCCACAAATTCGAAGGCCAGCCCTGCAGTAGGCAGTGCTGCTTGTTTTACCTTGGCCATCGGCTCTGGTCCACCAGATAGCCCTGAGGATGTAAAAGTGGCATCAAGCCTCCTTTGTTCCCTGCCTCTCCACATGGGCCCCAGGGGTGGGGGTGGAAGGAAGACATTTGTCCCCCTCTTCCAAATTTCCTGTGGCACCACCCCTTCAGACCGCTATGAGATCACAGCACTTCATAAGGGGAGGGGCTATGCTGGAAAGAGGATGGGGCCATGTTGGGAACGGTCAAGGCAAAAGGATTCTCCTGCCATTTTCCGACATGGCCTCTTCCCCTTCGGTAGGTTGTGATGTCACAATCCTGCACGGTGAGGGGCAGGGTAGAGAGTGGCTGCCATGTTATTTCTCAATAGGAGACTGATGGGAGACAAACTAGTTCAGAGCCTAGAGAGAGAGAGGATGGCCATTGTTGGTTGGGTCTCAAATGTAAGAAACGGGGATAAAGTTGTTCAAATGATGTCTTTTATTGGACCAACATCTGGCGGTGAGAATAGGCAAACCTGTTGGCCACACAGGGACCTTCCTCAGGCGTATAACAAATCAGAATGGCAGACTTAGCAATGGACTGAATGTAGGTTTGGACGTCCTTGCTCCTAACACGAGTCTCTAACCGAACAATGGCTGTTTGCTTACACATATGTCTGCTGTTTCTATTTCATTGTGGTCACATTGCTAATGACCATTTTCCCCACCTGCCAGCTTCCATACCTCGCTCACTGTGCTGGGCTCGCTCGCTCTGTAGAAAACGGCAACAGACAAGAGATAGACCATCACAACGAGGGCCTGGTCCTCTGGGGTTGAAGAACAGTGGCAGCCCCTTCAGGACCACCCCCTCCGCCTGCCACTGGCCCAGCCACTCCCTCCATGTCTTCTTCATGCCTTGTCCTGACCCCGCCCCATCGCCTGTCTGTCTTGCCCACGTAGGGTGGCCATACTTCCCCTTTAAAAGAGGACACCGGAACCAATGCAGCCCTGCAACATGTATTTCTCATAAGCGTCCTCTTTTAAAGGGGTGGTATGGCCACCCTATGCCCATGCCCCACCTTCCGGCTTCCTGGTTGGCTGCCAGCAGGCATAAAAGGCAGGCTAGTAGTCCTAACCACAGAAAGCTGGGTGGAACAGCCCACTCTTATTTCTGCCTTCCTTGTCTTTGCCTTGTGCACGTGCTCTTGTTCCCTGCCTTGCTCGTGTCATGTCTCTGCTCTTGCTCTTCTCTCATTCCAAGCTCTTGTCTTGCTCCCCTCTAGCTGTGCCCCGTTCCTTTGCCTCCTGCTCTCTTGTTCCGCTCCTCCTCTTGTCTTGCTCCCTCATGTCTTCCCTGCCTTAGTCCTCGCTAGGGTTGCCACCTAGGCACATTTTGAAAGCACACTTATGAAAGACACATGTCGCAGGGCCTACATTGGTGTCTAAGGCCCTGCCACATGTATTTTCATAAGTGTTCCTTAAAAATGTGCGTAGGTGGCAACCCTAGTCCTCGCCCTTAGCCTTGCCTCCTATCGTGCCTCCCAGTCTTGACCCTGAACCCCATCACCTCCAAACTCCACATCTGCCCATGTCCCGGAGGCCCCTTGCCCTGCGACCCAGACAGGGCCAGGCTTAAGGAGGGGTGGTCAGGCTGGGTGTCATCAAAACTCATGAGTGGAAAATACAAATGGGGAGGGGGTGAATATTTATTTTATTTTATTTATTTATTTATTTTAGACATTTTTAGCCCTGCCCATCCTGCCATAGGCAGCTCTGCGTGGCTTACAGTCAACAATAAAAACACTTAAAATTCTCAAAACAAGGAGGAATTAAAACATCCCTAACCACCCCCCACCCTAACCCATTCGCCCTCCCCATCCTCCCCATCAAAAGCCAGGCGGAACAGCCACGTTTTACAACAGCATAGAAAAGAGGGGAGATCCGGGGCCAAATGAGCAGGGAGTTCCACAGCCATGGAGCAGCCATTGAGAAGGCCCTCCCCATCATGGCCTCCCGGCAGACTCAGGGGACCTCGAGGAGAGCACCCCCTGATGACCGCAGGGGCCAATCCAGGACCTGGGGGGGGACAGGCGGTCCCGCAAATAGGTTGGTCCAAGGCAGTTTAAAGCTTTATAGGCTGGCACCAACACCTTGGATCGGGCCTGGAAGACTATAGGCAGCCAGTGCAGAGACCGAAGAACTGGTGTAATATGTTCCCGGTGGCCCAATCCAGGATGGGTCACTGTGTTCTGCACCAGCTGCAGTCTCCGAACCGTCACCATGGGTAGCCCCACGTAGAGCCCATTACAGTAGTCTAGCCTAGAGGTGATGAAAGCATGGATGACAGTGGCCGGGTCAGAGTCCGAAACGTACGGCCGACGCTGATGCGCCAGATGTAACTGGCAAAAGGCGCTCCTTGCCGCAGACTCCACCTGAGCATCCACGCGGAGTTGCGAGACAAGGAGCACCCCCAGACTCCGTACCTGAGGAACCAGCGGAGGGAAGACTCCGTCAATGATGGGGGCCGTCACCCCTGCCGCCTTACCCACCAGCATCACCTCCGTCTTATACGGATTCAGCTACATTGCCAAAACTTCAGTAGAAAGTTTCCTGGAAAGTTTTTCTTTTGGGGTGCCAGACTGCCTGGTCCCTGTAGCACAAGGCCTATGCAATGGGTTATGTATGGGTAGCTCATTTGCTACCTGGGGTAATTCCTGCAATTTTGAGCATCATATCACGCCAGAATACTGGGTATTACCATTACCAAGTTACCTATTGGTAAAATGGTTAAAACAAAACAAATAGTAAGGCTGCTTTCACACATTACAAAATGGGCTATTATAATAACTTAAGATAATACCGGGTATTATAATTCCGCAATTTTGGGGTCATGTGTGAATGCAGGATTCCCCTTTTATGCTGCGAGATCTAAGGTCGTTGTAAAAGCCACATTTGGTGGCCATTGTTCATGCACAGTGGGGGGGGGTTTAAAATTTTTTGTTCACTCTGAAGCTGCCTCTTCAGCAAACTCGTCTCCTTGTCTGCTCCCGCAGATAAGCAAGAGGACAGAGAAGTGTCCTGGTGCAGTCGTGGAGTTGGAGAGAGGCAGCCAGGTGAGTAAAAGTGTTTTTGTTTTTTTTAACAAGTGCAGGGGAGGGTGAGATTGTCGCTTTTCTGAGCAAGAATCAGGGCAATTTTAGACTCGTTCTTGCAAACAAGAACGAGCCAAGAACCCTGATTCACATCGAGGAACTTGAGAATCCGAGAAGTGAGTTTCAGCTCTATCCTGGACACTGCAGCAGAACGGAACCCAGCAATCCATCATTTTCACAATTACAAGGGGCTTTGAAAAGCACATGGTGATTACCTCCGTGGAAGCAGTGAATTGCTGTGAAATATATAGTTCCTATGAAATTTCCCAAATTCATGTCTCTGACACTTTGCTCATTGTTTGGCAGATTGGCTGTTCAGCACATCCCACAACATGGGTTAACCAATCAATGACTTGCAGATTTCAGAAAGAACAGCCAATTAGTGAACAAAAAACTAAACAAAAAAGAAGCGTTCAACAAATATGTGGATTTTAAAAACCACACCTTTTTGGGGACTCTGGACAATGTTTTTAACTAGAATCTGAACATTTGAATACTAATTATTTCAATTCAAAGTTCACTTCAAATATTCATTTCAGCTCTAATGAAATGTCAGCTTCCACCAGACTGAGGGCATGCCGTTAGCTCAGCTGTACAATAATACAAAGATGCACCAGGGCAGATGAATACAGGATGCAAATTATAAACAGGAGTGGCTGAGCAGAGACCACCATGGAAAGCAAACAGCTAGAAGTGAGAGGAGACCATCGGTAGGGCCGGAAACAGATGTACGCCAAAATGGGCAAACCTGTGAAATCTGAATGATCCAAACCAAAACGAGCTAAATGGGCACTGAACGGTATCGGACTGCTCTTCATCCAATTAATCGTTTTTCGTCTTTTTGAATCATTTGTTCAGGTTTGTTTAGTTCACTTGGCTTTTTGATGGCTTGTTTCCATTTCAGGTGGCCTGTCTGAAAAACCAGACGTGTCAGAGCACACATGGAAATGAACAAAGTAGCAAACACTTGGTTACCTGAACATTGTGGTGAAGTCTATCCAAAATTGCAACCCCACCCACCAAACCAGAAAATATTTCTTCTGCTACCTGTTTCAGCTCTAATAAGTGGCATCCAAGATTGGTTTCATTTGACAAATGTTTTTGTCCCCGTGTAATATTCTGGAGATAGATTGGGCTGGTGGTTAGGGAGGGCATGATGACGGGAGTTAGGGAAGCTTGGGTCTAATCCCGGGGTTGATGCTAGTTTGCAGCATGATGTCAGCCAAGCCGATTTACCTCTCCGTATCCTAAAGTTGTAGTGGGAGTGAAGGAGCCCATAATGGTGAAGGACTCTCTCAGACAATATGAAATTACAACCAAAGCTCTTCAAGCTTTAGATGTTAAAAGCCCATGTCAAAATCTGAGCTACTGTGTCAGTCTGTCCCTTTAAGGGTTCCAGGAAAAGCTGCTGGATCTGGCCCTCCTTTAATGCTCTGTAGGAATCGATTCCCTTGTGCAGAAGCAGGGAACCTCAGGCCTGGAGGCCAAATGTGGTCCATGGCAAGTCTGGATCTGGCCACTGGAACCAGTGCAGCCCGGCAACCTGTATTTCTCATAAGTGTCCTCTAAAAGCTGAATGTCTGACCACCCTACCCCTGGATCCAGTTCCGTCTCCCAAGCACTGCAAAAATGAGATCAGGGTAAAGAAGTAGAGATGATGGCATGCACGCAAGGATAGAGAACAGATCCATGAACTCGGACTCCTTTCCTTGAGTGCACTGGTCCTTTAAGACCACTAGCGCCACTCGCCGTAATACCAGCGGCTGGGCTAGCAATTGCAAAGGGCTGATTAGGGCCATCTGAGCTGGGCGTGGTGTGGGCCAGCCCAGAGCTCAGCAGGCTGAGCTGAGGCTCAGTCAGGGAAAGAGCTAGTAGGAGACAGGAGAGGGTAGCTCTGTTTCCCAAAGGCTCCAGAGGCGAGGGCCAGGGAGGACTTTGCCTGTGGGCTGGCTTCAGGAAGGACTGGGCCTGACCAGCAGAGCCTTGAGCAGCAGCGGTTTGGAGGGAAGCCCTTCTGCAGAACTAGGTAGCTAAGGAGTGGGACCTCGAGACAGAGGAACAGCGAGAGGGAGAAGAACCAGCAGGCCCAGGCTGCAGGCCCTAGTGTGACCCAGGGGCAGCAGGGTGAGGACTCCAGGAGAGAGGGTGGGGAGGCAAGGCAGGGTAGGCCTTGGACTGCTCTGCCTCCCTGAGGAAAGAGGGCAACAGCGATGGAGAACTGGACTCCTCAGAGACCTGAGTGGGGCATGAAATAATGATTCCCTGTAATGACACCTGTGGCCAGCAGCAGGGATGTCCCCTAAAATGCCCTGAGAACGCCTCTCTGGGACACGGCGCGGCCACGTTGACCCCCAGAGCATGTGCTCATTTTTCAAGTGGCCCCTGGGAGAAGGAAAAAAGATTCCCCACCCCTCACCTAGCATAACCCCCATACTTAGGGTGGCCATACCTCCCCTTTAAAAGAGGACATTTATGAAAAATACATGGTGCAGGGCTGTACTGGAACCAATGCAGCCCTGCACCATGTATAAAAGAGAACCATAAGTGTTCTCTTTTAAAGGAGAGGTATGGCCACCCTACCCATACTATGTGTGTGTTGGGGCAAGAAAGTTACCCATCCAGCTCTGTGCCTGGTCTAGTATAAGATCCTATTACACCTTTCTGTAGAGCAAGAGCAGGAATGGGAACCCTCTGCCCCACAGCTGTATTTTTGTTTAGCCTTTTCCATTTCCTGGATCTGGCCTGTGGATCCAGTCCCTACCCTCATGCACTGAAGGACTGAGCTCAGGGGGCAGGAGTGGAGCGGAGGGGATAGGGGATGGGTCCATGGGCTAGTTCCATGATCTGGACCCTTCCCTTCCTAAGCACATACCTTACAGGGTATTTTCACTGCGCCATCATGCTTTGACCCTGCCCAAGGTGACTGCTTTTGCCCTGGGCAAGGTTTGATGTGGCCAACAAACAGACAGGTCGGTGGCCCGGGCGGGGGTGGGGCCAGGGCAGGGCGACATGCAGATGTGGAACCACATGGCCCTGCCCCCCATGCTGCTGTACGTGGCCTGCCCTCCTCCCTGATGGGTGGTCTGCCACACCCACCTGGAACAGCCCAAAACGGGGTCAGGTAGAGTGGGCCATCAAACGTGACGGCCCGCTCTCCGAAGACCGGAGATGCATCGCACGGGCCGCAGCAGCCTGAGCTGTGCCTCAGGCCCAAGTCACAGCCCAGGCTAAAAGCCGCCATGGCCTGTGCAAGCCCTGGGTCCAGCCTGTGGAAACATTTGGCGGGCCTTTTCAAACGTGACGGGACCACGGGTGGCCACGCAGGTCAAAGCATGGCCACCCGTTGTACCGTCATGTCTGAAAATACCTACAGACACCTTATTCATGGCTGCCCTTACTACAGGATGACTTGGGGTGACTGCCCTGGGCCCTGCTATTTTCTGTATTATGGATCCATGGCCTAGGTCCATGATCCAGACCCTCCGCTTCCTGAGCACAAGCCTTAAGGATGCCCAACTCCTCTCTGCCCCAGAGAACTTGTACTAACGTTTAACAGGGCCTGCTGCAGAGAAAGGTTCCTTACCCATCCAGAGCCTCAGCGCTATAGCTGGATCTGTAGGGCAAAGATTCCCAATTTTTTTTTCAGGCTATGCCCCTAATGGAAGACACCCCCCCCAAAAAAAGCTCACAACCCCAAACATAAACCTTCCAACCTTTCGAGCAGTCAGAGGGACAAGCCATGCCCCCTCAGCCAATACGTTCTGTCTCCTCAGCAACTAAGCTCCACCCCCTTACGCACTTACATACACACACATCTCCCAAGATTGCAAGTGCGTAAAGAGGGGCCAACACTCTCCTGCTTCTCATAGACCCTGAACTTGGAATGCCAGGGACCCCTCCTTCCAGTCTCGTGCTAAGGGAAAACCTGTAGCACGTTATAGTCTTACAACAAGCTGCTAATTATATCGCGGCATGACTCACAGTACGACCTGCGTTCCTGTTTAAAATCACTCAACTTCAAAGACCTCTGCTATTAAACCGCTAAGAATACTATTTTGGAAAATGGCATGTGTGATCACGGAATGGTTACGTGCAGGGCCCTGTGAATTCTGCAATTCCGCCATTGCTGCCAATGGGGAAAATGCAGAATTCGCACGGCCCCGGTTTATGTGTAAACCAGGAAAGTTTGGTTAGTTTTGGCGAGGGCTAGAGCACCTGAAGGAAGATCATTTCTGAGGGGGGGAAATAAATCAATCTTTCAGGCTGTTTTTACACATTTGTAAGTCTGGAGGAAGTGCTCGTGCGCACAGATATTCCAGAGTACATAAATCCGGATTCTTGTTGTAATCTGTCAGCGTGCACCCTAGTTTTCGAGGACTTCTTTACTTAAAATTAAATAAGTCCGCCATCGTGTTTGTGTAGGTGAGTCTCCACACCACAGAGAACTGCCAGTGCTTAGTGCTTATGCTTATTCTGGTGTATTAATGATCGTGTGAACAGTCATTCCTGAATGACAAATCTGAAATTACAGCTATATCGGAATAATTGCGCAGATGTAAAACAGCCCCATTCTTTGACTTTGTTTACACAGGTCTAAGTGCCTTCCTGCTGCTCCTGTCCAGCTGCAAATGAATCTATAGTCTTTCTAAAAAGGCCTGCTTTATGCCACATAGGGCTGAAAAGGAGATCACATCCAGATTTCCTATCCAGTAGAATCTCCCGTTCTGATCCAGGTCCAGCAAAACATGAACTGGCCCGGATCTCCTTAATGTTCAGCCGGAGATCCCGATCGGAACCTCCAGCTCCCCTCTCCCCCAAATCAGAAAAGATCAGTGGAACTCCGTGGGGTGTTTCCATCTCTGTGGAAAAACTCGGCAAAGATGGAAATACCGATCTGTTTCAGCTTCAGTGCTGAGTTATTACTAATTTTTTCCTGGGGGTTTTGTACATTAAAAAGTAAAGCAACCTCCATTTACAAAGGATGGAAATAGGTTACTTTGGGGGTGGAGGGAAGCATTTTCAGACACAGTCAATACTTGAAACTGTTTGGAGTGATCTGATCATGGCAGTTGTACTGTCAAAAAGCAGAGTGACTTTGATATAGATGCCTTCTAAGGAAGCTGATTCAAATCCTGCTCACTGCTATTGTGTGCTTCTTCAGGCAAGTAATGGACTCTGCTTTTATAATCAAAGGGACTTAGTACAGTGACTACAAAGGCGTGTTAGCAATGCCTCACAGTGATTGCCACGCTAAACTGAGGCCGGTTTTAGATGAGCAGGTCGCCGTTGCGCGCCCCGCTCGCGCGATATTTCAAAATCCCGCGATGTGGGACTACACGAGACACCGGTAGCGGATCATGCACATGGAAGGCGGTCGCGCATTAGTTGCCGACCGCGAATTAAATACCTCACAATCGAGGCGACCTGCTCATCTAAAAGCAGCCAAAGAAATTGGAACGGGTTCGGAGGAGGGCAACAAAAATAGTCAGGGGTCTGGAAACCAATTCCTATGAGGAAAGGTTGAAGGAGTTGGGTATGTTTAGCCTAGAGAAGAGAAGACTAAGAGGAGATATTGGCCTTCAACTATCTAAAGGGCTGTTACACAGAAGATAGCAAAGGCTTGTTCTCGGTTGTGTCCCTGAGGGCAGGACTAGCAATAATGGGTTCAAATGACAAGAAAGCAGATTTTGGTTAAACATTAGGAAGAACTTCCTAATGGTAATAACGGAAGCTGTTCGACTGTGGAACAAATTGCCTAGGGAGGTGGTGGCCATCTGAAGAGGCTCTTTGCTGAAGAGGCTGGACGGCCATCTGTCAGGGATGCCGCAGCTGTGGATTTCCTGCACTGCTGGGGGTTGGACTAGACGTCGAGCTCCGAGGTATCTTCCAACTCTATGATTCCATGAAATAAGATGTCCCCGTTGCTAAGGATGCTGAAAAGGAATTGTTCCTTGTTTATATTTACTTTGGAAACCAGTCTCTGCAGCTCCCAGAAAGGCTAGGAGCTGACAATGCTTTCATTAATGACCCAATAATCCTCGCCATGGCAACCCAAGGATTGGGGGAAAGTCACAAGCTAGGAAGCTTGAGCCAGAGAGACGCCGGATGGTAAAGAGGGAGCCCAAGCAAGACGAAGTGATCGTTTTACCTGGTGCGCAGAGTACGTGGTGAAAGAAACACCAATAGCATTAATGAGAGAGGGGGCTCTTTGTACCGGCGGGACAGATTCCGACCTCTCTTACTCTGGCGTAAAGTAGGAGTAACTGAAGAGTGACGGAGTAACCAAGATCTGTTTGTCTTCATTCTAACTGTGGGATGTTATTGCTAAACTTTAATGATCATCAAATTGCAGAGTTGGAAGAAAATTCCACAGGGTCATCTTGCACAACCCCTCGCTCCTGCATCATGGGTGGGGGACCTTACCTCAGACCGCCAGGGGTCAAGTGCAGCCTGTGGCTAGTTTTTAAGTGGGCTCCTACTAGTTCCTGGGTCTGGTCCCTGGATCCAGTTCCTACTCCCACATGTTGAAAACCTGAGCTCAGGGGCAGGGAGCCCAGAGGAGGGCATGTGCACACAAGGAGAGGGGATGGATCCAAGGCACAGACCTTCCTGTTATTGAGCTCACTAGTTAAAGACCCCCAACTTCCCAACTTCTAGGGATGTGCGGACGCGGTTCAGAAGTTCGGAGTTCGGCCCGAACTCGAATAGTTCGGTCGACCGAACCGAACTTTCGAACCGAACTCGAATTCGACTGAACTGTTTGCTCGAATTCGAACCAGTTCGGAAGGCCAAAAAACACGGTTTTGAATGTGCGAACTCGGTTCGGAAGTTCGGAATTCGGCCGAACTCGAATAGTTCGGTCGACTGAACCGAACTTTTGAACCGAACTCAATTTTCGAACCGAATTTCCGAACTCGGTTCTGTTCGCGCATCCCTACCAACTTCTATGCAACCCTCAGAGCTTGTTCTAATTTTCAAAGTGGCCCTTTGGANAAGGGGACCAAAGCCAGAGAGGACAAGGGGCTAATCTAGGGAGATGGACCCAGATAACTCAGGGGGAAGGAGAAACCCCAAGGGCTGCCAGCCAGTCTGATACGGGGGCAACTCCTTCCTGGGCCCTCCCACGGTGATCAACAGCTAGACCTTCTGTGCCACCCAGCACCCAACCACACCACCGGTAACAATTCCTGATCTGTGCCGGCAGCTGAGTGAAGCCCAGGAGCCCCCTACTCAGTACGGGCAGAGCCGCTGCAGCACATCAACCTACCAACTTCATCTTACAGCTCCTCAGGTTCTCCCACCGGGAGCTCATCATAAGAACATGAGGAGTGCCAGACTGAGTCAGACCAATGGTCCATCAAGCCCAACATCCTGTCTCCGACAGCGGCCAATCTCGATTGCACGGGAGAAGAGCCAACAGTCACAATGGACAATCCATTCCCCGTTGTTCACTCCCAGCTCCCGACAGTAAGAAGTTCATCGCGTAAGCTGCTTGGCTAATAGCCATTAATGGACCTACTCTCCAAGAACTTATCCAGTCCTTTTTTAAAACCAGCTCTACTACTGGCCTTGACAACATCCTCTGGTAACAAATTCCATAAGTTAATTATGCGTTGAGTGAAAAAGTACTTCCTTTTATTTGTATTAAATCTGCCAGCAGTAATTTCATGGAGTGTCCCCTAGTTCTAGTATGATTTGTGAGGGTAAATAACCATTCCCTATCTACGCGTTCCAACCACTCAAGATTTTATAAACCTCTATCATGTCCCCTCTCAGGCCGCTTTTAGATGTGCAGCGGGGATCAGGCGCGGGAGCGGCGAAACAGCCGCGGCGCTGTTTTAGACGAACCGGAAGCGGAAGTTGTACGCGTGATCTGGGGCCGCGCATTCTTTGCTGACCGCGATCGAACCGGCCTGATTTCTCTGGGAGGGCATACGCGGCCGGAAAAGAATGCGCGGCGCTGGATCACGCGCACAACTTCCAAGTGCACGTCTAAAAACGGCCTCAGTCTTCTCTAAGCTGAAGAGACCCAGCTTGTCAAGCCTCTCTTTGTACGGAAACCGTTCCATACCCTTTATCGTTCTTGTTGCCCTTCTTCCTACCTTTTCTAGTTCCACTACATCTTTTTTGAGATGGGGCGACCAGAACAGCACACGATATTCCAGGTGCGGTCGCACCATTGATTTGTATAAAGGCATTATGACAGCCTCAGTTTTATTCTCTATCCCTTGTGAATAACTCCTAATATTCTGTTTGCTTTTTTTGACTGCTACTGCACATTGGGCTGCGGATTTCAGTGTATTTTCCACAGTCACACCCAGATCCTTTTCCTGAGTGGTAACTCCTAGTTTAGTACCCAGTACTGGGTAACTTCAGACGTTACATAATCACAGTCAACCACACTGAATCACAGTGGATTCAGTGTGGTGGCTGTGATCGCGCAAACGTCTGTGGGAGCCCTGCCAGATGTTCACCACGGTTAATTCCTGGCGGGGTTCAAAACTAGCCACGATTCTGGAGGTGAGGCTGGCCTCACCTCCAGAATTGTGGTTAACTGGACAACGATCAGGAACGGAGCAAAGGTAACATCTGTTACCTTGCCCTGGTCCTGACTGTGGCCCAGACCGCAGACTGTGGCCCAGACTGGATTGGCTGCTGTGGCTGCCTGTCTCCCCGAGGGCGGGCGGCCGGTGGAGCGCGGGGCGGCGGGGCCGAGCAGCTGCACGTTGTGCCGTGCAGCCCACCCCCTCCCCAATTCCCCTCAGAGATCAGGCTGGCACGTCTAAAGGACGGCTGGTCTGTTCACGGACTGGGATCGGAGATGGATCCCGGTTCAGGGTCGAGCATGGCGGGCCGGAAGATCTGTTACGTCTGACCTGTTACGTCTGACATTACCCAGCATCGTGTACTCATAGTTTGGGTTATTTTTCTCTACGTGCATCACTTTGCACTTGTCCACATTAAATCTCATCTGCCATTTAGATGCCCAGGCACCCAGTCTCGTAAGATCCTGTTGCAGTTCCTCACAGTCTGCTCGTGTTTTAACTACCTTGAAAACTTGGTGTCGTCTGCAAATTTGATCACCTCACTCTTAACACCCTTTTCCAGATCATTAATGAATACATTAAACAACCAGTCTCAGTACAGATCATTAAACAGCACCACTTTTTACGTCTCTCTGTTGTGAAAACTGACCATTCAGTCCTACTCTTTGCTTCCTATCCTTTAACCAGTTACCGATCCATAATAAGACACTGCCTCCTATCCCATGACTTTTTAATTTTCCAGCCCCTTTATCATCTCAGGGCATTTTTAGACGAGCCTCGTTTCTCCCGGACTTCAGTGTCCGGGAGAAACAAACTCTCACACAAAGGGCTGGTGGGGTTGACAATCACCCCCCGCTCCCAGAAGCCAGCCGAGCGCCATTGGAAACAGTAGGTGCTGGGGAACTAACGCATGCTTGGAGACTCTGACCTGTATTTTACAAGTCTGGATCTCCAAGCAAGTACATGTTCTCTGGAACCCACTGATTCCAATAGTGCCTGGCTGACTTCCTGTAGTAGGGGTGTATGTGTGATCGTTTTAAGCCCCCCCCCCCTCATGAGTTTGTTTCTCCTGGACTCAGAAATCCGGGAGAAATGAGGGCTCATGTAAAAACGCCCTTCGTTGCTCTTTTCTTAATCTTCTTCAGTTTGTCAACATTGCTCTTGATCAGTGCCCCCAAACTAAAAATGATGGGTGTAATCTTGTGGCCGCAGGCGCCGGGCACGAGCCAGAATGCGTGCACTCAGACATGCACATGAGCCGCGCGAGGCAAAGGTGCAGCCCGGGCCAATGTGACCTCAGAGCTTGCACACACTGTGGCTGGAACCGTGCCTGCTTCACCCCCCCGAGCCACGGTGTGTGTGGGCTCGCAGCGGCCCGGGCTGCACCTTTGCCCTGCACGGCTCTGCTGCTCGTGCGATGCACACATATTCAGAGCGTTTGGCTCAAGGAGGGGTTGGCATAAGTGGCCCAGAGAATTGAAGCTAATATTTACTTATTTGGAAAAGCACCCTGCGCCTGGGCCTGAGATTTGAACCAGCTTCCTTAAGAGGCACTTGCACCAAAATCACTCTGCGTCTCACTTTGCCCCAAACTTCCAATCCCTCCTAAAGATCGACCTCTTCCATCAGACCTTCCCTATCTCTTCATCCCCTAGATTGCTCCTTATACTGTCTTATCTTTCAGGATCCCCTCTCCTCCCTAGTAACCAAATTAACCCCTTTCATCTGCAACATCTCAGCTCCCCATGTCCCCCTCTCCCTATCGCCCCTGTCCATTCTAGATTGTACGCCCCTTGGGGCAGGGACCTGTCTCTCTGTAACCATGACTTCAGTGCCAAGCACATTGCTATTGCTATATAAACAGAGAAAGACGCAGGGAACACGAGTCCTTGGATATAAAAATTAAGAAAGACAATAATAATATTCCAGCTGGATACACCATTTGAATAGCCTCAAATTGCAGCCGCAAGCTTTCAAATAAGTTCCCTAGTGACAATCTTCCTCACTGACGGGAGCAGATCGACAGCCGGCATATCAGCAGAGATGTACAACTGCTGCTCCGTACAACCGAGATAAGGCTATTCAGAAAGCAGCAGAGTTCAGACGAGTCCCGAGCTTGCTGTGGGACAGCTGCTAACATCTCAGCCCTCAAAGCACCACTTTGTAGATGGCTTTGGATACCCCAGGGAGTTCTGTCTGCTATAGGAATCCAGAGATAGAGTGCTGCTGCCGTGTTGGTCCCATGTGACAGAGAGGGAGAGGGAGTGGTTCGAGCGATCTCTTTGATTGGCCTCGCTGCTTTATTAGCTAACGGACCAACTATAAAAAGATGTCATTTGAACCACTTTGATTGTGTCCCTGTCTTCTCTAGGAGACTCGTACGGTTCTGAACTGAGGAACTTCACTCCTCCTCTGCCATCGCCTTCACCTGCGCCAGTGTAGGGCTGATGCGGCGGCAGCTGTTACCGCGCCGCGATTCCATTCCGCCATTTTGGAATTGCCCGCGCCACACCGCGGCTTTTCTGCGGACATTCCGCTAATTCCGCCGGCATTCTGCAAATTGCGGGAAAATTGCAGAAACTGTCGGAAAACCGCTATTCCGCTATTTTGTGGCGCTGGCGGAATGGTGGAAGTAGCGAAAATGTCATGTTTCCGCTATTTTGTGAAGCCTGTGGAAGTAGCGGAATGAAATTAGTGGAACTGCGGAAGTAGTGGAATGAAACTAGTGAAATGAAAGCCTCTGTCACACCGTACCACTAATTGCGGAAACGCTGTTTCCGGCAGAAATAGCTACCGCTGCGACATTCCGCTATAGCCCTACGCCAGTGTCTCCTGCACCTTGAGTTGTCCTCCCTCCTTCTCCCACACTGCCTCCTACATGGGGCCGACCTTTGAACTTATGTGGCACAGGGAAGAGATAAAATGTGGGGCTGCTGGTGGCCCCTCCCTCTCCCCCATAAACCCATTCGTCCAGGGCACCCTCTGCAGGGCCGTACAGGTGGTCGTGTTTGCGGCCTTACTGGGAGGGAATGGGTGCGCCACTCCCTGCCCCAATGAAAACAGGGGCCACTCCAGGATCCCCAGAAGTAGAGTAAATAGCTGTGATAAGGCCAGTCCTCCCCTTGTAACTAAACTAACCACGTGCACCTGCAGCTTCACAACTTTGAAAATGTATCTCTGTCCCTCCCGATAGATTCCCCCCCCCCCTCTTGTCCAGCCTAGATTGTGAGCCCCCTGGGGCAGGGACCCATCTCTAATGAATGATTGTTCAGCGCCTGGCGTGCTGCTGGCAGTATATAAATGATGGACACCTCTAAGCAAGGTAGAGCCAGAGTCAGTGTCTAAGCAAGGTTTGGGGGAAGTTAAGCTGCCCCCTCCCAAACAAATTGCCCTCCATGCAGTGTCACTGGCTCACCAGTTTCTGCCACTGCCTCTCCCACTGCCCCCTGCAGGCCTTCAGCCCCAGGCAGCTGCTCCACAATGCTCTGCCATTTCCATGGTAATCCTCTAGTAGGATGGCGGCAGTGGCAGGGGGTCATGACTGGGAGAGTCATGGGGGCAGGGAATACTGGCATGGGTGTGTGCGGACCAGTAGGGTAGCTCGGCCAGTCCTCTCTGGGCCTTGCCTGGAGACTCCAAGCTTTGAAAAGACCCGTTTTCTTTAGGGCAACTAGGGACAAGAATCCTGACAAAACTGGTGCGTCTGGAAGCAGCAGAGGAGAGGGGAGAGGTCATGTCGGAAAGAGGGCGGGCCATAGGGGCTGTCCCACCCCTTTTCTGACAAGGCCCCACCACTACGGAGCATGATGTCAACACAATGCTCTGGAAGGGGCGGAGTTACATCAGAAAGGGGCACGATAGCACCTTTGCCCTGCCCCCACCAGGGCTGCGTCCTCTCTGGGTGAAACAACCCTCCCGAAAGGGCCATCGCTTCACCACTAAAACATAGAGCTCATTCACACAACACCCTTCCCCCTTGCAAACGGACCGCTGTTTGCCTAATCTGTTTGCCTTACCCTGCAGCCATGCAGTCATGCAGGGGTCGATTGTTTGCCTGCATTTTGTTTCGTTATGTTCTCACTGTAAGACTTTGTGACGTGCACGGCTTTCCTGCAGCCACCACAGCCGCCCAGGCAATGGGAAAGTGACATTCGCCCCTGCAAATGAATGTGGCCTCCTTGTTTGTAGGAAGTGACCCAAGCTTAAATGAAACAGAGGCACGGAAACGAGAAAGCCCTCCCCCCACTCCTTTTTATCCTCACAAAGCACAACAGGGAACCCAAGCACACATACAGCCAGTTTCAGGACGTTTGGACTTTCAGGTCAGAGTTGATTTAACTAGGATTATGGAACTGGATCTTTCGCAGTTGATTTAACTAGGGTTCTCTTTCACAGCTGATTTCAAATAGCTGGCTGGCTAGAATCCTGTGGCATCACAATCCAGTTCAGCCACTCTATCCTCAATCTGATAGCAGGGACTGCCAAAGAGAGTTGTCGGACACCACTGCGTAGACTAAGAATGAGTCTCTCTATTACGACAACTGGGGCAGAGTTCATCTTAACAAACTCATCTAACAATAATGGTCACAACAGGGGGACGTGTGGGCTATCCCAGGGGTGGGAACCCTGAAGTCCAGGGGCCAAATGCAGCTAGTTTTTGAAGTGGCCTCTCTCCATCCAGTTTCGACCCCCAAGCACTGAATGACTGAGCTCAGAGTAAGGGATCAGAGATGAGGGCGTGCACACAAGGATAGGGGACAGATCCATGGCACAGATGTATCATCTGGGAGATCCTCCTCTTCCCGAGAGCACCCTGCTACCAAACTGAATGCGGCCTTCAAAGCTAGCACTAATTTTCCAACGTGGCCCCTGGGAGGGAAAAGTCTTTCTACTCCTGGGCTATACAAGTCTCAAGAACCAAACCCACTCCCTTCCTTTACAATTCACCCAGAACCTTTACACTTGTGTCCCCAAAGGAACGACTCTTCTTTAGAAAGCTCTGTCCCTCTTACCAAGTCAGACGGGTTTGTTTGGCAAACAATAACTATTGAAGGAGGAGAATTGAAATGCCCAGACAGGTCAGGGAAATGAAAAGCAGGCTGACCACCACCCTCAGCAATGTGCTGCATGTTATTTACAGCAGAGAAATGCCAGCGGCTCTAAGAGGCTTTGCAGTAAATCCTTAAGAATCAAACAATCCAGACATCCTGTACTGTACAGCGCCAGACCAGCTTGGATCTTACCTTAGCAAAACATGGAACCCCTTTGCTCCCCAAGTCCTTGGTGAATAGTCCAGGTTTGAAGTCAGCTTGGTCCACCCGGAGGAGAGATTTAAATGATCCAAGAAAATAAATAGCCTTTTCCCATTGGAAAGAATTAAAAAGCTGTCTCTCTCCTCTGTTGGCTTCTCGGCTGGCTCTCGGGGAGCGCTTTGCCTACAGTACCTGATTCACTGTAAGTGCCACCCATTCATACTCTCTGATCCTTCTTACCAAGGGGAGGAGCTGAGGGGGAGATTACAGAGCTGATGCTTGGGATTTTACTGACAGAAGGGTGGAGTGCCAGGCCAGTTCCAGTGTTTAAAGGGAAAGGGGCAAAGCAAGCTCAATGCCAGTCTTAACAAGCCCCCTGTTGAGGGAGTTTGGGATTATTTTTGGTGGCGCCAGAAACCAACACTGAATTGTGCCAGGCACCAGAGAGACACAAAAGAGAAATAAATCCCAGAGAAAAGAAGATTAGAGGGTGGGGGCAGATAGCAAGATTCAAATCTATGGAAAGTTGCTATAAACCAAATGGTACCCAATTGTTCTCTGAGAATAGGGTGGAGGGAACGGGTTTACATGGAAGGAGAAAGGATTTTAGGCTCAGTATTAGGAATTGTTTCCCCCCCCTCCTTTTATGACTTTCTATTTTAATTGTTTTTAATGATTGTAAGCCTCCCCGAGCTGCCTGTGGCAGGAGGGGTGGGGTAATTAAAATAAAATAATAATAATAAATAATAATAATAATAATTAGTGCCGTGCACTCGGGTTTTGCTAAAACACAATCACACTCCCTCCCTCCCCCCCTTTCAGCCTCTCTGTTCAAAACACAAATTCTAGGGCGGTATGTTTGGGTTCTGAGTGAACACAAATTTCCACCCCAAACTTGATATGTGGGGTCTCAAAAAGGACCCTAGAAAGTGCAGCACATGGATCCAGCGGGGCTGCTTTCCTTAGACGTCTGCACGTCTGCGTCGAAATAACCCCAACACAGGGAGCCGTGTTCTCTGCGTTTTTCACATTGGCGACCATGGGGGAAATGCAGTGAGCACGGGGGAAAAAGATACCGATACAAAAACGTGCCAAGACAGAAAACACAAGTGCAAATACAAAGGCTTGACCCCGTGCACAGTCCTGAACTTCTTAACCACGGGGGAGCGAGGCCCATTCCCGTAGGAGGAGTCCCCATCACCGGCAGGCTTTATAAAAACAGAACACACCTCCATTTCTCAGGGATTATCTGAGCACCGACAGAGGGTCCCACTCCTGCTGGAGAGGAGGGGGATCAAGCAGGTGACCCGAAGGCCCTTAAAATTATTATTATTATTATTATTATTAACAAACATTTATATAGCGCCAGCAGTGTACCTGGCACTTTACAAAGTAATAAAATAGACAGGGTCCCTGCCCCTAGGGCTTACAATCTGAGCGACAGGAGCTGGGGGAGAGACTTAGGAAGGGGAACAGAGGGAGAGACAAGGGGTCTAACATTCATGAAGGTGCGAGGTCTCAAGTGCACGTACTTGGCTTGGTTACGATGAGAATGACAGCAGGCAGGTCCATGTTGCAAGGATAAGGGTAAACAGATCGTAGGTATAGGAATAGTGGCTCAGCAGGATAAAGAGTCAGACTGTGTCTATTTTATTACTTTGTAAAGTGCCAGGTACACTGCTGGTGCTATATAAATGTTTGTTAATAATAATAATAATAATAACAGAGCAGAGCGAAAGAGGTGAGTTTTAAGGAGAGCATAAACCCCACATTTATTTATTTCTATTAGCTGTAGGAGTCGATCTTGCAATTTAGGGGCTAGGGAAAGGGCAGTGGCATTGGGGCTCGCGGGGTCACGCCAGGGCCAGCCTTAGAATTTGCAGAGCCCCCCCCCCCAGAAGAAGATGAAGGGCCCCTAGTGGTTCCACCCATCCCCCATATCTCACCCTAGAGTTGGTCATGTTTGGGGACCCTGCTGGGAGGGAGAATCCTGCATGCTGTCCTGGTGAAAACAGGGGGCACCATGGGGCCCTAGGAAGTAGGAAAAACTAGCAGCCCTAGTGTGTGTTTGCCTCAGGACGCCTTGTGGTCAGGCCGGCCTTGGGTTTAGGGTGGCCACACCTCCCCTTTAAAAGAGGACACGTATGGAAAGTACATGTTTCAGGGCTGCATTGATTCCAGTGCAGCCCTGCACCATGTATTTTGCATAAGCGTCCTCTTTTAAATCAGGCGGTATGGCCACCCCACTTGGGTTAGACATAGATAAAGCAGGAATCTCCACCCTGTGACCCACGTCCCTTCCACCTGCTGCACTGAAGGTGAGAAGGCCCGTGAATGCTCTGGGCTGGAGCCTCATCCCCACAGAGCGCTCCCGGCACAGCCGTATCCCTGCTCTGTGTAGGTGGGGACCTAGCCTGGAGCATGCTGAGGGGATGGGAGTGGGGGTTGTTGCCATGACGAGAGAGAATTCTGGCTTGGGGGTCTTACAGAGTGCTCGCGGCACAACTCTGCTTCCCTCACCGCGCGTTCTGTGGGGATGAAGGTCCAGCTTGGAGCATTCTGTGGGGGGGGGTGGCCCTGCCACTCCAGCTGAAACGAGTACCCGTCGTATTTCTGGTACCCAAATTGACCCAACAAGTTCAGGTACCGATTAGTACCCAGTTTCAACCCAATTTGGTTGCCCAGTGTCCCAGAATGTTGACTTCCGGCACCGATTTCTTTGACTTTGTATACATATTTTTTCAGTTTCTCTCCCAGAAAATCAACTTCCGGTCCCGATTTTTTTGACTTCCAGTCCTGATTTTTTTGTTTTCCGTTCTCATGTACCAATTGGTAATTAGAAATTTGAAAAATCAATACTGTGGAAATTACCGATTTTTTTTAGTTTCTGAGTACCTGATCGGTAATAGAGTAGCCCATTGACCACCCACTGTGGTACTTGAAAATGGTATTACCGGTATTACCCGCCGGCAGAAAATCAGCTACCTGTTCCAGATCTACCCACCACCACAAGGCACTCTTGGCATGGCTATGCTCTTCCGAGGATGCTGCAGGAGAAGGGCACACAGGGGGTGCATTTTTGCTCCCCTGTCTCCTGCCTGGTCCCACCCCTTCCAAGACTCTGGACAGGACCACATTGGAAATAGACAGGGTGAAGCGACTCCTTCACCCCTTTCTGAAGCCACATCCTCTTTCCAAGCACTGTAATGTCACAATGCTGAGAGGGGGGCATGGCCATGTCAGCTAGGAACAGGGCAAAGGGGGTTCCCACCTCTTTCTGACCAAACCCCTTTCCCAAGCATTGTGATATCACACTGGAAAGGGGTATGCTGGCCGTGTTGTAAAGGGGCAAGGCAAAGGGATTCTTCTTCCCCTGATACCCCCTTGAGTATCATTCTGCAGGGGCCCTGCCCTTTCCCTCCCTCAGCAGAACACCCCGGCCTGTAGAGCTTTGGGCACATTTGGATTCGGCCTAGGGGGGCTTCAAAATGCCCTTTCTGGTTCCAGGGAAATTTCCCTCAAAATCAGAACGGCGATCGTAATACCAATGGAATGAAATTTCCGACTGGAATTCCGATCAAAGGATGCGTGCATATGCAAAATGACTCTGGTCATACTGCTCATGTGCAAAATGATGCCCGCCGTACAACAAAATGGCACCCTAGGGAGCACCAGAACACTCTGGTAATCCTACATGCGGCTGGAGAATAAGGAGTGCATTGCGGCCCCTCAAATTGCTCCCGGCCCTGTACATTTTAAGATGGGCTCTGTTCATTACTAAGACACTGGGGCACGTCTTGATGTTGTCCCCCCAAAGGACAGCCCTAATCCTGCTGGTGGAATCTTCCAGTAGCTTCCAGCCTGGAAGTGGAAAATGGGAAACCACGAGCTGAGGTCTGTCCTGACAGACCACGCTGGGTGCCATTGCCTGTGGATTTAGAGACTGAATTTATCGTGTGACCAGACATAGACAGCGGTAGTTCAGTGCTGGACAGCTCCTGCTCAGCACAGCGTGTTGGTCCGGCCCTTAGGGTACTGGCTAATCCCCAAGCATTTAATACCGTGCACACTTGGGCAAATGAAGGCTCAGCTGCTGGGAGGAGGGCAAGGCTGGAATTCTGCCCTAGAGTTGGCGCCTCATCTCCATCTCCTCCCCCATTGGGCTCCGCCAATGTGCTTCTTGCCTCCCCTGTTACCGAACCTGATCTCGCCCCATCTCATGCTGGGCACCCACCAGTGGAAAGATCCAATGGCCCCAGGCTGTCAAAGCAGAGCTAGGACTCCCCTTACAGCTCCCAGAGGGAAAGCTGAAGTCATTCCTAGAATCACCGAAGTAAACCTAGCCCTTGCTCCCATAAAAAAAGCCCAACAGCACCACCATGTGGTGGACACCCTTGAAGGCCCACGTTCTCCTCCGACATCAATGACAAATGCAGTGACATTTTCCTACCTCCCAGGGAAGCATCCTTTGCCTTTTTGCTAACCAGCGAAGCACAGCAGTCCTTCCTGGTGCCCACACTTGAGAGTCTAATGCAACTCTGACCCTGCTGCTTCCCGCTTACTCTTGCTGACCGCTTTTTCTTTTAACTTCACCTGTGGACTGCCTGCCCAACGCATCATGATGGCCACGCTCTCCGATCTCACCCTTCCTGTCTCTGACCATCAGCTTGCTTCACTCCGTGTCTCCCACTCGCCCCCTCCCGCTTCCCCAACCTCTCGCTCTTTCCATGACCTTCAGTCCATCAACCCTCTGGACTTTGCTTCTTCCCTTTCCCTCATCTGTCTCCTCTACCACCTGCCCAAACTCTGCTCTCTCCGCCTTCAACTCATCCCTTTCCTTTCTGACTTCCTCCACTTTAAGTTTGCTCTTTCTGAATTTAACGATGCCCTTTCCCTGGCCAAAGACCGCTATTACGCCACATTCATCACATCTCACTCTCACACACCCCCACTGTCTCTTCTCAATATTTGCTTCCCTTCTGAAGCCTCCCTGACTCTCCTCACCAAAATCACCAATTACTTTCTTTTAGCTAAGTCTAAAGGCCTCTACTCCATTCTCGTCCTCTTCAATCTTTCTCTCACCTTTGATACTGTTGACCATGGCCGCCTCCTGGATTCGCAACACTCCCTTGGTTTCTGGGACTCTGTTCTCGACTGGTTCTCTTCATATCTCTTGAACTGCTCCTTCAAAGTTTCTCTTGCCGGTACCTCCTCTGCGTCGCTTCCCCTCTCTGTGGGAGTTCCCCAAGGCTCTGTCCTGGGCCCTCTTCGCCCATTACACTTTTTCTCTGGGTAAATTCATTGAATCTCATGGCTTCCAGTACCACCTGTATGCTGATAACATGCAACTCTTTCTCTCCTCTCCTGCGCTCTCCTTCTCCATCCAGACTCGTATAGCTGACTCTCTCTGACATCTCTGCTTGGACGGCTCGCCGCCAACTCAAGTTTAATATGACCAAGACCAAACTCCTCATCTTCCCCCCCAAAACTTTCCCTCCCCCTACTTCCCAGAGGGGAAAGTTTTTTAGGGTTCTTGAGACTCTTGTGAGATTCCTGAAACCTTAAAATCCTAAAACTGCTCTGCTCATGTGCAAAATGGCTGCCCGGGGCCATGCATGCATGGAAAATAGCCATAAAGGCCATTTGTGACTGCACAGTGCTGGTTTTTGGCTGCACAATTTCAGTGCTAACGAGTTGGGAATCGGCCAATTCTCGTCCCATTCTTATTCTTCCAAATCTCAGTGAAAAGCCAAAGGTGAGGTAGCAAGGGCGAGTTCAGACCTAGTATGGACCTGTCTATAACTATTATTTGCACAGATCCAGGTACACTGCTTGTGCTATAATAATAATAATAATAATTAATTTTAGTCTGCTTTTTCCTTATTCCCTAAAAAAATTCACCCCAGACAAGGCCCCCCTCCCTGCCAAAACCAGAGGAACAGGTAGAACCCATGCTAACCCAATTCGTGCTGAGGTGAAAATTAAAATCAAAATTGAACGTCTGATGAATTGAACAAATTCACTAACGGGAATTCAAAGATGGTAGTTGCCTCCCTTTTGGTGGTTCAGGGATATGCCACGCAGGAGGCCCTGGTTCAATTCCTGGCCAAAGCAGTGTTCTCTTCCAATCACCCTCTTTTACCTGAGGGGGCCAGACGATTCTCCCTCTCAGTCAAGCTGAGACCTTCCCATTCTGAATGGTACTACCGACCTTTCGGGAGTGCGTGCGACTGTCCATTGGTACTTTGTCAGTTTCTGGTGATTCCGCACTTCCGCCATTTTTTCCTGTCATTTCTGAGAATTTCTGGGACTTTTCCCCATTTCTGGGACTTTTTTGTCACTTTCCGGGCTTTCTTTGGTTCACTTTCATCACTTTCTGGGCCTTTTAGTCTTTTGGGAGCACTCGCTGAGATTTTTCGCTTGAGGCCTATGCTTGATGTACGAAAGGCGATATTCCCTAATTCTCACCCCTTTGAAAACCCATTGGAGCTGGAGATTTCTCACCTGACATGTGGGAGACCTGGGTTTGATTCCTGGCCAATGCAGCATTCTCTTCTAGTCACCCTCTTTTACCTAAGCGGGTCAGGCAACTTTCCCTCTTGGTCAAGCTGAGAGTGGGGAAGCTGGGCGGTGAAAAAGCAAGGATTCCCCCAACCAGGCAGGACTCAAATCTGCAGCCTCCTGATACGAAGTCAGATGCTCTAGCCAGCGGCGCTATGACCAAGAACGCCCTCTCCAATGTTGCCCCCCCTTGGTACATGGGGGACTTCAAGAAGGGTGCCCCCAGCTGACTGCAGGGGCCAATCGAGAACCTGGCGAGTGAGGCGGTCCTGCAGATAGATGGGGCCCAGGCGCCTGTGAGTGCTCATTGGTACTTTGTCAGTCTCCGGTGATCCCACGCTTCTGCCGTTGTTGATATCGACGCCTGTAATTTTATGTCATTTCCCATCAATTTTGTCACTGTCTGGCATGTTTCATCATTTTTCTGCACTTTCCAGCATTTTCTGTCATTTCCCTCACTTTTGGGGACTTTTATGGCACTTTTACAGCACTTTTGTGGTAATTCTTGACACTTTCCTGGCACTTGGCTGACACGTTAGTGTCTCCACAGCCCCCGGGTGTGTGTGGGGGGTGCACACGGTACTTGGGATCGGCCCCGTAGGAGCTCTGTTGAACTCACAAAAAATAACGACCCCAAAATGGTGAAAAGATAGGAAACGCCGTTAAATTTCCGCGTTGTGCCCATGAAGGCAAATGAACTCTTTCTGATGGAAACAGCATTCTCCATGATTTGTCGTTTCAGGCCTACGGGGGAAATGACTCCAGGGTGCACGCAACTCTGGATTGGGACTGAGATGAGAGCAAGCCTTCCCATTCTGAAGGGTACTACCGACCTTTTGGGAGTGCTTGCGACTGTCCATTGGTACTTTGCCAATTTCTGGGGGATTCTGCACCTCTGTCATGTTTTCCCATCATTTTCAAAAATTTCTGGGCTTTCCCCCTACTTTTTGGGACTTTTAATCATTTCCGACACTTTCCGTGAGCACTCGCCGAGATTTTTCACTTGAGGTCTACTCTTAACCCACGAAAGGCAATATTTCAGAATCCTCACCCCTTTGAACACCCAGAGCCAGGCATTGGTGGTGGTTCAGTGATAGAATTCTCGCCTTCTGCATGGGAGACCTGGGTTCGATTGCCAGCCAATGCAGAGTTCCCTTCTAGTCACCCTCTTTTACCTGAGGGGGCCAGGTGACTCTCCCTCTCAGCCAAGCTGAGAGCAGGGAAGCCGGGCAGCTCAAAAGCAAGGTCTGCCCAAGCCAAGCAAGACTCGAAGATGCATGCTCCTGGTCCGAAGTCAGACACGCCAGCTATTGCGCCACTGGTCTGCTTCACAGTTTGTTCACACTCACCTGCCTGCTCTTCCATGGCAGCCAGCTGAACCAGTGATGCAAGTCAGGAAAAGTGGTAACCTCTTTCTGCCTGCTTTCCAAATGGGGGCCTTTCACGTGAGAGGCCAAGGTGAGGAATGCTAGACTACTGAAAACCAGTTCAGGGAATAGGGCTGAGACAAGAGCAACTGTTCCCATTCTGCAGGGAAATTCCAACATTTCAGGAGTGCCAAGTTGTGACTGTTGCTCAGTACTTCCTCAGTCTCCGGTGATTCCATGCTTCCGCCACTGTTGATGTTGGCACCTGTGATTTTATGTAATTTCCCATCAATTTCATCACTTTCTGGCCTTTGACATAATTTTTCAACACTTTCCAGCATTTTGCTTGACATCTGGAAAGTCCCCACTTTCCGGGACTTTTGTCACTTTCTGGGCCTCTTTTGGGGTCACTTTTGAAACTTTCTCGGCATTTTAAGCAGTTTCCGGCAGCACTCGCCAAGATTTTGGGTTTGAGGTCTAGTCTCAACCCATAAAAGGTGATATTCCCAAATATGCACCCCTTTGTGTTGCACATTCCTGGTTCTGTGGTTGCATTCTCACTTATCATGCGGGAGGCCTGGGCTCGATTCTTGGCCAATGTATCATTCTTTTTCAGTCACCCTCTTTTACCTGAGTGGGCCAGGCGACTCTCTCTTTTGGGCAAGCTGAGGGCAGGGAATGTGGGCGACCCAAAAGCAAGGCCTGCCCAAGTCAGACAGTCAGTCTGATCTGTGGGACACCGGGGAGAATACCGGATGTACCAGTATCGGATCTCCCTGTTACCGGATTTACCGGTATCGGCATACCGGATTTTTAACATTGGCTGTGGTACCGGATTTTTTACACTGCGGCAATTGACTTCAGTGGCCGCAATGTAAAAAATCCGGTACCGCGGGCAATGTTAAAAATCCGGTATGCTGGTACAGGTAAATATCGGATTTATCAGATTAAGCCGATACACCCAAATACCGGCAATACTGGATCTCGGGAGAACTGGAATTCCCACCCCTAACTGAGGCAGCAGCTAGAGTGCCTATCAGCTGAACCAGTGCTGCAGGTCAGCAAAAGTGGTAACCTCTTTCTGCCCGCTTCCCAAACAGGGCCCCCTCATGTGAGAAGCCAAGGTAAAAAAGACCAGACTATAGAAAACTAGCCGAGGGAATAGGGCTGACACAAGAGCAAGTGTTCTCTTGAGGAGAAGGTATTTTAGATCTTGTCATATTTGGAGTATAGGGCCTAGTGGAATGGGCAAAAGTGACAAGAGCCAGTTGCTAATAGTGATCAGGATGCTTTAAAAAAAGCAGGTTAAGAACCAAACAAAGGGGTGTTTGGCTAATGTAAAATTAAGGAGGCTATCAGAGCCAAAAAACTGTCTTTCAAAAAAGGGGAAAGTATTTCATTGAGATGAATAGGAATGATCACGAACATTGGCAGAGAAAGTGTAAAATCATAAGAAGACAGGCCAAGAGAGAAGTTGAGGAACAACTTGCTAAGAATACTAAATCTGATAGCAAAATTTCCCCCCAGTAAATTTATTTATTTCTTCAAACTTATATCCCGCCCCCTCCTGCAATGCAGCTCGGGGCGGCTTACAACAATAAAAACAGTTAAAAGCAGTTAAAATATAAATATAAATATAAAAACATCAAAACAGGGTTAGGAACAATAAATTACTAAATAGGCAGGGGATTAAAATTACCCTCCCCCTCCCTCCCTCCCAAAGGCCTGGGCAAACAGCCAGGTCTTACAGTTTCGCCGAAATGTCAAAAGGCTTGGGGCCAGGCGAGCTTCCTCCGGAAGGGAGTTCCACAGCCGCGGCCCTA
>QEPC01006909.1:164089-181278 GCA_003113815.1 Sphenodon punctatus | reverse complement strand
CCTGTGTTCGTGCTACTCTCCAGGTTTTGTGACCCAGCTCTTGCCTGACCCGCCAGCTAAGATGCTTGTGCTAACTGATCACCCAGCGTATGCGTGCCTGATCCTGTTGCAATGCATCTGCAGGCCTGACCTTGCACCAGCTTACCTGAACTGTGACCCGCCCCCTCTCCTGCAGAGCCCCAGGAGGTCGTGATGGTTTGTAGGGAGAACTCTTAGTGCTGTCTCTTATACACATCTAGATGTGTATAAGAGACAGGCAGATGGCAGAGGCAGAGGCAGGTGAGGGATGGGGACCCAGGCAGTAGGCTTCGGCTGTGCAGGGAGAAAAACAAAAATGGAGCGGGGCAGCGCTGGAGCCAGGATTGTTGCCCCCCGAAAATGGCGCCCAAGACCTGGGCCTAGGGGGCCTGCCCTTAAGTATGGGCCTGGGGGCAGGGGGAAAAGCTAGGAGCACAGCTGACCAACACCTGGGCTAGGGGAAATTCCCATCATGATAGGGTAGCATGTGGGGGAAGTGTCAGAGAACAAGAAGAGAAACGGGAAGTAACTGGAAGGCAGGGAAGGGAGAGAGGTGTAAGGGGTAGGGGTGTGTGTAGTGGGGGAGGGGCACCAGCTACCACAGGGAAAAGGAAAGGGCTGGCGGGGGCAGGAGGGGTTCAAAAGTTTGAGAGCCACTGTGGAGCTGTGTTGGGTCTACTCTGAGGGATTTGATGGAGCCCTGGGCCCCAAGCAGGGTACCAGGGAACTGGGGTCCCAAGAAGGGAACCAGGGAACTGGGGTACCTCAGTAGGTTGTCTGGATGCCCTGAAAAAATGAGGTATTTATTTATTTATATGTCTATCCCGTCCTTTCCTTTGGGACTCAATCAACCATGGCCCTTCCAGGACACGCCACAGCTGTTCTAATGGAGATTAAATGCAATCAGGGTTCATATGATAGGTGTAATGGATCAATTTCACAATCCAATTAAATACCCTCTTCATTTTGTCTTCGGTTACACGCAAGATGGGTTTTCCCAGCGTTCAGTTAGTGCGCGGCTTCATGGGGTGTCTGGACAGGTAAGCACGGGGGTGCACTGGAGCCCCCCCCAAAACAGATTGGGATTCTCTGCTAGAGAGCTATTCTGAATGGGTCACTTCACTGTGAGTCACTTATTGGGTCACTGATTAATGACTTGGATGGGGATTAAACTGACACAAAAACACCACTTTCGACTGCTTTCAAAGCATCCAGCGTTGGCCATTATTGGAGACCAAATGCTACTACTAGTACTACGTATCGTTTCTATAGCGCTGCTAGCCATACGCGGCACTGAATGCTGGGCTCGATGGACCGTTGGCCAGTCCCAGTTTGGCAGTTCTCATGTCCATTCAGGAGCGATGGTGACCCAGAAACCCCAGTCCCTTTTAAGCCCTACAAACCTGCTCCGGTTGAGCCTGGATCAAGCTTGTGTGCTCCAGAGCTGACCTAAACTTGGTCCCGATACAGCCAGGTTCTTCTGAGTGAGGACCCGATGTAACATAGTATTGTCACGGCACCCTACGGGGCTAGGGCCACACCAGGAAAGGGTTGGGTACATGGGGGAGGAAATGGAATGTGAGGAGGAGGGTGTTTACGCCATGATCCCCCTGTGATAGGGGAGTACGGGCATGGGGGAAAGTAGGGTTATGCCACAATCCCCCTGGGGGTGGGGGCAGAGGCCTAGGAGGAAGGGAATACTGTATGATCAGATACAAACTCATTTTAAATTGTAATTTTTGATTGTGATCTGTGTTAAGGGTAGGCAGGCGTGGGTGTTTTGGTAGCGTTCATATTTTTGTAAACCGCCCCGAGTCCTTTGCGGACCAGGGCAATGTAGAAATGAACTGAGCCTGTATAGATGTCCGTAGAGCTCTACTAAACTAAGCCCCGTTCAAGCCTTCACCCTACAGATTGCTCCAACGCTAAATCGCCTCCCATTGAAGAGGCAGTCGTCATTACCTGAAGGATGATGGGCTGTCCTGGCTTCTTGCGGTAGAAGAGCCCTTTCACGTCAAACTCTGGCGTCACGGTATTTTTCAGTGTCGGAGAGCGGATTTTGTTTCCTTCACACTTGATGATGACGTAAGGGTCCACTCCTGGGAGAAAGAGAAGAGTGATGCTGCATTCAAGTGAGCCGTTAAGCTGCTTCCCTCAGATTTTTATTGCTTGTGTAAAGTTATTAGCTCCCAAGATCCTGCACAAGCAGGCTGTTAATCACCCGCATCTGTCAAGCTGGAAACCGAGAGTTAACAATGGAACTAAGTTGCTCATGAGCATTACTCGTAATGTGTGATGGATTTTAAGCCCCTCCCACGCATTGTCGATAACATACCGGGGCACCAGGAGACATGGAAAGCACCTCTCGTTAGCAGCTTGTAGGGGGCAAAGCGGGGCAGGATTCAGTGCAGGGGAGGGAGATTTAGCGGAACGTTTGAAGGGTGATTAAGGCTGATAAAGCACAACAGCTCTGCCATGCAGGCAACTAAAGAGTCAGGAGAAAAGGCTCGTTATGTGGATCATTTACCACAGCCTCATGGATGCTCTGCAGGGAACTCCCCAGTTTTAAAGTCTGCCCAAGGCACAGAACTCTAAAGAACACATGGTGTACCACAGGCATTGGAAACCTCAGCCAAGGGGGCCAAATGAGGTTGGTGGCTAGTTTCTATCTGGCCCCCGTCCAGTTCCTGGATCTGGCCCCTGGATCCAGTTCCTACCCCCAAGCACTGAAATACTGAGCTTAGGTTAAGGGAGCTGAGATGAGGGCATGAACACGAGAACAGGGGACAGAGCCATGGCAGAGATCGATGATCTGGAGGACCCTCTTTCCTGAGCGCACCCCTGTCCCCAACTTCTATGCAGCTCCGGAAACTTATACTAATTTCCAAAGTGGCCCCCAAGAAAGAATCCCTCGATGTAACAGGACTCTGTGCACACAAAGATGAAATGACCCATTGTGTCAACTTCTCATGAATGATTTAGTTTTTATATAGCACCAGCAATGTACCTGGCAGAGAACAATCATTAGCTAGAGACAGGTCCCTGTCCAAGGGGCCTACAATCTTGGATGGGAAAGGAAGAGGAGACGAGGGAGAGACAGGGATACATTCATAAAGTGGAGAAGTCGCAGGTGGATGTGGTTAGCTTAGTTACTAGCGGAGAAGGGGACCCTTAATGATAAGGAAAGTAGAAGGAGCATTAGTGAGCCATCTGTGGGGATCTGGAGCTAGGGAAAGCCCGACAAAAGAGAGAGGTTTTTAGGAGGAATTATAGGATCAGGAGGCAGGTGCCCATCAGCTCAGTGTCACAACATCATCGGTCTGCCATTATAGGGTGTTAATAAAGAGCATGATAGCTCCCTACAAGTGGGTGTTTCCATGGTTGTCTATCAGATGGTCCCAACCACTCAACCAAGACTCATCCACCCCCCACGGTGCTGGGTTTTTAAATGAGACACCGTCACGCATCCCAATGCCCTTCTGAAGGTGGTGTGTGTGTGTGCACACTCCTGTGACCCATCCACCCCCAACCCCTGGCCACTCATGGAGCACCAGAGAAAAATCTGGACTGCTCCATGCGGGGGAAAGCTAATGTGCATGGGTAGGGTGCACACACCCACCCCCTGGCCCAATTGAATCCCTCCCTACGTGGGTGGGCGGTTCTCAGCCATCCCACTCAGCGCCCACGGCCCCTTTCCCCAGACGTCCTCTTTTAAAAATGGCCAGAGAACGTGGAGTCCGCAGTGTGGGTTAATGCGGGCGAATTTGCCCCCACTTATCAGCGCGCGGTCTAGTCAGCTGCAGAGGAGTAAGTGACGGGTTGGATTGCCGTGATAGGAAGCGGGGGGCTGGAGAGCAGAGTTGGGGTCGGCTTGGGTGTGAATTGATCAGCAAATCAGCTCGGATAGGATCTGTGCTTTGGAGACCTCTCTCTCTCTGTGCAGCATTGCACCTCACCCGCTTCTCCCTCCCTGCCTTGAAATGACTGCACGGGGCTCACAAGAGAAGGAGCTGAGCTTCCTTGGGCCGTTTTTAGATGAGACGGTACCGTGAAAGTCCACCTGCTGGACACGTGTGGTACTGCCCGTTTAAAAGTGGCTCTGGGTGGGCACGCACCCCCGTGACCCACGCACCCCCACCCATCCCTCCGCATGAAGCGACTAGGAAAAGTCCGGGTTGCTCCACGCAGGGGCATGGGTGGTCGGCGGGCGGCGCACAGCAAGCGCACTCCCATCCGTCGCCCTCTAAACCGTCCCCCACCCGCCATAAGCGCATGTGCGCTCCAACGAGCACACTCCCCACAGCGTCCATCTGAAAACGGCCATAGTTGCTAATGTGTTTGGGGAGGAGGGGTGGAAAGTGGAAGAGCTTGCCCCCCCCCCCCAGGGCGAACGCTCCCCTCCCCCCCCCCTTCCAGCCCCATTTGTTTGTTAGGTTCAGCATTCGCAGCATGTGGGTGAGTGGAATGGTCACACAACCCCCACTCATAGGGGGCTATTGCGCTGTTTAATAACACCCCTAGTGGGAAAGAACAGGACCTGGCCCCTACGTTGCCGAATGAAACTACAAGCTGAATACCGAGTGCCCGAGGAAACACGCGAGGCGGCTACCTTCTTGGGCGTCCTGGTTCTTCAGCCCGGCGGCGGAGATGACGTGGACCTGAGAGACCATTTGCGGGTAGCCACACATTCCGCTCCAGCAGGTGCGAGGCGGCTCATCCAAGGTCAGCTCTCTGAGAGGACGGAGAGCACTCGTGACGCGTCATTCCAAACACAAGCCCCGCCCAGCCTCAAAATTCAGACCCCTTTCTCCTGCCAGGATCCCACCGCTCTGCATATCCCACCATGCACTCCCGGAGCACGCTTGGAAGAAAAGAAAACTCCTGCCGGGAAGGAGGCCCAGCAGGAACGCGGAGAGAAGGGGCATTCTCTTCAGATTGGAGGAAAAGTCAGCGTGGTTTCCAAAACCCATTAAATGCAGGTGAGGCCTTAAAAACATGAAGGGCCTCGTCTCCCTTGTGAATTTACAAGGGTGGGGGATCTTCAGCCCACGGGCCAAATTAGCCCAACTGCTTTTTATTTGGCCCCTTTCTAGTTCCTGGATCTGGCCTGTGGATCCTTGTCAAATAAGAAAGAGTGGGCTCAAGGGAAGGAAGCGGAGATGAGGGCACGCACTCAAGGACAGGGGATAAATCCATGGTGTAGATCCATGATACGGACCCGTCCTGCCTTTCCCCCATTTTGAGTGCACCCCCTAAGCACCCTCTGCCCCCAAACTCCAATCCAGTCAAGTGGAGCTTGTACTAATTTTCACGGTGGCCTCCGGAAGGGATGAGGTTCCTCGTCTCATCTCACAGGCCCGGTCAGGTGACACAGCATCTCATGACAACCCCAGGGGGCGGGACTTCCTTTAAGAGGAAGCCGGTGTGGCCAGTCCGAGAGCCCAAGTGAAGGGCCAGAGGAGGAGCTCTCTGTACCATCTCGGTCGAGGCCTGCACAACCGGGGCGGACAGCTCTACCCATTGGGAGTTCTGTGAAACGACTTGTCTTTGCTACACTGGATTCCAGCAAAGTGGATTTGGGAAGGGAAGAATGGGGAACACGACATTATTCCAACTCCCCGAGCCTTCTTCAGGAGCTGGACACTGAGGCACAGGGGTGACCTGTTTTTGGACGTGATAAATCAGCCCCGTGGCACAGTGGGAGCAGGGAAACCGAGGAAAAGAAACCAGTTACAATAATCCTACAAATTGCCACATTTCCTTTCATTCCTTTGGCCCCTGGCCACCTCCCCTCACCCTTCTAGAACCCAGCATAGCAGGCTGAGCCCAATTGGTCTCCAGGGGGTCCCACTGGGAAAGGTTCAGGAGTCCTCCTGGCCCAAGCACCTCAGATTTGGGTTGGGTTCCCTGTGGGCAAGAGGCCCTGCCCCTGTGAGGCACCGTGATGTCATGGAGCTCCGTGGGGGCAGGGCCACCCCTGTTACAGACTGGGCCACGGCACAGAAGCGTCTGGATGAGTCGGGACTAGGGCTAAAACTTGATCTCCATTTTCTCTCAATTCTTGGTGAGAATCCGTTCTCGACTCGTTTTAGTAAGAATTGATAATCGAGAACCCCCCTGGTTCTCGACAATTTCCTGTTTGAGAATTTTTTCTCAACTTGCCGTGATTTAGTGTGGACTGTTTACTGTGATTTATCATGTACCGCATACCAATTTTACCGTGTACCGCTTACCGTGTACCACATTTGCCCTGGTAATGCATTTATGCAAAATGGTTGCCCTTTTCCAAAATGGCGGGGATGATGCCGGCGCCATCTTGGAAGAGGGCTGTGCATGTGCAGAACAGCTGTGGTGGCCATTTTACCATTAACGTGGTAGCTGGTAGGCAGGCAGTATGTGGTAAATCGATATATGGTACATGGTAAATTACACTAAACACTAGTACATGGTAAATTTCGACGAGATTCTCACCAAAATCTCAAATTGTTACCGAAATTGTCCTGAGATCTCGGTAACAATTCTCCATTCTTGAGAGATTTTTGTGAAAAACAAACTGATTCTTGTTTCAGCTCTAGTCGGGACTGAACTCAGGTCGATCCGGCACAATCAGACATGGGTGGGCCCGGGCTTGACTTCGCAGCTTACACAGAACCCAGCGGTTCTGTTTATTGTAGTGAGAGGACAGGCTTCTTACTGGCAGTCAGAAGGCACGTCTGTGAACTCCCTGAGAAGGAACTCGCCCGTGTGGCCAGGATCGAAGGTGGTTGGGATGATGACGTAGCGGCCTTCTTTCATGTCTGTACGCAGGAAGACGCTCCGGGAGTTGATGTAGATCGAGCTGGCTACTTTCTGCTGCAGGGTGTGCATTCGGTAACTGCGGTTCAGCTCCACCTGGGCAGAGAGCATGGCATGAGGTGGGGACCCTCCTTCTACGGGAACCTCAGGCTCTGGGGCCAAATGTGGTCCCCGCAGCTGGCTTTTATGTGGCCCCTTTCCAGTTTCTGGATCTGTCCCCTGGTCTAGTTCCTAACTCCAAATGCTGAAAGCCTGAGCTCAGCGAGCAGAGATGAGGGCACGCGCACAAGGAGAGGGGATAGATCCATAATCCGGACCCTCCTTTTCCTGAGCACACCCTTTAAGCCTTCAAAATCAATGACTGTAAAGTGCTGCTGCGTGCTGACCCTGGGACTGCTAAAGAGGCCTACTGCCAGGACACACGGCATGAGCCGGCTTTCCTAGGCTGGAGCCATGTTGAGAGAATGTCGCAACAGACGTTCCTCGTAGGTGAGGTCATGAACCAGGTGGCCAGGTAACCCAGCTGGATTGGGCAAGCCTTCTGGCTACAAGCCAATCACGACAGACTTGGCGTGCCTTTATAAAAGCTAGTGCAAGACACACCTCTCACAATTGCCCTTCCCCATCGCTCCTGGACTGCTGTCAGCTGGAACCAAGAACTGTACCCCACATGGCTAAAGGATCATCCCTATCTACAGCATGTGAAGAAACCGTAAGTAAAGGAACTGCTATCTCTGCCAATTACCAGCAAAGGACCAGTTTTAGGCAGTCGCAATCCAAACGGGTCCACGCACCCAATGAATTGGACTTTGGAACTTGCTCAAGGACCTATCCTATAGGGATGTGCGAACAGAACCAGGTTTGGATGTTCGGCCATTCGGTGGTTCGGGTCGAAGTTTGAGTTCGGATTCGGGGTTCGGTTCTGTCGGGCTCAGTTCAGTCTTTAGTTCAGTGCAATCGGGAACTGAAAATGACATTTGGCTTTTGAAATAAAGGAAAAAAACTGGAAAACATATTTTCGGCTATAACATTTTCGTTTCTTATTCAATTTTGATGAAAGTTGGGGAGTTTGTATCCCCGATTGAGGGCACCATGTGTACCAAAATTCGGAACAATTAGATAAAGGGAACCGATTTCAGAAGCAATTGAATGTTGTGCTTTTAAGAAAAGCTCCATACACATTCATGGCTACAACTTCTTTATCTTGCATCCAATGTTCCTGAAACTTGTGCATATTACATCCCTCCATATGCTTAATACTTCTGCCAATTTTCAGAAAGAGTGGATAAAGGGTCCCAAGGGTATAAGACATTAACCTGAAAATACATTTCCAGCTGTAACATTTTGATATTCCATTCTGTTTACAGGATATTTGGCAAGAATGTATCAAATACCTTTCCTGCCATTTCAGCAAATGTACAGGAGATTTTGATAAAGGGACCCAATTATATAAGCAATTGATGTTGTCCCTGTGAAGATCATTATTCAGATGAATATCAGCATATTCAGTGCCAGTCAGAGGCAGGCACCCTGCATGGCAGGGGGAGAGAGACTGTAGGAGGAAGGATGTGGAGCAACCCCAAAGACTGACAGACACATTCAATGGCCAAACACATTACTGCAAGCTTCTAGCTTTACAGGACCAATTGGTAGTGGCTTCGAGGTGGGCATAGGGGGCGGCCCTGTGGCGGGCATAAGCAACATAACTGGGACTTCTGAGATAGCATCCCAGCAGTCAGGAGACATAGTTTAAACACATCCAGGCTGGCCAACTATCAATCACATCCTGCAGCACTGAGACAGAGGACATAAGATAATTTCTATTGACTCTTTCCTAAACAGATGCTTCTGACTTCCCAGAAACAAGTGGGGGAGATATGTTGGGATGGTCCCAGCACAGAATGAGGATATTTGGTTGACATTTCTGTTGGCCAATTTGCATCACAAACCGATCTTATACCACAGTGACATAAGAGAATCCCAGGCATAGGCCCCTTCTCTACATATGTTGTACAGGCATATAAAATTGGGACCCTTTATAAAATCTTTCTGATATTTGGCAGAGATGATCATGAAAGTGTAATATATACCCCTGCCAAATTTCATATACACTGGTTGGACTACAAAGATGTTATAGTCAGACATACATTTATATGTTAATTGCTTATACCACCAAGACCCTTTTTCCAATCCTTCTGAAATTTGGCAAAGATAGTAAATATGGGAAGGGGTATAAACCGGACAAGTTTCACCTACATTAGATGTGAGGCAAAGAAGGTACAGCTAAGAATGTATATGTAGAATATTGCAAAATACAATAAATCAACTGCTTCTAAAATCGGACGCCGTTATCCAATCGTTTTGAAATATGGTACACATAATGCTTTATATGGTAGGTATAGGCACCCCAATTTACATCCACATAGCATAAAAAACAAAAACATTACAGCCAATAATGTGTTTTCCATTGAAACCAATGGAAATTCAATTCCGAACTCACCGAACCGAAGGTTCGAATTGGAGTTCGGTTTGCAAGTTCGGTTCGGTCAACTGAACTATTCGAGTTCGGTCTGAATTCCGAACTTCCGAACCACGTTCGCCCATCCCTACTATCCTATCGTCTTAACCTTTAGTACCCGTTTGTACCCCTTTTGACCCTAACTAGCAAAGTCTGTGTTTCTTTGTTTCTCTTTTACCCTACTGGGTGTGTGTTAGTGTGCTCTCTGTCAAAAAACCCGCCTCTCTAGACCCACTAATGCACAGCTACCAAGAGGGGGATGGGATTCACCCTAAAAAGGGGAATCCTCCCTGGCTTTTCCAGCCAAGGCAGCTTCTGACCAAGATAAGCCCCCTTGAGTTACTCTAAGGGCTTCTGCCTCCTGCAAGGGGAGAACATCAGATAAGGAGAGCATCCAGCAGGGAGCACGCAGGCGCTTCCACAGCACCAGCAAGACAGGATAGCACGAACTCACAGCTAGCACCAGTTCCCCTGCCCAGGAGACAGCTCCTCCCAGTACAGCCTTTCTAGCCTCTGCTCTGTGACCCCACCTGCCTCACGCTCTACCTTCTGATCTCTTCTTTGCTGTCATGCTAACGCCCTTTCTTTTGGCACACTTTAGCGCTACTCTGCACCAAATCTGGACTCCTGTGTTCGTGCTACTCTCCAGGTTTTGTGACCCAGCTCTTGCCTGACCCGCCAGCTAAGATGCTTGTGCTAACTGATCACCCAGCGTATGCGTGCCTGATCCTGTTGCAATGCATCTGCAGGCCTGACCTTGCACCAGCTTACCTGAACTGTGACCCGCCCCCTCTCCTGCAGAGCCCCAGGAGGTCGTGATGGTTTGTAGGGAGAACTCTTAGTGTCATGGTACTCCAAAGGGGATGGGATCACTCAGACGCATTGTGCCTGGGCTCAGAAGGGCCCAGCTACATCAGGCTCAGCCTCAGCTCAGGCTGAACACCCTCAGGATAGGCTGAGCTCAGGCCCAAATGTCATGCTTGAGCAGGGCTCTACCCTGGGCGCTCTCTTTCTCTCCCCCTGCGCACAAAGAAGGGTTGAATGCTAACGAATAGCAGCCCCTCTGTTCCTCTTTGCCTTTTGTCCAGATCAGCATCCACTTATGCAGAGAAGGGCAGGGTTCTTGCTGACTGTTTCTCCTGCAGGCTGGGAAATGCAGACTAGAGCCGAATTGAACTTCTGCAGCAAATACTGTTTTGGACGAGTTCACCCACTTCAAACTGAGTCCAGTAGAATGGATACAAATCCCTACTTGGTTCCCATTTCATTTGTGGAAACAAATATTTGTTTTGAGTATTTCGTTTTGATTATTTAGGTCATGAATATTTTGTCAGCTTTGGGTGTAAACAAACGAGACATTAGCCCATGTTAGTCCATACTGGGGTGGGTGGGGGGGGTGGGCTGTTTATTAGATGTTTTCCCCCATCGGCCACCACTGAACACACTGCCCTGACTCATGGCACAATCTTGGAGAATGTGGAGCCTGCTGTGTGGGAGAATGCAGGCTAATGTGCACCCACGTATCTGTGTCCCATCAATTAGGTTGCATGCAGCGCCTTCTCGCATATAGTAGTTGCGAGCGGAAATTCTAGAGTTTCTGAGGAACGACCTCTTTCTGCTCTAACTGGCACTGCCAGTGGGGACTGCCTGTAAGCGCATGGAATACATGCAGGGGGCTGCCAGTTTATTAGGCTGGACATGCTAAACATGTGAGTGGGGGCTGAACGAACTGAACCCGGAATGCAGAGGGCTATTGTCTCGTTTGTTAACACCCTTTGTTTCGGCAGGCTTTAGAGCTACTGTTCACTAAACTTGCTGTGCAATCATGCTACCTCATGCCAAAACACAGCCACCGAAATACCAGTGTCCAAAATAACTGAAATGAAATACCCAAATAAATAGATATGCAAATATTGTTTCCACGGCAGATACTTATTCAGAAATCTGGTGGTCATGGCCGGGTCATGGAAGTGTCCTTGCAAGACTAGCCCTCAGGTGGGGGATAAGAACTTGCCAGGAGGAAATCCTCCTCCTGCCCTCACCTCATTCCAGGCAAGGACAGACCTCTGCCCCTTTAAGGGAGCTTGCTACCTCCTTTAGCCACGCCCCTTCTGGGGCTATAAGAACAGCAAGCTCTGACACAAGAAGTCAGTCTGCACTGAGCCAGGGGTAGAGAAAGAGTGCTGTTGTTCCAGCAGAGTGGGAGCTAGCCAGGGTGCTGATCCCAGATGGAGGGGGACAGAGAGATGTGGCTGCAGTGTGGAGAGCCTGTGAATAAAGGAACTGTTCGGTGAATGGCCCCTGTGTGAGGCAAATGATTTCAGGCTTGAATCGGCAAAGACTTACAGACCAAACCCTGCAACAATGTGTAACCCAAAAATGGGAACCAAGGGCAAAAACTGTCCTAACCCTCCCACCCCAGCTCCCACTACACCCCACAGCACTAAGAACACCAACCTGATCTAATGTGTGGCTAAAGCCACCACCCCTGGAGCACACCATGGCAGCTGGGATTCAAGCCAGCAACAGCCACCCCACTGCTCACCTTGTAAATATCAAACCCGATGGCCAAGTTCTCTCCTTTGCCTTCTTTTTGACTGATCCTTTTGGGTTTCTTCTGAATGGAGATTAGCACCTCGTCCTCTGCCTTCTTCACATCAAAAATGTACTAACGGCAGAGAAAGGCAAAAGTCAGAGGGATTCTGATTCTGGAAGGAGTGGTGATGGCGAAGAGGGAGCACGGAGGGAAGAGCTTAAAAGAGCTAGAATTTAATGCGTCGCTTTCCCGTCTCTGGAAATGACCTGGGTTCAAGCTCAGCATGCATTCAAGCAATTCATCCGGATCCCTAAGGGACTGGAAGCTAACAAAACTAGTACAAAATAGTAGTACAAAAGTACCACTAACAAACTGGTACAAAATTTGGCTCCACCCAGGGTTTGGAAATGCAGGGAATGTCTGTGGCAACACCGTGCCAAAATCACTGGCTGGGACGTGCATGGTTTTCACAAGTAGTGTTGCTCTGGCGTTGGTGCATTTATGTGAAGTCCCAGGGCTTCTTCCCAAAAGGGCTTCTTAGGAGCAAGAACCCCCTAACACACTCTAACCTCCCCTGTGTTTGCACAAGCAGGGAGTAAAAACGAGGACAGAGGGAAACATCTCTCTCTAACCACGTGGGGTGAAAATAGGGAGTAGGTGGGTGATTAGGGGTTAATGGTGCAGTGACCATTGGGCTGTATTGCACCAAACACATTCAAGTAGAGAGAGGTTCCTACTCCAGGGAGCTTGATCATCAGTATCAGAAGGAGGTAATTACTTTTGCCTCCCCGAAGTCCCAGATAACCTCAGCAATTCCTGCTTCTGTGCTTCCTTCACAGCATCTCTCTCATTGACTGCTTATTCCAGCTCCCCCTACTGGCAGTTCCTTGCACGTTCATAAGCAGGGGGACCAGGGAAAGGGAGGAACTATGTAAGTCTGCTTCCCCCTGCTCATGTGAACAGAGGTGGAGGGAGGTAGCTAATCCAGAGTAACTCGTCCAGAGTAACTATCTTTTGCTTGTGAGAAGAAGCCATCAGAGAAGAGGAGAGAGAGAGACAGAGAGAATAGTTGTAGCAGCGTACTGTTTTGAGGAGCTTCTCTTGGCACTTATTGGATTCCTCTGATGTTTGGGAACATCCTTGTTGCTGGTCACAGGAGTCATCTGGGGAATTAGCACCCAGCTGAGAAGTCCCATGTCCACTCAGGCCTCCACCTGAGGGGCCCAGTTCTTCTTGGACTTTCCCCTTCCAGGGTAGAAGTGCGATCTAGGCTGCCTTGGGATCAGGCCTTCGGGGTTTCCTGGGCTGGTGGAGCGTTAACCCTCACGGCTGCCCTGTCCGAGCCCTACATTCCCTGGCTCACCATCTAGGCGCCTCCCACCAGAACCCCAGTCCGGCCCAGGGACTTGAGAGTCCAAAGCCCCCCAATTTCCAGGTCAGTCTCTCTCTCTCTCTCTCCAGCCCTCACTCCTGGGCTACCTATCCTCTAAGCAGAGCTTCTCTGTAAGCTCCAGCTTGCCCAAGGTCTCTCCTGTCACTTTGGGCTCAGAGCCTTCCCCTCAGGCTCTGCTGGGCAGGCACGGACCCTCCTGAGGAGCCAGCCTAGGGGCAGAGCCCTCCCTGGTTCTCCCCTCTCTGGAGCCCTTGAGAGACAAAGCTCTCCCCCGCCTGTCTCCTACTAGTTCTTTCCTTGACTGAGCTCTGGGCTGGCCCCAGCCAGCCCCTCTCTGATCCCAGCCAGGAGGGCTAACCTGGCTGTGGCCTATTAAGGCACCATCCTGTGCCGCCACAGCACCTGCGCTTGCCCTGCTGGTGCAAACCTTGTTAAAGGGCCAGGCCCCCGTCTAGCCTGCCCGGCTACAGGAGTGAATAATACTGCTTTGGGGTGGGGATTTTGGCTGGGTGAGATGGGACTATCGGTATCGGATTAATCCGATAATTGGCGATACTGGATTAATCCGATAATACCAATAATATCAGTATTGGTATATCAGTTTTTTAACATTGCTGATTTTTCAGATCTTTAACATTGCGGCCATTTTAACAATGGCTGTAATGTTAAAGAGCCGAAAAAAATCAGCAATGTCAAAAACCGTTATACCGATAAATCCGATATCGGATTAATCCAATACCGATAAAACCGGTAACCGATAATTTGCCGATAGTTCCATCCCTACTGAAGTCCCTTCCAACCCTACGATTCTAGCGTTCTATTATTTTATCCTATCTAATTCCTCCACAGCTGCCACCATAGGTTTCTCCTCTAACACTAGGGCCCCATTTATAAAAACCCCTCTCCCCCTTGCCTGAAGCACCAATCAGAGCAGAGCTAAGGGGCTGCCAGGCAGACCCCTCCCCTCCAGGACACATCCTGTGGGGGTCTGCCCCACTGCTCCACCCGGCTCGGCACGTTTCCAAGCCCCAATGAAGCGGATGTTTCACAGCGCCTCTTCTCCCTCTCACCTGCGGGTTCTGCAGGAAGGTGTCCTTGTAATTGACGCAGCCCCCGGAGCGGTTCTTCAAGGGGTCATCATGGCGCGCCCATGCCCCGCGCAGCACCGCCTCCTCCCAGGTCTTGTGGATGCTCAGGTAGGACGTGTTGATGAGCCGGCACTTGATGATGTCCGTGAAATATTTGCAGAAATCTTCAAATGTCATCCTAGGAGAGGAGAGGATGCTGTGACAGGACAGGGCTGAGGGTATGTGCCTCAAGCGTCAGTGCAATGCTCACATACTCATTTATCTATTATTATTATTTATTATTATTATGGAACCAGCCATGTTCCTGGGGCTGAACATTTGTGATTAGAGACAGGTCCCTGCCCCAAGGACCTTACAATCTGGAACGGACAAGGAGCGGGGAAGAAAAGGGGCATGGGAGAGTCAGGGATACTTTCACAAAGTTGAGAAGTTGCTTAGCTTGGTAACAAGGGGAGGAGGGGGATCCTGGAGGATAAGGCAGTATTAATGATTATTAGTATTATCAAACATTTATATATGCACCTGGCACTTTACAACGTAATGGAACAGACACAGTCCCTGCCCTAGGGCTTACAATCTGAGAGACGGGGGGGAGCGGGGAGATGAACGAAGGGGAACAGAGGAAGAGACAAGGAGTGTATCACAGCAAAGATGCGAGGTCCCAGGTGCACATGCTTGGTTACATCGAGAATGATGGCTGGCTGGTCCATATGGTGAGGATAGGAGTACACAGACCTGGGTGGGCGAATGGAGAGTGTCTTGTGTGAAAATGCCCAAAGATATTTAGGGAGCAGGAGATTGCAGAGGAGAAGCAAAGTTCCTGTGTGGGAACACAGTGGGAAAAGAGGGCTGAAATGTAGGGAGCAGCAAGGTTGTGAAGAGCCCATTCGCTGTAAAGTACTAGTGGAATGTGTTTGTGATGCTGCCCTCTAGTGGCTGAACTGGCATCAGCTGGGAGTTCATGTTTTAGATCAAGTAGCTGAGGGTTGTATTTTTGTAGCTGAAGGCACAGGGTTCTAATCCTGACTTCTGCATGTGCCCTGTGAGATTTATTCCTAACCTTTAAATCCCATTTTGAAACTTAAATATAATCCTGTGATCCCAGACAGCAACAAAGACCGGCGAGGTATACTAAACCAATCAGGGCCCTATCCACAGATGAAGTGCCCCTACTTGCGGTCCCCACTTAATCTAACAACTGTCTCTGTTGTATGCTGGGGCTTCATTACGTAACTGGACCCACTCATGCCATAAGCAGGGATGGAAGCTGCAAGAGTGGGAGTTTTCAAAGTAGCTAGGAGAAATCACAGGGGGTGAAAACAGACAAGCACCTGAACATGGAGGGGGCTGGGCAGGGATCCTTAAGAGAACTGGCTGCACAAGCCACCTGGATCCCCTGCAGCTGTGTAACGCTACTCTCCGCCCCCCCCCCGGTAACTCCATAACGGGGGGCTGCCCTGAGAGCGGTGCCCTCTGGGCGGAGAGCCATTGGCGGGGCGTTAGTGGGCGACGGCGGCAGCGGCTATCCTACTGAACGTCGCCTCATAAGCTGCGAGGGGAACACTGCTCCAGGACAGCTGCTGCCCGCTGCCAGGATCCCCCAACTGGCTTCAGGGGCTGGGAGCCACATAGGGCTCGCCCCACGGATCTCCCACTCACCCACCCCCAGCAATCGGAGTGTGGATGTCCACCCTTGCCATCTCCATCGTGCCACAGTGAACCAGTTTTGACTCACCTCTCCACTTGGAGATAATGAAGAACTGCTGGATCAACCCGCCTCCTCCTCCCGGAGCCGTGCTGCCCGGCCTCACAGGTACCAACACCCCCACCCCCCGTCCAGAGGAGGGGGGCGGGGCCAGGGCGCACGACCAGGACTTCCGGGCCGGGTGTGGCCAAAAGCAGCCTGCCGCCCAGAGGTGCCGCAGGTGCACGCCTAAAGGCCGCACCAAAGGGCCCTTAGGCGTGGCCCTTAGCGGGACCGGGGCGGGAAGAGGCTTTTTTTGGTTGTTTTAAGGGGGAATTGAGGTGGGGATGGGGTGTTTTCTTTTCGAGGGAGGGGGAGAAGGGGACACAAGGGCTGACTCCCTCGGTGTGAGGGAGGGGTGCAACCCTTTGAGAGGGAGGGATCCTCTGGTGGCAGAGGAGAATGGGGGTGTCTTGGGGGGTGGGGATCTCTCTCGGGGGGCTGGCGGAGCGGCCTTTGGGGGGGTCGGTGGAGCTGATCAGGGGGTTCTGCAGCCATAGGGGTTGTTCTGGGCCAGGGGAATTATGGTCCTTCTGGGAGGCGGGTTCAACCTGTGAGACGGAACAGATGGTGCGTTTCTGTCCCGCTCACTGGCCCCCAGGCAGGTGGTGAGGTGACCGGGGCTCAGAGGGCCCCTGGCCTTGGCTTGAGGCTGATAAATGCAAGTTCGGTGGCTAACAAGTCAATTGCAGTCCGGGAGTTGATCCTGGACCAGGCGGCCGACCTCGCATGTGTCACGGAGACCTGACTGGACACTGAATCAGGGCCTATATTGGCTGATCTTGTTCCAGCCAGGTACTCCGTGCAGTATCAGCCACGGCTGGAGGGATGGGAGGGGGTGCGGGGTGTGTGTGCGGTGTAGCCATTATTTTTAAGCATGCCTGATCTGTGAGGAGATTTCCTGTGCGACCTATCATGGGTATAGAGGGTCTCCATCTGGGGTTGGATTTGGCTGGAGACAGAGTGGGGATACTGCTGATATACCGGGCACCCACCTGTACGGCAGCCTCCCTGCACGCACTGACCGAACTGGTGTCGGAGGTGGTCTTGCCGTCCCCCAGGATGATAGTTCTGGGGGACTTCAATATCCATGCCGA
>QEPC01006909.1:136856-161741 GCA_003113815.1 Sphenodon punctatus | reverse complement strand
CGCCGGGCCTTTCCCGAGGGAGATGGGGTGGGTGGGGTGGGTTAGGGTGGGGGGGAATGGGGTGTTATATTGTTTTTAATTGAATTATTATTGTTTGTTTTAATGTTTGAAATGTTTTTAAACTGTTGTGAGCTGCCCCCGAGATGCCTGAGGCAGGAGGGGGCGGCATATAAATTTTATCATAAATAAATAAAAATAAATAAACTCTGCTTTAACATTTCTTATGCATGTTGCAGTACAACCTAGCAACATGCATAAGAAATGTTAAAGCGGAGTTACGCGTTTTCATAGAGTCGTAAGTGTCTTCTGTGCATTGTCCACTAGAGGGAGGCATGGGTTACAGAGAGATACCCAGGGTTCATACCGTGGGGTGTTTCCTTGATATTTTAGACTAGGGGTTCCCAGTCTTTTTGCAGTCACAAGCCACTTTCAAAATTCAAGATTTGTGGCATGAATAATAAACCCACTACCTGTTCTAGTTCTAACTGGAACTTTCCCCCCACCGGTTCTGAGGGGGCTCTCTCTCTCTGGTCCCCCCCTCAGTGTTTTGCATTTTTACTGAGCTGTCCCAAGCAACACAGAAGGGCATCACAGTCAACATGTTGCTTGCGAGCACAGATTGGGAGCTGAAGTTTTAATTAATTAATTAATTAATTAATTAATTAATTAATTAAATTCCAACATTTCTACTGTGCCCCTCCTGCTCCAAGCAGCTCGAGGCGGCTCACAAAATGATTAATTAATTAATTGGTTAATTAATTAATTAATAGTTTAATTAATTACTTAATTAATTCATTCATTCACATTTATTGGCTGCCCCCTCATGCCCATGGCATCTTGAGGCAGCTCTCACAACACTAAAACAACAGTAAAATACATAAACAACAGTATAAATAATCTAAAAACTATCCCCCCAAACATTCCCCCTCCTTACCCTACCCGCCCATAAAAATAAGCATAAAGCACAATTAAAACGCGTTAAAAGGAAGGCACTGAACAAATAACCTCTCCCCTCCTCCCAAACCCACTTCCCTAACCCTCCACCCCATCTCCCTCCCCAAACGCCTGGTGGAACAGTCAGGTCTTACTCATACGCCAGAAGGAGGGGACGTCTGCCACCGAGAACGGCCTCTCCATAGTGTCCCCCTGGCCACATGGGGGGCCTTGAGGGGGGCGTTCCTGGCAGACTGCAGGGGGCGCTCCAGAGCACGGGGAGTGAGGCGGTCCCGCAGGTAAGTCGGGCCAAGACTGTATAGGGCTTTATAGGTCAGCACCAACACCTTGAATTGGGCCCAGGAGACTATAGGCAGCCAGTGCAGCGCCTGGAGCACTGGTATAACGTGCTCACGTTGGCCTGACCCCATAAGGAGGCAGGTCGCCACGTTCTGCACCAGCTGCAGTCTCCAAACCGTCACCATGGGTAGCCCCCACGTAGAGCGTGTTACAATAGTCCAATCTCAAGGTAATGAAAGCTTGGATGATTGTGGCCAGGTCGCTGTCTGAAACATACAGTCGAAGCCGACGTACCAGATGTAACTGGCGAAACGCACTCCTCGCCACCGTTCCCACCTGGAGATCCATGCGGAGCTGCGGGTGGAGGAGCACGCCCAGACTGCGAACCTGGGGAGCCAGTGGAGGGCAAATCCCATCAATGACGGGCACCGCCACACCCACCAACCTCACCTCCGTCTTATCGGGATTCAGTTTCAGTTAGCTCGCCTTCATCCAGTTCCCCACAGCCGCCAAACACCGGGTAATTTATTTCCTTGCATTTGCATTTTTTCCTTGTAAGCACTGAGACTGCCAGGTCTGGGTCAGAAGAAAAAGAGAGGTAGAGTTGGGGGTCATCAGGATACTGATGATACCGCACCCCATACCGTCTCACGACCTCCCCGAGCCTAGACAAGTCGGACAGGAGAGGAGACAGAATGGAACCTTTTGTGGGACACCACACGTGATGTCTCAAGGGGGATGAAGAACAATCCCCAAGAGCTACACATTGAGTTCTTGCGGCCAGGAAGGAGCGGAACCATTCAAGAACGGTGCCCACCCCGGAACAGTTCCGAAAGCGAGTCACCAACATCTCATGGTCAACGGTATCGAAAGCAGCGGACAGATTTAACAGACTTAGCAGGGTCGAACAACCCCGGAGTAATTCACCAAAGTCATCGACCAAAGCGCAGTGCCACACCCGGACGAAAGCTGGACTGTGAGGGATCCAGATAACCGGTGTGGTCTAGATGCCCCTGCAGCTATTGAGCTACTACTCTCTCAATAACCTTCCCTAAAAAGGGAATGTTAGAGACCGGCCGATAACTGGTGAGGGAGTCAATGTCAAGTGATGGTTTTTAGAGACACTAGTACAAGGGGACGCTAGAAGAGATCCTTTCCAGATTTCTCTTTCCTCTGGGCATGTTAGGGTTTCCCTTCTCCTGTGTGGTTTACACACCGAGTCAATTCGGTTTCTTTAACCCCTGTGCTGTGGGTCTTGTGGGAAAGTGCCTTGGAGCCCTTCTTCAGAGAGGTTTGAGCGAGCTCAGCTTCCCCTTCACGCACAAACCCCGCGGGGACTCACCAGAACTCCCCGTCATCATCGACCGTCATCCCCAGCCTCTCTCGCTCGCTCTTGCTCACTTTCTGCCACTCCTCAGAGCTAGAAGGGGGGGAGAAATGGAGGGAAACAGTCACTGGGTGATAGATACGGCCGGGGGCAAGCCAGGGCACTGAACTAATGTGTCCACGGCTGGGGAATCCATCCCACCGGCTGCACGGCTTGGGTACAGCTCACAGCACAACAAACACGTGCTGTGCTCCCAGTGCCCCGCCCCCCACCATGACAGGCAGCCATGGCAGTTGATGAGGCACAGCCATGGCTCCCGGCACGGTGGCCACACAGACGTGGTAGCTCACTTTGGCCCACTGTGGTCTGGTTGGATGGGCCTTAGCCCGGGCGGTGACCTCAGATGTTGTCCAGAGGTCAGAGCACTTTGGCCTGAGGTAATCCCGAGCCAAAGCAGGCCCAAATCACGTCTATTTTACCCACTGAGGGCAAAAGGGGGGAGGGAGGGGCAATAGACATCTTCTAGTGTTTAAGCCTAACCCCTAAAGCTCACTCCTGGGCAGAGGGCATATGCCTCGTTTAAACCAGGGGTGGAGAACCTCTGGCCTGTGGGCCAAATCTGGTCCACAACTGTTATTTATTTAATGGATTTTTAAACCACCCTTCCCCAAAGGCTTGAGGTAGTTTCCATTCTAAAATTTCTATCAATAAGACAGACACAAAAAAACGAGCCCTCCACCCCTGTAAAAGCCCTGTTAAAACCGCCCCCCAAACTAGGGTTTTCCACCGCTTGCGGAAATGACCTTGACGTTCCCATTGGCCAAAATGGGAGTGTCAGGGTCATCTCCGTGAGAGGTGACATCCCTACTCTGAACCCATGCCCCACCTGCTAAAGGCCTGGGCAAATAAATATGTCTTACATTAGCATTTTATTTGGCCCCCCTTCCAATTCCTGGATCTGGCCCATGAATCCAGTCCCTCCCCTCGAGCACTGAAAGAGCGAGCGCAGGGGAAGGGAGCTGAGATGACATGGCCTCCAGGGTAGGGGGTGGATCTATGGTAGAGATCCATGATCTGGACCCCCACTCTGAGCACACCCGCTAAGACCTACCAGCGATGCCCTTGTTAAACCAGATGTGAAATGCTTGACAAAGAAACTGCATGGCACCAGCAAAGGGTATGGGCTCCTATGTCTTTCAGAAAGGGCCTGAGTCTCTCTGGCTTCACCTCAGGCCCCGACTGGGAAATTCCAATCCCCAAAGGGCCTTTCCTGGAAACCTAAGCGAATGGAGAATCCTGGCCTTGGTTGCCCCCCCCCCCGACAATGTCCCCCTCAGCCCTTCCTCACGTGTCGCTCCACGGGCCGTTCCACTCTCTTTCGCCCCATGGATTCCGCATCCGGATCATATCCAGCTTCTCGGATTTGAAGAAGGCCAGCAGGCCGTGACCGAGGCGGACTTTCCGTACGTCCGTCACTGCGTAGGCGTGCCCTTTGACCAGGCCGCAGTCCAGGCGGGCTTCCATGTCAGTTGCTGAGACGGCCTTACCAAGAAAATGAAAAGAGAGATGGAATCAGAAAATGAGGGGGGGGTGGGGGTGGAATGCCTCTCAAAAGCCGGATCTAAGGAAACATGATCCCGGAATCTGAGAAGCGCCACGGTGTGACAGATAATTAAGGGACCAAGTGAAATAAGTTGGGTACCTCAATCTCTACCCTGGTCGGCACTAACTATCCCCAACTCCATAAGACATCCCAGAAAGGCCAAGACTGAATCCCTTCACATTCCCAGTTAGGGTGCCAAGTCCCGTATTTTATGAGGTGTTTCATTTCCCCCCAGAACATCACAGGCCCACAGACCAGCTCTGGGCACAGCCACAGAAGCCGTGAGAGTCCAGCCCCGTGGTGGGCTATCGCTGTCGCCATGCTGCAGGACCAGCCCAGGGAGCCAGGCAGACGGTTGCCAAGAAGCTGGGCTGACCGGCTGCTGCCGGAGCTGTCGCCACGGCCAGTCCTGTCCATGACCCCAGCCTTATGAGCGGGCGCCCAACCCTGCCCCGTCTCCCTCTCCTGGCCTGAGCGAGATCCATTCTCAGCCGCGTGACAAGTCACAGCACCCGCCGCTCAAGGACCTGCGGTCGTGCTGCCCGCGTGACGGGGCAAAGTGCGGCCCACGCACATGAGCTGCCCTGCCTTGAGCAGCCGTATCCCAGTTGGGGTAAGGCTGCTCCACAACACGTTCTCAGAGTTTTCTTGTAGCAGCCAGTTGTTTTCCCACCCTGGAACATCTGGAGTACTGTGCCCAGTTCTGGCCGCCGCATTTTAAGAAGGACATTGACAAACTGGAACGGGTTCAGAGGAGGGCGACAAAGAGGGCCAGGGGTCTGGAAACCAAGTCCTGTGAGGAAAGGTTGAAGGAGCTGGCTATGTTTAGCCTAGAGAAGAGAAGACTAAGGGGAGACATGAGAGCCGTCTTCAAACATCTGAAGGGCTGTTGTAGAGAAGATGGAGCAGACTTGTTCTCTGTTGCTCCTGAGGGCAAGACTAGAACCAGTGGCCTCAAAATTACAAGAAAGCAGATTTCGGCTAAACATTAGGAAGAGCTTCCTAAAGGTAAGAGCTGTTCGACAGTGGAACAGGCTGCCTAGGGCAGTGATGGACTCTCCTTCGCTGGAGGTTTTCAAACAGAGGCTGGGCGGCCGTCTGTCAGGGATGCTGTAGCTGTGGATTTCTTGCACTGAGCAGGGAGTTGGACTAGATGGCCTCTGAGGTCCCTTCCAACTCTAAGGGTGTCTTTAGACATAACAAAGATTGGGTGTCAAACCCCCTAAGCACGTGTTTGTCTGTTGTGTGACTAATTTGGCCACCCGTTGAACACGCGATGGGAACACCAGGACAACGTGCGTGTTCTGGCTGAACACGTGGCCAGCGTTGTGTCTAACGATATCGTGTGGCACGTTAGCAGGTGCAAGACGGGAAACGAGGCAGCAGCGCTTGCGTGCTGAAATCGGGTGGGGAGCAAAGCCCCAATTTGCCCCAAGACGGGCTGCGTGTCTAAGCATCGCCGCGTGGTGAACACAGGGCCAAACCGGTGTTCGTATCAAGGTCAAAACACACATTCAGACACCCGTTGACCTTATGTCTAAAGACACCCAAGGATTGTATGGTTTTATCTGGTGGGTGCCAGCCCCACGATGCCCTGCATCGCATGGCCTGGCTGCCCAGAGTGGGGTAAGGCTACCCAAGGCATGGCAGCCTTCCCACTCTGTCTTGTGTGGCTTCGCCCACCTTCACAATCCATACAACCCCAGACAGCAGAGGCCCCCCCAGCTCCACAGTTCAGACACCTCATACCTCCATAGCGCTCTGCAGAACAGATGCCACCACACTGGAGCAGAAGCACGCTCAGCTCCAAAGAGCAGACACCCCACAGCTCTACAGAACCCCACAGAACAGAACCCCTTTGGCTCTGAAGACCCCACAGAACAGACACTCCCCAGAAAAAAAATTCTGGTGCCGTACAAATAATACATACAAATTATTATTGTTATTAACTGTTGTTATTGTTTCTTTATAGAACATCAGCAATTTTTAATGTAAAATTCATGTAAAATTTTACATACATGTAAATGGGCCTGGCATTGAATCAGCAATGGGTCTGGCATTGAACAACCATTCAGGAGAGGCAGCCCCTGCCCTGAGAAGCATACAATCCAGAAGGGACAAGGGGGAGGAGAGACGAGGGAGAGGGGTACAGAGAGAAATTCACAAAGCTTTGAAGTGGTAGGCGTGTGTGTGGCCTTAGCTTAGTTACAGAGGAGGAGACTCGGAATGAAAAGGCAGGAGAGGGAGCATCAGGGAGCAGCCTGGGGGTGGGTGGGTGGATGAGGAATTAGAGAAAGCCTGAGGAAAAAGGTAGGTTTACAGGAGGGGTTTGAAGGCTGGAAGGGAGTGAGCAGAGTGTGTGTGTGTTCACGGGGAGGGAGTTCCAAGCATAGGGGGCCGCATGGGAGAAGGGGTGAAGATGATTTAGGGAGCAGGAGACTCTGGGGTGGGTGAGGGCAGTGGCAGAGGAGGAGAGAAATTCTAGAGGGCGGGGAGAACGTAGCAGGAAATGAGGGTGGAAAGATAGGGGGGAGCAAGCCCATGAAGAGCCTTGAAGGTGAAGAGAAGGAGTTTGTGTTGGATGCAAAAGAATGACAACAATAATATAAGAACAGAAGACTGGCAATGGAGTAAGCAGTGGGAATGATTGTTCAGTGATTGTAAAGTGCCAGGTACACTGCTGGCGTAATAATAATAATAATAATAAATAAATCAGGAACTAGAAGTCGAAAAATCAGGACAAAAAAATACCCAATCGGACACCATTTTAGGAACCAAAAAATACCAGAAATGTTCAAGTTGAACTGGGTCCTGCAAATCTGACGGGCATACCCGTGAGATTGCAGGGACCCATTTCAGTTCTAGTTCTGTCCTGTAACGCGTAGCCACGGTGCAGCTCCCGCGCTTTCTCTGCCAGGAAAGCCAGCCCCATGTCCAGGAAAAGCTTTCACGTGGCTGCACTGGGGCATTTAGAAAGGGCTCCCTTCACTACAAAATGCCAGTGAACACCCAGCGTGTCCGCCCGGATGAGCTCCAAGCGACGGTTCACAGACTCGCCACAAAGCAGATTTTTATCCCTTCGGGGTTGCTTAATAAGCTTTTGACGTTGGCAGGGAACACGGGGTGTGCTGGCTGCAGTGACAAAGCTTTGCCGGCTCTGCCACATGTGGCAGCATAGGGGATGCCGGCTTTGGCAACTGACACTTTAGGCTCTGCTCTCCCTTCCCGAGGCCCCAACCATGCTCCCAGAGAAATCCAGCGGAGTGTTTCCAGCTGATTGTAATCAGTGCGTCATTTATTTATTATTATTATCATTTTAAATGAGTTACAGCGGAAGCCTGCCCCAGGAAGTCCCAGAAGTAGTGTAGGGTTAAAATGGGATTGGATACGTTCTTGGAGGATAGGCCCATTAATGGCTATTAGACAAGTAGGTTTGGGGTATGTAAGCTCTTAATGTTGGGGGCTGAAAGAACAACAGAGAATGGATAAACCATTGTGACCTCCTCAGTACTTCTCCCAAGAGAGAGAGACTGGCCACTGTCGGAGACAGGAAGCTGGGCTTGATGGACCATTGGTCTGACTCAGTACGGCCCTACTTATGTTCTTATAAGTCCCATCCTTTCATCCCAGAAGTATGGGGGAACAGGGGTATTCAAAAGGACTGGTGGAGCTTCCCTGGTGGGCCCCAGAACTCCAGCAGCCCCTCTTCCTACCTGTACTTCGAAAGCCTTTGTTCAGGAACGGATTGAGTTGGATGGAGGCTGGGTCGGATACTGCTATCGACCAGCCCTTTGATGGTGCTGAGCAGGCCTGACCCTATCAGTGGAGAGACTGGGGCTGAGGCCGGTGTTTCGGCCTCCAGCTGTGGGCGGAGTCTTGCAGATTAACGGTAGTGCCAGGGGCTGGATGAGATGGCACAAATTAAGCCTGGCTGGTAATGCAGGTAACTAACACCGCCTGCAACGACTTACTTTGATGGAGCAGCTGATGAGGCCTCCCCGGTTGTGGACCTTCAGCACCCTCTCAAAGAGGAGGTTCCTGTTGGCTTCATCCTGAGCGTAGTCTCCTTCAATGAGATCAATGGGCTCCGAGACCCCCCCGGTGAAATCCACCAGCGCATCTGCTGTGTTGCCTCCGTCCAGGGCCTCATAACAGCCAGCGAGCCTGTGTCAGAGTGGAAGGACACAAAGTGTGTGTGTTTGGGGGGGGACACGAAGTCAGACAGCCAACGTAATGAATAACATAGAAACCCACCAATTGGCCTCTATTGTGTAACCCACCTGGCCCATTTAACAATTGATTCCACTTTGATGTGTTTGATTTGAGCGCAATTTAGTCTGACTCCTTTGTTTCGAATCAAATGAACCAAGTAGGATGGGGGATTTAGCCTCTGAGTGTCGCGAGTTGGGAGTGAATGGCAGGGAATGCATTGCTCCGTTATGACCTGTTGGGTACTTTTCCAAAGCAACTGAGATTGGTCACTGTCGGAGACAGGATACTGGGCTCAGTGGACTATTGGTCTGACCCAGTACGGCATGTCTTATGTTCTTAAAGTCAAATTTCCATTTTGTTAAAAAAAAAAAAAAGACAACTATTAGTTCTTTATATTAATATAGTTGCGCTGTCAGCGTTCAGAATGTTCTACCATCCTTATCTAGAGGAGCGATTTTTCAGCAATGCATTGTGGAGCGCCAGTGAATCACGACAATATGGAACGGATGCACAGCCTGTCCCAAAATACAAGACTCCATGACGCAGGAGAACTAACAGCAGGATGAATTCCTTTGCAAATTACAAAAATTGCATTTGACAGAATAAGCACGATGCTGGTTATGTCTTGGCTTAGGAGTTAGGTTACATATTTTTGATTAAATGTGCATTACACCTGCTGCATCCTGCCACTTAAACATTTTGCACATTAAATAAAAAACATGGGGAGGGGGAAGGGTTTTTGCAAGCTTAGCATCTCGCGTGAATGCAGCCAAAATCTAGCTTACTCAATCCACTTTGTTGTTATGTCAATGGTCACTGGGGGGGGGCAGATTTCATTTTCCCACCAAGATATGGATAACTAAGGCTGCTTTCAGACGCTACAGGGGAGGGGCGGGGATGTTTGCAATCACCGCTGCGGCTCTCTAATTGCAAGGATTAGCGCCTGTCTAAATGCACTAATCCCCTTTTAGGGTGTGTGAACACCTGACCTTGTAAAGGCTACATTTGGGGACCTGGTCACGTGCAGGTGTTCTTGTGCCCTAAAAGGGGGCTAATTGTGAGGCGCTAATCCTCGCAATCAGAGAACCGTGGCTGCAACTGCGAAAGTTCCTGCCCCTCCCCTGTAGCATTTGAAAGCAGCCTCCATGGCTAAGGCCTTGGGCGCCTGGCGTAGTCACAATTTATAGGACATCACAGGTGCGAACAGACTCCGACCTTCTGGCAGGGCAAGAGACTCAAGCCGATGGCAGAGTTGACGCTATCTCGAGGCAGCGGGAGGAAATACAGACATCCTGGGCTGTGCACCGTGGTGCGAGTCCCCTAACGGGAGGCCCCAAGGAGAAGCAGGGAGAGAGCTGGCTGCTCTGTTTCCCTCTCAGCTAGAACGGAGACCCTGGCAGCCATCTGCTTCTGGGGACTGGGAGCGTGGGAGGTGGGTTGGGAAAGGGCCAGGAGTAGCCGTTTCCATTCTGCCTGGGAGCCTGCAACCCTCCAGGTCCCTAGGCTAGTTGGGATGCCACTGAGATCCGAGGAGCCTGTTTCCTGAGAAGATCCCTGGTCCAGGAAATTGAGCCTCTAAGACTTATTCTGATTTCTAGCTGGGCTAAACGAGGAGTAACTCTGCCAAAGTCAATGGAGTTCCCATAGAACGTCACTAAATAAAATCAACCAACCAACCATAGAACGTCACGAAAATGAGTGCTTGTTATAACAAACCCCTGTTTTTAACAGTCCTCTTGACAGGAAGAACAATATTTTTTTTTGGCCACTGAAGATAGCCCTAGCAGAACAAACGCTCTGGTAGGGATAAAATGATCAGTCAAGAATATTGTCAGAATACTTTTTAGGTTTCCCTTTACCCCCCTTTCCGACATGACCATGCCACTGCCCATGATGCTCTAAAAGGGCAGCAGAAAGTGCCTCCTCTTATTGTCAGGCTCTGGTATCAGCAGGGCTAGAACCTAGGTCTCCAGGCATGGCTTGAGCCCCCCAACCACCTAGGCTGGTACCAAGAGAATGGTGAAGAGGGAGTGACCTACACCTTTCCCCCTTCCCAGTGGCCCTGTAATATCTGCCCCCATTGGCTGCTGGGCTCTGCCACTGGATTGGTGAGGAAACCTTATAAATACTTCCAGGTTAAAGGTCATCTCTACTTCTGAGCTTCAGACTAAATAAGTCACTGAGCTCACTAGGACTCACCGTGCTCCTCCGTGCCTCGTAGACTGCTCACATGGTGCTGACGCCTGCTACGGGCCTGACCAACTCTCTTAGATCACCCCTTTTAAGATGAGACGCTTGCTAATGGAAGCCCAAGACTAGATCTCAGGGTCAGGCCCTGGCGCTAGCCCACTCTCACTGGCACCACCCAAACTGGGCTCCTGACACTTGCCACCCTTCTGTCGACATCAGTCGAACCTGTGCAATGGGGGCAGCAAGTGGAAAATCTTTCGAAAGAGTCACATTTTCCCGACTCTGTTGTTCTAGAACGGCAAACCCAATTGGGACCAGGGCAGAAGGGGGTAGGAGGTTGCTTTATTGCAGGGGTGGGGAAAAGTTCCCAAAAAGTCATGTACGAAAATCTCCCTGTGGCTGAGAGCTGCAAGATACTTGGGTGCAGTCACACGAGACAGGCGGGAGAGGCTACCGTGCCTTGGGTAGTCTTACCCCCCATCCTGGGCAGCTGGGCCTGCCCTTCTCATTCCTGCCCAAGAAAGAGCTCAGTCAAGCTCAAAAGCTTCCGCACGCTCACAGAAACTGGTCCAATAAAAGGCATCCTCTTTACTCTGTGTCCTGTCCCTGTTTATTCACACAACAGCCTAGCCCAGAGCTGTAATTAGCCTATGGCCAACGTGGCGGTGACCACAGGTGTATTTCCATGAGGGGCACCAACCAACCATGTCCCAGGGCAGTTGAATCATCAGCTGCATGTCTGTTGCGCTGCGGCTGTCTGTCCCAGAATCCCTCAGTGCTTAGCCAGTGCTAATGGGTGGGTGCGGGGCTTTCCCGCGGGGGGGCAAAGCCATTAGTACTGGTTAAGAACTCCTGCTGAGTGCTGGCTGGCAGAAGCAGCCATGAAAGGAGTCTGGAGCAGGCAGCTGCGGCATGCCAGACACACCGCTGATGATTTCAGCTGCCCTGGGGCATGATTGGTCGGTGCCCCTCATGTAAATGCACCTGTGGCCACCGCCATATTGGCCATAGGCTAGTTATAGCTCTGTCCTAACCCCTTGCAAGCCTCACCATGTTTCTTAACCTGGGTGTACCTTGTCCCACATCAGAGCACTCACACAACTAGGTTAACTCCCCTAGATTGTCCTCCATGGCTGTGGTATTTCCCACAATGCAAAAGGCATGGAGGAATGCCCTTGTGCTATCCCTCCATGCAATGTTCCAGAAGTAACACGGAGTAGAAGAGAAAATCTCCACTCCAGGACTCTCTAGCTGCACCTCTATGGTCACTTGGAGGCAGGAAGTGATAAAAGAGGACTTGGGGAAGGTATGAGCCTGAGTCTGAAAGGAAAAAAAAGGAGGCTCTATCGTATCAAAGAGACTGTGTATCACTAGTGACAGCAATGTGCTCTTTACTGTATGACAGAGCTGGCAGCCTGCAGTGTCTGTGTCCAAGTAAGTAGTGAAAAGCAGAGGCTCCGATCCTGCAAAGAAGTGGTGCAGCCGTAGGGGCCTCCGCCAAGGAGCCCTTCAGAGAAACTCAAAGCAGCAGCAGACATTATTGCCATTCGGTCCCAATGGGTTAGGTTACTGCTGATCTACATACTTGGCGTAGGCCTTCTCCACCAGCGCACACCAGAACTCATTCTTGGAATTGGAGTGGCAATAGATGAGCTGGTTGTGAATGGTCGGCAGCCGGTCGTCTATCACCACGTCCACCCATCCGCCGAAGCGCCAGAACTGGAAGTGGAAAATCCCGGCGTAATTCTCTGGTTTCTCCGTGATCCACTCTTGCTCCTTCCAGTCTGGGATGACCTGCGGTTACAAGGTAGGACAGTCGGGTTACAAGCTCGCTGTGGAACAGAGGGTCATTTTAGACGTGACGGGCCCGGAGGCCCGCCACGCTCAATCACGCACTGGGATCCGTTTCGGATCCCGGTGAGGAATCAGGCCGTCCGGCCTTTAGACGTGCCGGCCTGATTCTCTCTGGGGATCGGGCAGCACAACGTGTGGCCGCACAGCCCAGCCCCCCCCACGCTCCCCCGGCCACCCGCCCTCTGTGCGATGGGCGGGCACAGTGGCCAATCCAGCCGCTGCTCCCGATCCCGGATCGTGGCCGGGACCACAATCTGGGATGGGCCAAACATAACAGATGTTACATTTGGCCCATCACGGATCGTGGCCAAGCTAACCACAATTCCGGGATGGTGCCGGCACCATCCCCGGAATCGTGGTTATTTGGATTCCCGCTGGAGGTTCACTGTGGTGAACATCTGGCGGGGACCCAACAGACGATACAGGACTTTCGGCCAACACAGGGGGTTCACTGTGGTTGACCGTGGTCCCGTAACGTCTGAAATGACCCATAAACTTTTCAGTCAGAATGAATGCGGCAGGCAACATCCCAGAGTTGCAGGCTCCAGCCTAGGGTGTTGGACGCTCTGTCTGCGTACAGAACATAAAAAGTCTGTCATAGAAACTAAGAGAAATGTGGACTCTCATGCAGTTAAATGCAGTTCTACTTAGAAAGGTGGAGACACTGGGGGTGAAAACAGACATGACACTAACTCCACTTTAACATTTCTTATGCATGTTGCAGGATTGTAATTATGCCCTATGCAGCCCTTTAACATTTAAGAAATGTTAAAGCGGAGTTAAATTGGAGTTAATGTTCTATCCGTTTTCACGCACCGGCTGCCCTTAGAACATCTTAAGCCAGATTCTCTCACAACGGTGCGTGTGTGTGTGTGTGTGAGAGAGAATTAGTACAATCAATGTGAGTCCTTGACTTTACTAGAGTTGTTCGTGGAACAAATGAGAAAAGAATGGCTGTTTGTAAAGCAAGAATTTTTATTCCATGGGGAGATACCAGCTTTTCAATTTGGCTTCTGAAACAGAAAGCTGAAACAGCAACAAAATATTACAGAAAGAAAAATCCAGAAAAGTCTGAAACTGGAAGCGTCAATATAAAAAGTCAATATTTTCAGAAGTCGAAACAACTTGGGCTGTTGATACAGTGTTTGCCATTTTGAAAAATGACCCAATCTGTCAAGTGAAGTTTGCCACTTTGAACCATAAAACTATTTATTTATTTATCTCCAGCGATGTGCCTGGCCCTGTACAATCATGGATTAGAGACAGGTCCCTGCCCTGAGGGGGAGAGACAAGGGAGGGAGGAACATAGTGAGAGAAACAGGGATACATGCATGAAATTCCCAGGTGCATGCGCTTAGTTATAGGGGAGAAGGGGCGTCCCGGATAGGGCTTAAACGAGAATGAGTTTGTTTCTTGTGAAAATCTTGTAAGAATCTAGAATTGTTACTGAGGTCTTGGGATGATTTCGGTAATGGTTTGAGATCTCGGTCGAGAATTTGTCTTGGTTTACCGTTTACAGTGAATTACAGTTTCTCGTGAATTACTGTTTTTGGTGATTTACCATGTACCGTATACCAATTTTCCGTGTACCGCCTAACGTGTACCGTGTTTGTCCCAGTAATGCACATGTGCAAAATGGCCACCACAGCACTGCTGCTCATGCGCAGCCCTCTTCCAAGATGGCGCCGGCAGCACTGCTGTGATTTTTCAAAAGGGCAGCCATTTTGCTCATAGGCATTACTGGGATGGACGTGGTACACGGTCAATTGGTATACGATACAGAGTAAATCATAGTAAATGGTAAATTGAGAAAAATCCTTGACTGAGAAAGTGTCAAGAACCAGGGTTTTTCTTGATTATCGATCGATTCTTGCTAAAAATAGGTCGAGAACCGTGATTTTTGGAGAGAACTGAGAAAAAATTGCGACTGATTTTCAGTCCCAGCCCTGAATGAAAAGACAAGGACAGAAGGAACGTCAGTGAGGAGCCAGGCGGAGCCCAATAGAAGAGCTAGGAGTGACGTGAAGGTTGGGAGGGAACATACGTATCAATGGGTGTAAACGCACAGAAGTGGAAGCAGCCTGCCCCAGAGCTGCTCCAGCGTGTAGCCCCATGTCCACCTGCTTGCACTCCCGCCTGGCTCCATTTCAGACAGACCCAGCAGCAGCAGTAGCCCCGGCCCACAGTCCGCCCGCCCCCCTGGCATGTCACCCTCTCCTGCACCATAGAGTTGCAGGCAGACCATCCAACACCCTAGGCTGGTGGCCACAACTCTATGGTGTTGCCTGCAGAATCCCCCTTCCCAGGAGCTAAGAGCTGCCCTCTGGAATGTCTTCTCTCCCCTGCACCTCTCTGCAGGAAGTGCTGACCCCAGTAGTCTCAGGGGGTGTGTGACAAGTGGGTGCTTCTTCAGGGGCCCTCCAACCAAGTTTCTAGGTGAGACTGGACAAGAATGCAAGCCACTAATTCTTATACATTTTGTTTATCTGACTCCAGGGTATAAGTCAGGAGTGGGGAACATTTTTCCTTCCAGGGGGCACTTTGACAATCAGTAGAAGCTCCAAGGGCCACATAGAAGCTACTACCTACTAGGTCATACACAGCACTTTACAGTCACAGATGGTTTCTTTAGACAGGTCCCTGCCCAGTGGGGCTTACAATCTAAGATAGACACGGGTGAGAGGAGCACACACACACACCCATTTTACAGAGGGGGAACTGAGGCTGAGACTCACCCAAGGCCACCCAGTGAGTTCATGGTTAGGACAAGATTCAAATCCTGGCTTCCTAGAACCAAGTCTAGCACCTCAGCCACTACACCAACTCTCTAGGATGCAAGCTGCCCAAAGCCACCCAGTGAGTTCATTGGCCAGGGTGGGATTTGAACCCTGGCTTCCCCAAACCAAGTCCAGTACCTTATCCACTATACCAGACTGTCTCACAGATAGTTGGAGTGGGGTGCTCAAGGAATACACTCAGCAACAGGAGGGTCCAGATCATGGATCGGTACCATGGTTCTATTCCCCCCATCCCTGTGTGCATGCTCTCCTCTCTGCTCCCTTACTCTGAGCTCAGTATTTCAGTGCTTGGGGGTAAGAACGTAAGAAGTGCCAGACTGGGTCAGACCAATGGTCCATCTAGCCCAGCATCCTGTCTCCGACAGTGGCCAATCACGGTGGCTTGGGAGAAGGTCACAATGGGGGATCCATTCCCTGTTGTTTTCCCCCAGTTCCTGTCATGTTCCCTGAGCCTGTCTGGCTAATAGCTGCTAATGGACCTATCTTCCAGAAACCTGTCCAACCCTCTTTTAAACTCAGCTATAGGGACTGGATGCAGGGGCCAGATCCAGGAGCAGGAAAGGGGCCAAATAAAAACTAGCCACAAAACGAAACTCTCCTCCTCCCCTCCCCTGAAGTTCCCACTCCTGGTATAACAGTCAAGTTTTGCCTGTTAAGATGATTAACTTGTTTGGTTCACACCCATCACACATGTCACCCCCAGGGTAGGACCATGGCGAGTCACCCTATCCTGGGTGATTCCCTCTGACAACGGTAGCTCCTTAGACGACAGAGTTCACTTTAGAGACGATGGAGAGTTTGCTTATCAGCCTTGACGGCCCTAGCTAGCACCCAACTGAATTGTTCAAGGTGCACATGGACAATATACGTTTTGGGGGTACAAGACTCCAAATAGATGCAAGAGCCCAGTAAACCAGGAGGAAGGAAGATGGGTTTGGTCACTGAAATAGATGCTATTAAGTCAACGGGTAAAAGCAGCCGTGCAGCCGGCATGACTTGCTCCCTGAGCTGCCCCAGGGTGGAAAATCCTGGGCGACACGGCCCGGGTCGTGTTGGGGAACCGTTCTGATGTGACTGCGGCCAGGGGGCCCATCCTGCCAGCCACATGGCTCGGGTACAGCCAGGTACATGACACAAATGCAAGTGGGCAGCCCCCCCGCCCATGCGGTGCTCCTAGCATCCCGCCATGATGGGCAGCCATGGCGGTCAAGGCGACACAGGGTGATTTCAGACGAGACGGGGCGGCATTCGCCCCGTCCCGGAATCACCCTTCTGATTCCCTGCCGGAATCAGCCCATCATGTCCAACAGACGTGCCGGCTGATCCCGGCGGGGAATCGGGGAGGGGGCGGAGCCGCGTGGTGCAACGTGCAGCCGCATGGCCCTGCACCCCCACCGCCCGCCCTCTGGGGAGACGGGCGGGCGCTGCGGCCAATGCGGCTGCAGCGCCCGCCCGAATTGACCACGGCCCGGAATCCCGTTGGGGATTACGGGCCGTGGTTGCTGTCCAGACGAGATGGGCCCCTTCATCGCGGCGGGATGACAGGGCCCCTTCATCACTTTCACCACGCAATCGGCACCAGCCCCGCCGGTCCCGCCAATCGCGTGGTGAATGTGATTCCCGTGACTAATATCTGGGGGGAACTTCCAGTTCCCCAACAGACGTTACGAGGCCATTCCCCACCACAGGGTATTGACTGTGGTTGAGCGTCGTCTCGTAACGTCTGAAAATACCCACAGTTATAGCTGCTGGCCATGGTGGCCTCTGGCTTGGAAAGCCACGGCTGCATAGACATGCTTGCCCGCTCTGGCCTTGTCGAGCAGGCCTTAGCCCGAGGCTGTGGCCTCAAAGATTGTCCGGAGGTCACAGTCCGGACGAGCCCCAACGTCGCCCGGGGCAATCCTTGGCCAACATGACGTGCCACTGGGTCAAAGTGGCTTCAAATCACGGCTGTTTTTACCCAATGATCCCGCTTACAATACAAAATAAAATTAACATGGCACTGAACTGGTCACAGGAAGGCAGCTGCGTGTGCCCATATAGAAGCAAAACGTTGCGAGCTGCCCTGGCTACCAACCACTTCTCCACCGATCTGGATGTGGATTTATGGGTGTGTCTGTAGTGGCTCCGCAGTTAAGAGTCACACTGGGATTGGCATTTACAGCAGGGGGAAGGCCCCTCTACGGCATTTTAACGACTGAATTTATTCTCCACGTTTGGCACAGAAATGCCAGCAACGTCTTCAGAGAAACAGCTTCCTGTCTTTTGCAGGCAACTTTTGTTGTTTTTTAACTGCTCCTTTTAAAACATTTCCCCAAGCTTCCTCTTATCTCTGGCTTCCTCTACCACAGTGATTCCCGAACATTCATCCACCGAGATGCACGCGAAAGGGAGCATCTAAGGGTGATAAGAATTACATTCAGGGCAGGCAGGGAAAAGCCACTTTGCCACACCCCTTTCTTGCCACACCCCTTTCTGTGCGCCCTGATGCCCAGAAAAGCGATGCGTGACATCAGAAAAGGGTGGGGCGAAGGGGGCATCCACCCCTTTCTGAGTAACCATGCCCATTTTCCGAGGGAAGACGCGGCAGCGTGGAGGAGCCGGCTGACAGGAAAAGAGCCGGTGCGAACGGGGATCTGCCGCGGCTTCTCTCGCGCATGTCAGGGTACAAAATCCTGCCCTGACATGCGCGAGAGAAGCCATGGCAGATCCTCGTTTGCACCGGCTCTTTTCCTGTCAGCCGGCTCCTCCGCGCTGCTGCGTCTTTCCTGGTCCCTCCCTCTGCTGCCACTGCCATTGCAGATGGGAATGCAGCCTAAGAGCTGACATTCAGACTCCCAAAGGGGGCAAGCTGGCACTATTCTCAGTCATTCTGAGTTAGGGGAGTTACAGTAGCAGAAAGAGAGGGCAGGGAAGTAAGGAAGGAAGAGATCTTAGCAAACAAGAGAGAGCCAGTGAAGTCGACTCTCAGTTCCGCATCTGTAAAATGGGTTGTGGCGAGGATGAACTAGATAAAGATTGTAAAGCATTCTTAACACTGAGCTAACTATGTAAGTAATAACAAGGTATGGGGACTGTTTCCCCCCTTTCTCTTACGCTGTCCCCCTATGCCTCTCTGTCATAAGGAGACACTGGGCTACATGTAGACTACAGGTCTAACGAATATGTAAAGGTAAAGGTTAAACATGTATGCGATGTGAAAGCTGAGAACTGGAAACTCACTTCATGCAATGGAGAAAAGCAAAGTCATGCCGAATATGTATTCAGAAAAAGCCTAAAACACCTCTGCAAACACTAGCCATAGACCATTGAGTTGCAAAATGATTTCTTCCTGTGGACGTGACTGAAAGCACAGAGTCATCGGGCAGGAAAATCAAACAAAGGACCCTGGAAAGATACTTAAGGTGGGGAGACAAGACAAAGAGGATCTATCTTTCTATCTCTCTCAGTTGGTTGAGATCAGCTTGTGACTAGACAAGAAGGGCTGCACAAATGAAACTATGAAGGCATTTTGGAAACTAAGACTGATACCCGGCCTAGCTTTCCATCGCTGGCTGTGACACGAACTGAAATACCCTTGGACCTGGATTAGGGTAAGCCTAAATCAGGAGAATCCAAGTACAGCTAGGAATGCGTTATTGGTTATGTTGTTTTCATTTCTCCACTCTTGAATATAATCTTGTACTGCATGCTTATTTGTGATTCACTCCTTAAACTTCTTTTTACTGAACTTCATATGGTCCAGTGGAATTGCTAATCCTAACATTGGCGAGACACAGTTTGGGGCTAATCCTGGGTTTACAAACACATACGAACCTAGAGAGAAAGAGTCTGTGCTGGGAAACTCTGTGGCTGAAAAGGTGACCAGAAGGTTCCCCCCGTTGCAGGCTCTATCAGTTTTAGAGAGAGAGCTGATCCAGTGAGAGCTGCAAGCCGAGGAAACTGAGTCACGGCAGCCTAGAGTGGGGTAGAGAGCCCCAAATTCCATGACACTCTCCCTGAACATAGTACACTCTGCTCCCTCCCAACCTTCAGATTCTTCCTGAAACTCTACCTCTTCTGTCAGGCTTTCTCTAGCTCCTCACCCTCTTCAACTGTTTGTTTCTGCTTGTTATTTTGTCATCTTTCCAGACCCTCCTCCTCCTAAGCTAAGCTAAACAAAGCTAGGCTATGCATATGAACCCATACCTCAGCTTCATAAACGTATCCGTGTTCCCCTCTCCCTCATCGCCCCTCTCCTTGTTCATCCTAGATTGTAATCCCCTCAGGGCAGGGACCTGTTTGGCACCACACATTTCATGGTTTTTAAAAAATAAATGGCTACTATCAAGGACCTGGGTTCAGGGTCCTGTTCTGCTTGTCTGTCTGTACATCTTTGCAGGATACTGTTCACAAGACATTCTCCCCAGCACTTGCATTCCCTGTACAAGCATTCACAGTTCCTTCAGCTCCTCCCTGCAGTCTTATCCTTTGCAAGTGACTAACACCGCCTAGAAGAGGCCGTGCGGCTGGCTGCCTTTCCAATTCTCAAACACTCCTTCCCCCTCATCGTTTATCCAATTAATATTTTTGTGAGTCTTCCCGTTTCTGCCCTCATTAGCGTGCCTCTCCCCGATGGCGGGGAGCAGCATAAATGATTAAACACTGTTTGCGTCTCGCCTGCTACTTAGGCTGAGCGCGGCCAGCGGAGAGTCGCTATTTTCTGCCCCTTCTCATTCCTCCTGGATTGGCTGCTAATGGGCTTTCAAGGTGATACTGCACGACTTTGCCCTTTCTCCTGACCACAGCTAGTCATTACCGTCTTTGTTCCTACCTCAGCTCAAGAGTTTGCCAGCGGAGCTCCTGGGAATCCTCCGCAGCGACGTGAAACTGAAGTCAGTTCAGCGGAGCCTTGTCGTTAAGAGCCGGAGTCCTCAGAGCGACTCTTGGTCTCTAGCCTAGTGTTTCCTGAGGGGACTGAGCCGTAACTTTACCTCACTCATGTCTATGTTACTCCTGAGGGCCGGGGGGCAAACAGCCGGGTCTGAAGGGCCAGGATTGGGTGGACGGAGGGGAGGGCATGGCCATTGGGGTCGTGATGGGGCGCGGACGGTATGGTCCATGGGGTGGGAAGGCACGGGCCCCTAGGGGTCCACGGTGCCTGAGGGAGGTGGAGGTCATCACCCCCCCACTAAGGGGGAGGGAGGTGCCGGGTCCAGGGTCCGCGCGTGGGGGGCTGGTGCTGATGAATGCGAGGTCCGTGGTCAACAAGGCCCCGATTATCCACGATTTGATCGTGGATGGGGCCGTGGACCTCGCATGCATCACGGAGACCTGGCTGGATGATCTGGCCGGTCCAACTTTGGCGGATCTGGTTCCAGCTGGGTATGCCGTGCAGCATCAGCCCCGCATGAGCGGCCGGGGAGGAGGCGTAGCTATTGTTTTTAGGGAAGACTGGCCTGTTAGGAGGTATCCAGTGCCGGAGATTGTGGGTGTAGAGGCTCTGCACGTGGTGATCGATTTGGCTGGGGGCAAGCTAGGGGTGCTGCTGGTGTACCGGGCCCCTTCATGCCCGGCGGCATCCCTTACCGCTCTAGCGGAGCTGGCCTCGGAGGTGGTGTTGGGCTCCCCCAGGACTTTGGTTCTGGGGGACTTCAACGTCCACGCCGATGCCGGCCTTGTTGGGGCGGAGCGGGAGTTCATGGCCGCCATGGCAACTATGAACTTGTCCCAGGAAGTGATCTGCCCGACCCACGTGGGGGGACATATCCTCGACCTGATCTTCGGCTCTGGCCTTGAGGCGGGGGGTCCGGTTGTGGGGGAGGTGACAGCGGTGCCCTTGTCGTGGACGGACCATTACCTCCTTCAGGCCGGTCTTTTAGCGCGCCCCCTCCAGAAGGGGAAGGGACCAGTTAGGATGGTCCGCCCTCGGAGGCTGATGGAACCCCAGCGGTTCCAGGAGGTCCTGAGGGAGCTTACCCTGGATGTGGACGGTCACTCTGTGGATGAGCTGGTCCGGCATTGGAACATCTTGCTGGAGGAGGCCATTGACAGGGTGGCTCCGAGGCGCCTTCTGCCTCGGTCTCGTCACCGCAGGACCCCTTGGTTTACTGAGGGGCTGCGGTGTATGAAGCGTGTGGGCAGGAGGCTAGAGCGACGCTGGCGTCGGACTCGGTCTGTCTCCGATCGTCTTCTCCATAGGGCCCATTTGCGGTCCTATGTGGAGGCTGTGAGGACGGCGAGGAAGGAATTCCTCGCCGTCCTCATAGCGTCTGCGAAGTCGCGTCCAGCGGAGCTGTTTCGGGTGGTGCGGGGGCTGGTTAGTCCGGCCTCCCTCCGCCTGGATGGGGACTTGTCCCGGGCCCGCTGTGAGGAGTTTGTCATCTACTTCGCAGACAAGATCGCTCGGATTCAGGCCGATTTCGACGCTGGGTTGATAGCAGTAGGGGAAGAGCGCGGGGGGGCGGAGGGTCCGTCTGGTCCATCTTTATGGGGTGAGTTTCAGGAAGTGACGCCGGCCGATGTGGTGGATGTCCTGGGGTCTGTGAGGGCCACGTGTTGTCAACTAGATCCGTGCCCGTCCTGGTTAATAAAAGCTTCCGGGGAGACGTTGGGGACGGTGCTGGCGAGGGTGGTGAATGCGTCCCTTCGGCAGGGGAGGTTGTCGCCTTGCTTAAAAGAGGCTGTGGTGCGCCCCCTGCTGAAAAAACCATCGTTGGACGTAGACGCGCTCGCCAGCTACCGACCTGTCTCTAACCTTCCCTTTTTAGGGAAGGTTATTGAGCGGGCAGTGGCGCTCCAGCTCCAGGGTCATCTAGATAATATCGGGCTCCTTGACCCTTTTCAATCTGGGTTCCGCCCCGGCTATGGCACCGAGACGGCGTTGGTGGCCTTGGTGGACGACCTCCGCCGGGAGATGGATGCGGGATGTTCGACATTTCTCATCCTGCTCGATCTCTCGGCCGCTTTTGACACCGTGGACCATGGGCTGCTGTTGAGACGACTGCGTGACCGGGGGGGTCTGGACGGGACTGTTCTTGAATGGTTCCGTTCATTCCTCTCGGGGAGGAGCCAGCGGGTGGTGTTGGGGGAGGAAACATCGAGCCCCCGCGCCTTACCGTGTGGCGTTCCGCAGGGATCGATCTTGTCTCCATTATTATTTAACATCTATATGCAGCCCTTGGGGGAGGTCGTGAGAGGGTTCGGGGTGCGATGTCACCAGTATGCTGATGATACTCAGCTGTACCTCTCGTTTTCTACTGACCCAGACCCTGCTGTCTCGGTGCTATCCCAATGTTTGGAGGCCGTGGCGGATTGGATGCGGCGGAGCAGACTGAAGCTCAACCCAGATAAGACGGAGGTGATGGTGGTGGGGAGGGCGAAGGGGGTGGTGGCCCCCCTGGTTGGGGGGGTTTGCCCCCCTGTAGCTCAGCAGGTCCGGAGTCTGGGGGTCATATTGGACGCAGACCTGCGGCTGGAGCGGCAGGTGGAGGCAGTCGCTAAGGCTGCCTTCCGCCAGCTTTATCTGGTACGTAGGCTGCGTCCGTATGTCTCTGGCCCGGACCTGGCCTCCCTCATCCATGCCTTCGTCACCTCGCGGCTCGACTACTGCAACGCGCTCTACGTGGGGCTTCCCTTGTTCTTGGCCCGGAGGCTGCAGCTGGTGCAGAATGCGGCGGCTCGTCTTCTTACGGGGACGGGTCGCCGGGAGCACATTACACCGGTGCTCCGAGCGCTGCACTGGCTGCCGATAGTGTGCCGGGCCAAGTTCAAGGTCCTAGTGATGATCTATAAAGCCCTATACGGCCTTGGCCCCTCATACCTTAGGGACCGCCTCGCCCTTCGCGCCCCGGAACGGCTCCTGCGGTCTGCCGGGGGTGCCCTCCTGGAGGTCCCCCGTGTTAAGCGGGGGGCCACGATGGAGCGAGCATTCTCGGTGGTAGGGCCGCGGCTGTGGAACTCCCTTCCGGAGGAAGCTCGCCTGGCCCCAAGCCTTTTGACATTTCGGCGGAACTGTAAGACCTGGCTGTTTGCCCAGGCCTTTGGGAGGGAGGTGGGGGGGGGTGATTTTAATCCCCCGCCCATTTATTTATTTGTTTTCTAGCCCTGTTTTATGTGATATGTTTTAGATGATGTTTTTATATTTGTATTTTAAGTGAATTTTAATATTTTATTGTGTTGTTAGCCGCCCCGAGCTGCATTGCAGGAGGGGGCGGGATATAAATCCGTAAAATAAATAAATAAATATAAATAAATAAAATATCATCCAGCTGACACCCACAGCAAGTAACCGGGCTGTGCAATGAGACTGGGGCAGAGCTACGGTTAGAGATAGGACGGGGAGATATGACAGACGTTTATACAATCATGAGTCGCGTGGAATGAGTAAATAAGGAGTTGTTATTCGCTAACTCACTCACTCCAAGAGTACTACAACTAGGGGACACTCCTAGTAAGAAAATATTTTTTTACTCGACGCACAATGAAGTTGTGGAATTTGTTGCCAGAGGATGTGGTCAAGGCAAGTAGTACAGCTGGGTTTAAGAAAGGATTGGATACGTTTCTGCAGGATCGGTCCATTAGCAGCGATTAGTCAGGTAGGTTTGGGGAATGTAACCACTTGCTGTTGGGAGCTGGGAGTGAATGGATCACCCCATTGTGACCTCTTGGGCACTTCTTCCAAGCGACCGATGTTCTTACTCCATAAAACTAACTGGCAGCAGATTTAAAACAGATACGGTATTTTTTTCCACTCAAAGTACGACTAACTTGTGGAACTTCTTGCCAGGGGATGTGGTCAAGACCAGTAACATAGCAGGGTTTTTTAAAGGATTGGATAAGTTCTTGGAGGATAGGTCCATTAATGGCTACTAGCCACATAGGTTGGGGGACATAACCTCTGATTGTTGGGAGTGAACAGCAGGGAATGGATCACTTCATGACCTGTCGGGTACTTCTCTGAAGTGACTAAGATTGGCCACTGATGGAGACAGGATGCTGGGCTCAATGGATCACTGGTCTGAGCCAGGATGACACTTTTTATGTTCTTGAGGTTATCACCCGCCTCCCTCCCCAGGTTTGACCTGGAGTCTCCAGGTTTTAAACTATTGCCTTCAGGCTCTGAGTGAAACCACATTTTTTTCTATGGGTGATCTAGGGGCACTTCTGGATAACCTGGAGGAATTGGGTCTTTAGGGGATGGGACCATGACAGAAAGGCAAAGGGTGAAGAGGCTCTCATCCTTTCTGATGTGCCCTCAAGAGTGTCTTGAGACCCCTGCCCCCTTTGGATGAAAGCCTGTGGGAAGCTGGCAACCCTAGGCATCGACTGCTTTCTGGGGCTTGGGAAGACGCCCTGCCTGCTCATCTCTCTCTCCCAGCCCAAGGTCTCTCCTGATCCAGGTAAGGAAAACCTTTTAAGGCAGGCATGGAAAACCTTCTCTCTTCCTGTCCTCCCACCACGGGCTGGATCTACACTGACCTAAAGCTTTGCTGCCCGAATCGTCCCATGGGTGGGTGTGGGCATGCTGGGAGTGCTCTGGGCTGGGCCCCGCTCCTGTTGCAGAGCACTCTGAGGGGGTGAGTTGGGGGGCATAGCCTTGCTGGGAGTGCTCTGGGCTGGGCCCCGCTCCTGTTGCAGAGCACTCTGAGGGGGTGAGTTGGGGGGCATAGCCTTGCTGGGAGTGCTCT